>JAPSES010000098.1:6866516-6891456 GCA_029822895.1 Maxillicosta whitleyi | reverse complement strand
AGATAGATAGATAGATAGATAGATAGATAGATAGATAGATAGATAGATAGATAGATAGATAGATAGATAGATAACAGCAGCAGCATACAATACAAATATAATATATACAGTAAGAAAAATTTAATTAATAAAATAAAAGTAAAGTGCACAGGCATTGCCATCATATTCCATGTTACAGTTACACACACATAATAATGAATACTGTTTGTATATTGAAGTTAAAATGTTCAGTTATCACCATGAACCAAACTAAGTTCATCTTACCTGAGTTTTTTCCACCATCCACCTCCAGCTTTGCCTTGACTGCTTCTAAAGCAGCCATTGTGGTCTCCTCCTTGATTTTGTCAAGTCTCTCCTGCTCCACTTTGTCCAAAACTGGCTGCACCATTTCTTCCATGTCCAATATCACTGCACCGTACTGCTGTGCGAGCAGCTTACACAGTGTGCTTTTCCCTGACTGTGAGGGGCCGATGATGGAAACCCTGCATGGGGGCCTGGGCATTGGAGGCAGTAAGTACCGCCTGGGATTTGTGACGAATTTCTGGTAGGCCTCTTTAGAAGAAAGGAAGTATAGTTTGTCCTGGAATCTGTTGAGAGATTGATATGGGAATTATTTGATAAGAGTTACCAAGTGTCACTTAAAGATGCTGCAGATAATCCCCATGACTATAGGCTAATGAAGAGCACTCACCCTACAGGTAGTTCTGGTCTGCCTACAGTGAGCTTGCCTTCCATGAGAGCCACTGGGCAGGTTTGACCCCAGCGACTTCTTTTCCACCTAAACCCAGGGGCCACTGTCCTGGAGGAGGACATGACCCTCAGAAGGTCCTCCTGCAAACGATACATTTAATTTAACTGAAAGGACACATAAGAAAATCTGTGCAGAATTTAAAATATACCTGGGAAATTGTTTTAAATTTGTTTTTACACTTTAACATGAATACGTTTTTTTGTTTTTTTTTTAAATTATAAATATGCTTAATGATGATAGACCATATCTTCTGGGAGTTCATCTTCATCATTCTCATGGAGGAGGATGGGAACTGAGACACGTTTGACAGCCATGGATTCAAGACGAGCCATTACAAACTACAACAACAGGTAATGTTATACATGAATAATCAGTATTATTTACTTTATACAGCATTTATTTCATCTAGGTTCATTTGTTTGTGGCTTACTGAGTGTAGCTCATCAGGGGTATTGTTTCCATCCAGATTCAAACGATGTAGAGGGCTGTGTTTTGTCATGAAATCCTAAAAGATACAAAATGCTAGTTTATATTTACCTGAATAAAGTTTTTAATTAATTTAGACTAAATGTTTAAATCACAGTCTCGAACCAATTCAGCTTTTTTTATTCTATTTTGTCTTGGAAAGATCAATTATGACTCACAAGATTGAAAAGTTAACATTGGATGACATGATGAACTGCATTATATACATTTCGTATAATTTAGTTTTCATTTCATGAACATTCTGTAACTCACCTCCAGGGATTTAAGCATGGTATCTTTATAGATGCTGATTTTAAGTGAAATATTCTGCGATAAATTTTCTGGTATCCACACCATTTGGTCAACAATGTCCTTTTGGATTTCCTCTTCCACTACCTATAAGACAAAAAAGTTTTAAGTCCAATCAAAGTTGGTAAATTCAGTGATTTTGCTCTGACAAAGGTCACAAAAGGTCAAATCAAATGGCTTGAGATGTTTTTTTTTTATTATTATTTTCTTGCTATACCTGCTCTTCTTCATCCTCCAGTTCTTCACCATTGCTCTCTTTCTTTTTGTTGTACACTTCTTCACGCTTCCACTGATCCCTGTTATATAAATGACCTGTTTCTGGGTGCTGCTTCTGACCTGACAGCCTCTGGATCAAGTCTTTGTCTGGACACTGGTGAGAAAATGGCATATGGTTAAGTTAAAACCTGGATAAGTCATATATTAAAGAATCTTTGTCAAATCAACCACACATGACTTTGAGGATCTACATGTTACACATATCATGTTCAATTAAAGTATTTTAACTATCTTGTAACTTTTATTCAAAATTTTAAAAATACAGTTCTAAAGTTATATTAATGAACATATGGATAACCCTGATATTGATGATAAAATCAGGTGTCAACTTCAGGTTTTTGATTAGTTCAATCTGGTCGTGAATCTTCATAAACTTCTCCGACATGAATGGCAAACAACTCAGTACGTAGCCTGTAAAACACCAAATAATATGATCAAATCCAAGCAACAGCAGAACATCTTCATTAGCATGTACAAATGTAGTTTCCTATGAAAGTGCAATCAGCAGTTATGGTAGATCCTATTGAGGTTATTTACAAACATGACTATTGTACTAATACAGAACACGTAAACTGTTAAGTTAAATGATTTACCATAATGTTCCACCTCAGGTGAGTTAAGTTTGGCAAGTATTAACTGGAGAACCATGTCTTCTGGTATACTTCTCCCTTCGTTCAAGATGTCCAAGAGCTAAGGAGGTAATAATAATAATAATAATAAATCTATAGTAGACACATATTTCATAGAAAGGACAGTTAACTTTATGCTTTATAAAGAAAACTACACCTACTTCTGCCCCTTGTTTTGTTTTATTTTGGATGTGTGAGTTGATCAGGTCAGTATCTGAAATATTATGAGATATGAAAAACACCTTAGTCAGAGCAAGACTTATCCTGGCTTAGAAACAAAAATACAGATGATACACTTACCATCTATCAAGATGCATTTCCAAGATTCTGCAATTTTTTGGGCCAAAGTTGATTTGCCAACACCCTGTCATAATTGAAAATATTTAGTTGAACTCTAATGTATTGAATACAAGTTTTTCAGTCAACAGTAGTCAAACCTCATTTTGTAGAAGACACACTAATACAAACATACAGTTAGGAAAAAAAATATTAGACCACCCTTATTTTCTTCAATTTCTTGTTAATTTTAATGCCTGGCACCAGTAAAGGTACATTTATTTGGGCAAATATAATGATAACAACATAAATAGCTCATGAGCATTTAATTTCAGAGCTGATATCTATCCAATTTCCATGGTTTTCTTGATTAAAACCAAAATCACTTCACTTCTTACATCAATATTTAGGCTATGTCATTGTACTGACAAAAACAGTGCCTTTAGGCATTCCATGATTTCTTTTCTGTCTGTTTTAGTTATATGACACACACAGGAATTAGGACTTGACTGCATAACCATTATTTTTGGACTTTTGATGGTCTAATATTTTTTTTCTGTGACAATATTATTTATGTGTCTATGTTTTTTTTTTAGCTATTTGGAAACAATTGAATATCAATAACAAATTAGTATTTTTTTTTTTAAATCAATGAGCAATCAATGCAACATAAATAACATACTATATATTTCAATACAGATGTGTTTGTGTGTGTATGAATTACCGGTCTTCCTATAATAATGACGCAAGTAGGTTTGGCTAGAAGGCTCTCCCTCTCTGCATCATCTTCATTTAGACTGTCAACTAAGGGCTCCATTTTTTATTTCTTCAGATTTCTTCAAATGCACACAGAGACACAAAAACCAGGGTAAAAAAACAAACAAAAAACGACCAGTCATAGTTGAATAATAGTCATAGTTCACTATTGGTCACTTCACGGTAGCTTAGCTGATTGCTATAAACCTGATGATGCGACCTGTCAAAGTTCCAGTGCAAAAGTTAACAAGCCACTCGACGGAAGTGTACACACTCTTACTTTTTTTATATTATTCTTTATTGCTTTACTCCTTTTATCATCTTTTGCTGCTCAGACAACTTAGCCTTGATGCTAACGTAACTTAATTAACCTACCTCTCTACGTTGCTTCGTAACCATGGTAACAGTTAAACTAAAAAGAGTGGTGGGGGAAAAAATGGAGATTGATTCACTACCATAAAGTTCTACCTATAAAATTATTTTTGCGTTTATTAATACTTATAAAGACATGTTTTGCTCGTTTTTATGAAACTATATCTATTGTATTATTTAAAAAAAAAAAAAATTAAATTCCTTCTGTTTTTTTGGCCGCGCGAGGTACCGTATCAGCTGACACGAGTCGTATCATGACAGTCACCTGACTAAAACAAACGCACGCTACACCCATTCTGTATGCTAGCCGGAAAACACCTGACTTAATTTATTAGCAAATGAAGAAAAGTAGTTATTTCGAATGATAGTTGATATGTATATCGTTATCTGTAAGGCAGCTAGTGAGCTAAATTAATGAGAGTAACCTTAGCTAGAAATGTGGACAGAATGCCAGTATTAGCTAGCTTAGTAGCTACTTAAATATTTAGGGTTGACTATGTGTAGCTTATTCGCTATCATATAGGCTATGCAGTGTTATTTTTAACGTATTGATTTAGATATCGTATCTACATTCACCCTGCTGGTCTTGTGTTATTAATTCTGGGTTGTGACTTTAGAAAACACGAAGAAAAATGCCCCAGTCAGCGGGTATCATCAGTGGGATCCAGAGGATGGTTCTATATGAAACCAGAGCTGTAAGTCCTGCATATTTGCTGCATTTGTCCCTTTTATTATGGCTTGGTAACATTTATTTACTGTCTCTTTACGTTTGAAGGTTGTCTTTTGACTTTTCTCATGGTTTAAGTAACAATTAATACGCATATATGCGATTATATTTTGAACTTTCCCTACATAAACAACGCTCAGACAGTAAGTACTCTTTATCTGCAATACCAGGTGGAAGTGGCTTTCTTTTAGGGTGGCTGTAGAGCAGTGGTTCTCAATCTTTTTCTGTCTTTTGGAGGACAAAAAATCTCCAGGCTCCCCTCAACCCCAACAACATTGTAAGATTATTTTATTTATTATTTTATTGAAAGAAACATCCGTATTGTAAATAAAGTATATCTATCTGATATTGTAAGAATAATTTTTGCTTTTGCTTGAGTAATTTTTCCAGGCAAATTAAAAATAACATAGATTTTGACTCCAATAATACAAATAAAGTCAAGTATTTTTCCCATTTACATTGCACACCTCAGAACATTAAAGTACAAACTGTACAAAAACATAAAAATTGCATTTTTTTTTTCATTTTCAGTCCAATTCTTGTCCATTCTCCACACCTAAACTCTTTGTCTAGTCCGACAAATCACCATGGTAGTAGATTTGTTTGTTGTACTTGTGCTTCAACACTAAAACGTTAATTCCACCAGCTACATGTTCTTACCTGAAGCCAGCTTTTGCACACCCCAGTTTGAGAAACACTGCTGTAGAGCAACATTAATCAGAGCAGATAATATTCAAGGAATTTGCCTTTTCTGGTTACAATTAATATTTAAACTGCTGGTATCAAACACCTCATGGAATTTCATACAATATCTAAAGAGATGTATGAAAATGTATTTATTTGGTCATTTCAAAACGACAATATTTCATAGTTGTAGACGACATGGGATTTTATTTAAGTGGAGAGGTTCAATATGAGTGCATTCAGTATACACTAGAGGGCAGCATAACAACAGTTTTCTGCTTTACTATTGTACAGCTTTGGAAGAGATTGATAGATTATCCTTGAGGTTTCTGTAGAAATTCGATGTAAAAATGGTCCCTCAACATTGATTATTTAGTTTTATATTCATGAATGTGGTTAATAATGATAGTAAAACATATTCCACAGAATCTGTGCACAAATTAAACTACATGAACCAAAACATTTTTGAAACATCATCATCTTGTCATCTAGATCATGCCAATCCAAAGTAGTTAATAACTCTTCCAAGAGAAGCGAGTTGCATGATGAGAGTGCTTCATTAAAAGGGGTGCAGTGGGTGGGTGTTTCTCAAGGTCAAGGAAGGATCCTTTAAGAATTCATTCATATAATTTGACCTCATCAGAGTTTGCCAGAGAACTGTTCTGTTGTCCAGGATCCTTCCAAGGACTGAATCAAGTATATTCCCTGTGTGATCCTCTGCAGCTAAACAAAAAAGAACAAACCACAACTGCAAATGAAACATCAATGAAGAAGATTAAAGAGCCAGCCATTTTACCAGTGCAAAATGCATTTAAATATTGATAATGATAATTAGTTTCACATGTTACGCAAGGGGAGACAACTTTATTTACACCATATAATTAATTCTATACACAAAAGCAGTTCAATTTGATAAATAATGAAACATTCAAAGGAAAATAAAACCATAAAAGATAAAATGAGATGAGAAAAGAAAGCGTAGAATATATCAAAATATAATCAAAGAGACAAATGTAATTAAAGAGCAGAACTGAACAGATAAACACCTCTGCAGATTCATTACTGGCCTTTTAAATGTATTCATTGGTTTTCTCTTAAATTCTATTGATGTGTGTCAGTGCTTTACTGAACCACTGGGGGCAGGATGTCATCTGCATATGACTGTTCCATTCATTAGTGCAGGGGTGTCAAACTCATTTTAGTTCAGGGGTCACAGCTTCTGAATATGATCTGAGGTGGGCCACAGCTTTTGATTACAAGATTACAAATTAACATGCAGAAAGAAATCCAACATGAGTTAACTAGGATCCACAAAGTAGGAGACAGAAAATGTATTTCAACGCCATGTCGCAGTGGATAAATATTTGATTACAGTTATAGCTGTAAATTAACCTTAAGTGACTGTTTAGACTTAAGCCTCACATAGCAGATCAGATTCCTTCAATGCCCCTTTGTTTAATATTTTGTTCTGTCATTTCCCTTCAGGAAGATGAATATGGTTATAGAACAGTTTTGAAAAACAGTTAAGTTGAGGTAATTTTTTTTATCAATGGTTTCGTGTCATAGCATTTTGGACAAAAAGGACAAAACATGATACGAGGAAGTGAGGGACAGTACAAAATGGCATTAGAACTGTACTGACAGGGTGTTCCAATTTGGCATTCTGTGGTGGGTAGAAACTCTTTAGTCATCTTGTAGCTCAGTAGGAGAAAATAATGACACATAAGACAGCAGTGTGCTGGGAAGACACAGATTCTAACAAGAAACATGTTAGAATGTAGGTTTGAGATCAAATAGATCGGATAGATGTCTTTTACATTACATTTTGCAGACACTTTTATCCAAAGCGACTTACAATAGAGGACATAAACATAGCATTTAGCACTTTCAGAAACGAGGTGTACAGGAAATATACAGAACAATAAGCGCAACTGTCGAATGGAGTTATTTTTTTTAATTTATTTATTTTTTAGGTGCTTTAGCACAGGGTCAGGTAGAGTTGACAGACACATGTCACACAACACACCATAGGGTCTACCCCGGGTCTGGGCAGCTTAGACATCAGTGCAGTAAAGTGAAGAGTCTTTACATGGTTCTTGAAGGATGAGAGAGATGGTGTTAGTCTTGTCGTTTCTGGAAGTTTGTCCCACCTCTGAGGGACTATTACAGAGAATCGTTTGGTCTGGGATCGCTTAGAGTGAGCTGTGGGTACTGCTAGTCAGTTTTGTTGGAGGAACGCAGCTCTCTGATAGGAACATACGACCTTAGCATTTCCTTCAGATAAGCCGGGGCTGTTTCTGAGATGGTTTTGTAGGCACGGGTCAGGGCCTTGTGCTTGATCACTGGTAGCCAATGCAACTGGGTAAACCGAGGAGTAACATGGGCCCCTTTGGGTTGAGTGAAAACCAAACATGCTGCTGCGTTCTGCATCATCTGCACTGGTTTTGTCTTATTTTGATGTATATACAAAAATACCAACATACATTAAAATTCATCTGAAGCTTATATGACATGTTATGGAAAGTGAACATCAGCCTGAAAAAGTATATTTGCACATATCATTTATCAACTGGGCTAATTTTTAAGCTAAAGATCTCTATTTTATGAAAATGTTATCCTTTTAAAAATAGTAGTTCTAGCAACAAAAAAAAAAAAATTGCAACAGATTTTATTAATAGTACTTTTTTACACCATAGTCATGCCTCAGACATCTGGAATTTGATACTAATATTTCTGGAAGGTCATTTCATTGCTCTGAAATATGTGCAATGATAATAAAAGTAAAAATAAATCTGAATCTCATGCACAGTGGCTCCATGGCCTTGTGTCCTTCTTAAAAATGGGGGGAAAATGTGAAACTCACTTCATTGTACAATTGCAAAGTTTTACAGTATATGGAGCCCTTTTTTATATATATAAGTTCCACAATCCTTAGTGTATTCTGGCTCATGCACCTTTTATTAACTTGCTCAACTGCATCTTGACAGGTGAGGGGCTATGTTAGGCCTGTGACAGTGAACTTCATTGGGATAAAGGGGATTACTTTGGTTATTTTATATTTATATTTACACATTTTTGTTCTCTTTTCTATAAAGCCCAGTTCTGTATTGTTTGGTGTCATTATTATTATTGTTAATGTCATTGTATATTATTTGTAAGAAAAACTTCCTAAAAAAAAATAATGGTTAAAAAAAAAAACTTCTTGCAGTGGGCCTCCATCTCATAACACTGTCTGCTCGTTTAATCATTAAACTCACACTTAGACAATTTAGATCAACTATTATCATACATGTTCCCACGGGGAATGCAGTTTTTAGCACATTCACCTTAAAGCAAAAAGCTCCTGGGCCTTTCTGTGTGGAGTTTACATGTTCTCTTCTACTGTCCAAAAACATGCACTATAATATGTTCATCATAGACATTTAGCGTCTAAAATCAATGATTAATATGAATGCTTCTTTCGGCTTTTCCCTCACAGCGAATCAGATTCACATGTTGATTTGTCACAGGTTTTTACGTCTGATGCCCTTCGTGACACAACCCTCTGTATTTATCTGGGCTTGGGACCGGCACAAGGAGACACTGCCCCCTTGTGGATACACATATAGGGATGTATAGCGTAAAGGACCTTTCCCAAGGCCCCACTTGGATCTTGAACCGGCCATCTTCCGCACAAATCAAATATTAATACATTTCTCTAAAAATCCACCGTTTGTTGTCTTCAACATGAGTTTTGTGAGCCACATGACAAAAGCCTTTGTTTAATGAAATGCATTGTAACCTAAAGTGCTCTCATGACTTTTTTTTTTGCTTTTCTTTGTTTCAGCGATATTTTTTGGTGGGGAGCAACCAGGCACAGACCAAGCATAGAGTTCTGAAGATTGACCGCACAGAACCCAAGGATCTGGTTATAATCGATGATAAGGTGAGGCCTGAGTTAGTATAGTACTAATGTATATGCTTATGTAATACAGTACAGTACGCCTGGGGGGAAATTGTACAATCACTCAGCCTGTCCCAAGTGTATTGCCGATGACAGGTTAGCTGATGAGTGCTGAGTGCACCCCCTTTTCTTCTCTGTTGCTCATTACCAGGATGTATGAGCTCGAAGTTGATTTGTTTGCTCGTATTGCGGGCGATTATTATTATGATGTGTTTGCTGTTATGCAGCATCCATCACTAAATATCCATCACCCCACGCTCTCATTTCTTCAGATATTACACTAACCTCAGAAAACATAGTAGTTTTTTCTTTTGACTGGCACAGGATAGTGTTTTATAAACTGAGTCTGGAGACGCAACAATGTGATGGAGTGGAGGTGAGAGGGTTTAAAGCAGGTAATGCAACCTCAGCTTTTACTTTCTTTTTATGATTACATGGACAGAGCTGACACACATACAGTAATGGGATAAAAGGTTCCTCAGACTTCCTTAAATTAAGGTCAGGTGAATATCCTTTAATAATGTGATATTGCACAACTCCTGTATGTGTTATACGTAAAATATTTAATCGCATAAATACAGGTAAGGTGAACATGAATAGTAAAAGTACATAAATCATTATTCCATTAAGGAGAAAAAAAGGGGATAGGGGAGCTGTTGTATGATGTAAAAAGGATAAAAAGGTTCTTGTATTACCAGATACAGGATGTGTTATTGGTCCATTTTCTTTTTGGAGTAAATAATTTCGAGAACACTTGAATTTGTAGTTAATATTACAGGAAGAATTTGGTTCACACCTACCGGTAATCTATTTTTCCTTTGATTTCCCCTCGAATGCTTTTGTAGAAAATATTGCAGCATTATTAAAAAACATTCTTGTTAGTCATCTATTTATTGCAGTACATAAAAAACATGTATGTACCTGCAAAACTATCTGCCTCTGAATACTTTTATTAGCACTTAATTTATCACTCAATTTAATACTGATGATAAATACAACACTCTTGGTGGATTTTCTATGACAAAGCTGTGTGGAATTCTCTTTCTTTAAACCACGATAAACACTG
The DNA here is from genome assembly GCA_029822895.1 of Maxillicosta whitleyi. Taxonomy (NCBI): domain Eukaryota; kingdom Metazoa; phylum Chordata; class Actinopteri; order Perciformes; family Neosebastidae; genus Maxillicosta; species Maxillicosta whitleyi. Next base: position 6,881,202 of record JAPSES010000098.1, on the reverse strand, counting down.
GATCTTATTTATTTATAAAGCACTTATTGGTCACAATAAGTCACTGCATTACCATCTTTTGCATCCATTAGCGCCCATATAACCCACTCAAATTGTTTTATTATGTTGCAAATATCACCTATTTACCTGATCTTGGCAGATCTAGTTTTACTCATTGAGCAGGTATAACGTGGAGCAGCCGTTGAAAAAAATTAAGAATGCATTACTTATATATTTAGGGCAATTAATGTGTAATTTCCTCATATTTTACTAGTAATTATTTTTGCTTGAGTCAATTTAAATGCTTTATATATTTTTCATTAGTTTTATTGTTCTATTTAATCTTGGTTTTGCTGTTATTTCCAAGGTGCTTTTATTGCCCATGTTCTGTACATAATGGCGTTCTAATTTTATTTTTTGTTTTTGTTTGGTTTTCAGCTATTTCTATCATCACTATTTTCATGTTTTCTTGGTTATATAACAAAATGAGGCCTTGATCTCAGTATATTCACAGATTAAATAAGGGTTATATATCTTTTCTTTGGTGCAGGAATACATAAATATGTGATTTGTCCTGTCCTCCAACCCTGTTTGATATTGTCAGAATGGAGGCTGAGCAGTGATTGAACCTCAAGGATGTTTATTATGTGTTTTCTGCAGCATGTCTACAACCAACAAGAGGTACAGGATTTGCTGAGCCGGCTGGACTTGGGAAACCGCACTAAGATTGGCCAGAAGGGCTCCTCGGGCCTGTCCAGGGCCCTTAGTGCCTTTGGCATTGTGGGTAAGCACTGTATTATCCACCACCTTCTGATTACTTTTTTTTTTTTTTCTGTCTTCTTCAATCCCCACTGAGATTCACAATGAAGACAATCCCCATTTGAACTTGGAAGTATTAGTTTTAGAGGTTTGGGTGCTGACCTGATTTTGCATACAAGACACATTTCAGGAAATGAAATATGCTGAGATGAAAAGAACACCTGTCCGCTATATTTCACTATGCAACAATACAACTATAACATTACATCTATTACTATCTTGATAAAGTTTAAATTTTTAGGTTTAAAGTAATGACCTCTATTCAGAAGCAGCACAAACCTGTTGCATCTTCATTACTTTTCATTCCCCCTCTGTATGTCTTTATTCAGCCGGACGTTATACAGTTGAATATTTCTTACCCTATTTTGTGCTTTTATTGCTTACAAAACTATTAAAGTTTCCTCCTGCAATATTTACTGACAGTAAGTTGTTGAGTTTCTGATTGCTTTTTAGTTCAGGGGACATTAGCTCTGGTCTCCAATCAAACATAGTAGTTGACAGTAATGCGAAGAAAAAAAGCACGACAAGCTACTGTAGAGACATAACAACATAACATGGTGAGTCATCCAAACCTATGAATATTATTTTCCATTTCTGTTAGTATAATATTATATTTAGTAAGTGGGTCTACCGAAATTCACTTCATTTTCATATCATGTACACTGGACCTGTAAAACTAGAAAAAAAATGAAAATTTCTCTATATCTAACCTTTCTTTAATGATTTATCACCATTTATTTATGGTATTATCCTCTGTATTTTGCATTTTATTAGTGTAAATCTTGTATTTTCCTGTATTTAATTTAGTGAACATGAATACAGTCATGGAAAGAATTATTAGACCGCCCTTGTTTTCTTCAATTTCTTGTTCATTTTAATGGCTGGTACAACTAAAGGTCCATTTGGTTGGACAAATATAATGATAACAAAAATAACTTATAATAGTTTAATTTCAGAGCTCATATCTATCCATTTTCCAAAGTTTTCTTGATAAAAAACAGTCACTTCAGTTCTTACATCATTGTACTGACAAAAACAGTGCTTTTAGACACTCCATGTTTTCTTTTCTGTCTGTTTTAGTCACATGATACACACTGTAGTTAGGACTTGATTGTATAACCATTGTTTCCAATGACTTTTGATGGTCTAATACTTTTTTCCGCAAGTATGTCTATAAAAGCGCAGATTAAAGATGAGGGTTGTTATTTCAAAAACAGAGAAAACTTTAGAAAAAGTTACTTTTTCAGTCCAATCTCTCATTAACTGAACATAAACCCAGTGTTTCCATCCACTGTCATTGATCCAACTCCATAAGTTTTACTCGTGAATCAATGTTGTAGAAGATGATGGTGTTCCCACGGTAACTACAGAGCCTCTGAGCATCCAAATGGGCCATATCTGATGACCATGAAAAGATTTACGTCAATTATTTACATGTTTTGATAGGATTAAAGGGGTTATATCAGTAGATGATTTTGGTCAGTGCTGGATGTTCAGGTTTTCATGGGTTAATTCCAAACCTCTAAATTTTGCTCAGTCTGTATTAAAAACAAACTCATAGAAGTTATGGCTGTTTTGGCTTAAGTACGGTATCAGCCGTATTAACCGATGTAGGTCAGTAAAGGTTATATTAGGTTTTATCTCAGAAACTTTAGGCGGTGCAGTCACACTGACACAGACAATTTTGACTTTGATGTCTGCTTCAATAAGTGATATCTTTTCCCCCACTGTGCCATTTGTGTTCACAATCTGCTTTTGACTGAAGTCAGTGGGTCATCCGAAATCAAAGAGTATAGTCAGTACAGTGTATTCTGAATGCTCCTTAGCTGTTCTTATTACAGTATGTAATGACAGCCATTTTTCTAAGTGTATTTTTATGCACTTTCATCCAACTGTGTTGTTGTCAGTCTGACCCACCTCTTGTAGGACAAAACCAAATAGGATTACCAATGGAGTGTCAGTTAGGAGAGCATAAAATGAACGAATATAAGTGGGTTGTGGAAGTGTAGATGGCTGTCAGGAGGTGTTAGGACAGACACTAAAAGCTTAGTCTGAGATGTCTGTACATCCTAAAAGTGAAATTGAAGGTTTTGTATATGTTTTATATATGGAATTTTAATATGGAACTCATCACCTTTGTCATCAGTAGGCCTTTCACAATCAAATAACTACTATATCACAATTATTTATGATGACCATCAGCAGTTCCCTGTTGATGAAACTAACAGATTTCTTTGTTTCTATCCTATCCCATCCCATCCCATCCCATCCCATCCTATCCTATCCCATCCTATCCTATCCTATCCTATCCTATCCTATCCTATCCTATCCTATCCTATCCTTTTCATTATAACAATGTTGCACCTCATTCTTGTGGTATGAATTCAATGTTGAACCAGTGCTGCAGTGGTTTATTTTAATTTTGGACCTTGATTCTACTGAACTTTGTATATTTAAATCATGTTGCATGCCATGTTTCGGTTCTATGAACAAAAGGCAAACAGAATTATGGTCATTTTCTGTTTCAAACTTCTATACCTCTTCCCCTTCTTCATAAAGTGCAAATTGCACAAGTTAAATTCTTATTATTTTAGATTTTACCTGCAGTAAAATTGTTAATTGCAGTAATTTGTGTAGCCCAGTAACTGTACAATGGCACCATTGTATCTGTGATTTAACCCACATGTAGCAGAGATTGTTTGGATTTTTTTTTATCCTTGACAGCGATGTTATACAATTTTCAGCTAAATTACATAAACGCTTTCTACCTTCATGAGGCAAATACTGCTTACAATCTTCAGGTATTTCAAACCCACATGAAGACCTTTAATGTCATATTGTCTATTGAAGGTCATACATGAACCAAATAACACATTCAAGAGCTAAAAATACCACAGTGACTACAATGCTTTATTTAGTCTGGGTCTGATTTTAATTCTCAAGACCTAAATCAACTGAATGGCAGTTACAATATATGGAACAGAAAATGAATAGGCTCAATAAATTGCATAACTAGTTACAAAACACTCGAGTGAATAGCCTTGTTTGTCGGTCAGTGTCACTGCTGATCCACAAGCAACTCAATTGGTGCCCTACAAATCAGCTTGGTAGGGTTTTTTCTACACATCACCCTGCATGTAAAAGGGCCCATATTTATCTAAACCCACTTTTATTAATTTTTGGTTCATTTATTTGTGTATTTGAACCCTAATAATTCATAAAGAATGAATTTGAACCCTCCAGGTGCAGCAAAACTATTTTTATATGCGTTTTGGAAAAAATTGAATGGATTTCTCCAACCTGTTTCAATTTGTGCTTCATTTGTTATGTCTATCATGACATTTGCACATATGAGGTCAGCACTTCTGATGAACATTTCTCCTAGTACAATATAATATGACGGAATTGTTTGTCAGCAGGTACCGGTTGTAGTAAAAACTGAAAATATGTCCAAACTTTGAGCTGATGACCTAAACTCCCATAAAACGGGATAGAGAAGGTTAACAACCTGGGTAAAGGGGTGAAGTGGCTCATTTGCATTTAAAGGGCCAGCACTTAGAAGGACCTTTCTTTTGTCATTACTCAGAAATAAGTTGAAGATGGACCTGTGGAGTTGAATTAATGAAGAATTCAGACCCAAGCAGAACATTTACAATTTATGTAGAACTTAAAATGCATAATTCCAATTAAAAAAGCAAAATCTCACTGATTTAATACGTAATATTAGTGAACACAAAGATAATTCACACTTTTTTTACAGCATTTTTCGTGGATGTATCCTATATGGTTTGTCTGTTGGTTTGTATGTCAACACCCATTGACTTAAAAGTGTAATATCTCATCAGTAACATTAACTAGATCGCAAGGATTAGACTTTGGCCACAGATTCTGACACATCTCGTAAACAGTGCCTTTCTGGTTTGCAATTGTAACACTGATCTATCAAGCATTTTGGACAAAAATAAAATGGCTTAAAACCTGTAGCAAACTGCGTTTTCCCTTCACCTCAAGTATGAATCATTACAGGTTCTACATCAGGAGTGTCCAATCCAGTCCTTGAGGGCTGATGTGTTGCACGTTTTAGATAGAAGATTCCCTCCAGTACACCTAATGATCAGCTCGTCATCATGCTCTGCAGAAGCCTGATAACATGGTAATGGTAAGGAGTAAGAGAGAAATACCTAAATCATGCAGGATACTGGCCCTCAACGACTAAATTTGGACACTCCTGTTCTACACGTCGGGAAAAAAAACCAATGTAAATAACATATGAGACAAACCAGTGGGGAAAAAAAAGGTGAAATAACTGCAATACCTCATGCTTGGTTGTGATTTAGTCATCTAGTGAGTCAAAGGAAAAGCTAGAAAATAACATGTTGGTTTTACTTGAACTCAAAAACTTAAGTGGTACCTGTAGTGAATTTTCATTGTTAGATATTTCAAAAGGTCACAGGTAACACTCGGGAGTTCGTCTTGTAACTTATGTGTGAGTACTAAGTCACAGCTCCGTCAGTCAGGCATGGTCAGCGACATGTTGCCTCCTTCCAGCACCAGTAGTGACACAGGCTTGTTGATTTGTCCGATTAACTGGGCTGCGATGGACTGGTCTCTGACGCTGTGTGGTAGACACCAGTCTACATAAGATGACACATTATCAGTCAGTGTTGGGTCATGTCTCTAGGACATACATGGAGTGCAAAGCTTACAACAAGCACCAATATCCACTCAATCTGTCTCACTGACTGCTGCTTCTTTACTTGTGCTCAATCCCTCAATCAGTGTGGGTTCATCACTTCTCCTCAGCAATGGCTGCTCCCCATAGGTTCTGCCAATATGTGTAATTAATGTAGCAAAAAGATCCAGTGTGGTGCATTTATGGCCATTTAAAAAAAAAACAACAACTTAAATTTGTGCTTTTACGTAATACACAAAACACAATACATGTTCTAAGCATAACCAGTACAGGTGCACTTTAAGAAGTTCAGGAGCCAAAACTCAGACCTGTGTTTGAACTTATGGCTCTTGTTCACTACAGGCTTCGTACGCTTCCTTGAGGGGTACTACATTGTGTTGATCACCAAGCGCAGAAAGATGGCTGACATTGGCGGCCATTCCATCTACAAGATTGAAGACACCAGCATGATTTATATCCCCAATGATTCGGTCCGGGTTACACACCCTGATGAAGCAAGGTATTGTTTTGTTGTCTTTATTGTACATTGGATATTATTACTGTGAACTTTTCAAATGACTTCAGCTAACAAATCAGCATCATTCCACAATCCTACATAGTTAATATTCCATAACTTTGCACAAACTTTTTATTTCATGGAAGAAATTTTTATGAGGATGTTGATGATTGTGACTTAGTGATGTTTTTTTTTTCCTCTTGTAGATATGTGCGGATCTTTCAGAACGTGGACCTATCCAGCAACTTCTATTTCAGGTGAACACATTTACAAGTAGTTTTTGTAAATGTAGATATACAGTCACAGAAAACATGATTAGATCATCAAAACTCATCAGAAACAATGGTTCTGTAATCCAGTCCTAACTCCGGTGTGCATCATGTGACTAAAACAAACAGAAAAGAAAACATGGAATGAATAAAAGCACTGTTTTTATCAGTACAGTGACATAGCTATTGATGTAAGAACTGAAATGATTTTGGTTATTATCAAGAAAAACATGAAAAATGTATAGATATTAACTCTGAAATTAAATTATTATGAGCTATGTTTTGTTGTTATCATTATATTTGTCCAAACAAATGGGCCTTTAGTTGGACCAGGCATTAAAATGAACAAGAAATGGAAGAAAAGAAGGAGTGGTCTAATAATTTTTTCCACAACTGTATCACAGTTTGTACCAAACTCAACTCTTGCTTAATGTCAACTCCATTGTTTTTTACAGTTTGCATTCGTGCCATAGAAAAAGTAATTACATTGGCCATTTTTACAGCATTTCCTGCTCCAGTGCTTGTCATTATGTCTTTTGATGTAGATATGAATGTGGATTTTTCTATCATTGAGTAGTAGACTGAAGAAAAACTGCCAAGAGTAAAGTTGAGTTTTTCCACAATGCAATGAACTCCACACAAGGCTAGGCACATGTAGTCTCAAATAAAGCCTACTAACAAAAGTATATTAAGTATATCTGTACTTTATTTCTTATTTTGTGACATGATGCGTCTCTTCTCCTTGAAAAACTGAAAACGTGTATACTGTGAATATGAGTCACTGAGGCACGTATATACATGAGTCACTTTGTCATTATCGGTCTTGTATGACTTGTGCGTACTTTCTTAGTCTACCTACATGTTTCAAGTCACATGTTTGCTGTGTGTCATACAGTTACAGCTATGACCTTAGCCACTCGCTGCAGTACAACCTGACTTTGCTTCAGAGGCCATATGAACTATGGTCATCAGCTGCTTCTGCCACTGAGGACGAAGTGCACACAAAGAGCAAGCAGGACAGCTTTGACATCTTTGAAGATGAAGGTCTACCTACACAAGGTGAACTGAAATTGGTTAATAGCTTTAACTTAAGTACAAGTACTTTTGGACAAATGGATAAAGCAGCTTCGCACTATTATCTTAACACTTCCTGATGGGAGATGAAATTCCTGCAGAACTGTTCAAGGTGTCTGCTGATCCTTGAAATGTCTTAAAATATATCGTGTTTAATTATTTCAGTATTGTGCTCTACAAGTCTTTAAATTGTGTTTCATTTTAATTCGCGGAGTCTAAATTTATAGGTATTTTATCTAATTTCATTCATCCTTTTAATTTATTTCTGCTGATGTACTGTAAGTATGTAAAGCTTCCACTTTTATTTCATTTTGCTTTAAACCTGAACCTTTGGCAAAACCTAGATTAACAGGACTCACTCTGGTAACCTTATTCTTATATAAAATCCAGCTACACAATGGACCTCATATGTACCTGAAACTTTATATTTACCTGAAGTGCTTGTGTCTAAAAGACTTGTCTAAAATGTGGTCTTAAATTGGGTTAATATACTCTCATAAAGTTTTAAATGTGAGTGACACCTGTTCACACCTTGTGATTGTACAGACGATACAAAGTTTATGGCATTAGCAATAAAATCACTGATGGATCCATTGGATCATTTACAATCTTCAGGTATCTGTGCTGTTACATGTTTAATTTATGGTGGATAGAATGCCTCCTTCTGTGATCATCAAACATGTATAATGTAATGAAAATATCAGCATTAATCTCACTCAAATCATTTTAATACCAGTGTTCCTTAAAACTATCATGTTCCACAACTTATCTCACTTTACCCTCCATTTTCCATTTCTTGCTTTCCTATTAATAATTAAGTCAGATAACATTTCAGCAAAATGATCCAGAGGTTTTATGTGTTTGTGTTTTTCCACTACAGTGGTTTATGGCCTCCAGAACGAACCGTACTACAAGTACGTGTGGAACAGGAAGCTGCTGGAACGAGTCAAGGACATTGTGCATCATGACTGGCTCATGTATATAATCCATGGCTTTTGTGGCCAGTCTAGTATCCTTTTGCTAATGTGGAGTCAATTTTGCTTGACTTTTGCATAAATGTCTGTCTGCTGCTTTTCTTTTTTAATGATGTGTACTCGTATGATTTTTTTTTTTTTTTGTCGTGGGTGGACTTACAAATTTAAAACATAGATTTTTATCAGGCCAGAAAACCTGACAAGTATAGTTCTTTTGAAATAGAGCACAACACTGTAAATAGAGATGTAATGTTCCTGTGGACAGGACTGATCACACTCTATGTGAGTGGCAGTAATGTAGTCTTTTGTCTGCACTCCCCCTCATATCTGAGTCGCTCACTTGTTGAACTGTGCACGGCCTTCATCTAAGCACGTGGACAGCACTGTGAGCCAGAGTGTGTGATTCACCACACAAAAACAAGTATTATGGCAATTAAGCAATGGTTATCAGGTATGTAAACACTGGCACTTGCATAATCTCGCCATCTGCTAACTGCAGAGAAAGGCGACTAAGTAAATATTTATTCAGATGAGCTTCAGTGTTGTATGTTTTTTTCTTTTTGGACTGAAGTCCTGTGTTATACATGCATGCACATATTTCTATATTATTTCTTTTTGTTTGCCTTTCAGTCTAGTGCTACAGTTTTGCTCTTAAGACTTCACTAGACACACACTGCACACACAGATCTGAATTGAGATTAACATGAATAATTACCTTTGTATTCTCTAGCAAACTTTTGTAGCATTGATGCATGGGTTACTGGTGCAGTGGAGCTTTGGGCTACACTAGAGCTGATTTATGACGTTAAAAGACTGCGTTAGGTTACTTATATTAAAGATTTCAATCATTTTCCACCAACCAACCTTAACATAAATCATCCTAATCATTGTAAAATAGGTGAACTTTTTGCATTTTATTAAAAAAATATGTATCCTTTAATGTGATTAATATGATATGATCTTTTTTTTTGACAGATTTATATTTTCATAGTAGCTTTTGTACTTATATTGCATAATATAGAAAACTGATAAACTGATGCAATTAGTGCCTGTAGAGCTATCATCGCTGCTGTCTCTCCTCTCCCACTGTGTGGGTGCTTTGAATGTAGACGATTCCAGGAAACTGTGCTCAGTGCTGCTGCTTTTTGGAGAACATTAGTGGACTAGTGGGTGCAGTTGAGAGAGACTTGGCAGACGAGCTCAAAACCAAGTTGTAGGTGATGAGGACGTGTGATTAACATCGAAGGGAAGGTAGAGAGGCTACAAAAGAGGCTAAAACATGTACTGTAGTTAGTCTTATTTTTTACAGTTTATGGTGTTTTTTAATCCCATATTCAATATAATACATAAGTTAATAAATGTTAGGCTTTGATGTAGCTGTTATTTGTTACATATAATCAGTACTTTTCGATACTGAAATAAAATTCTATGAGTTATATACTTGTATTTATAATCTCTTAGAATTAAGCTTTGGAGCAATTTACTTTGTTTGAGTGAACTTTCAGTTTATAGTCACTTCAACAAAAGATGAATGATTGCTATTAATCAGTATTAGTTGTGACTCTAGGGGAGAAAACAAAAAAACCTTATTGACTGTAATTCAATTATACTATAAGAAAAATAATACTAACCTAAAATGTGTATGAAATATCAGTAAATGTTTCCACCAACTGAACTGTGTGTTGTTTTGGTCGACTGTGATTATTCCTCCTTCACCCACACCTGCAGAGCTACTGATCTATGGCCGCCCAGTTCACATTACCCTCATTGCCAGGCGGTCAAGCAAATTTGCCGGGACCCGTTTCCTCAAAAGAGGAGCCAACTGTGAGGTAAAGAGAAGTGGTTGCCAGGGTAACGTGGAAGAATAGATAGAGGGTTCTGGACTAAGGGCAACCAGGATGATTGAGATGACTCATGATAATCGTGGGGGGGGGGCTGATTTGACCCACTACCTCTTCCTTGAGCATGATTGAGTGTGTGGGATGGGAGTATTTTTTATTTATTTATTTTTTTACAATATACTGTGACTGCAAGTGGTGCACACAGGGAAAAAGTCAGATGCTAATGATTCCTTTGTACTGCATGCTGTTTTTCTAAACTTTGTATGCTTGATGCAATACCTTGTAAATTCCATTTTTCAAAGCCATTTTGTGACTCTCAGTTCTGAGCAGTGCTCGGCTTATATTATAGCTGCTTTTGCTTGATAGTTTTTTGATGTAATTCAGTGGAAATTCCATAATTACCCTTCAGAAGGTTGTAATTTAAGTGGTCTGATGGAAAACACAAATTATACCTCTTTCTGTGAAGTGTTCAGGCTATAGAAAACCTAACTTTTGCCCTCTCTTACATGCTGCAGACAAGCAAAGACTACTGTTAATATTCATTCAGATGTGGATCTACTGCTCTGTGGTCAAACACAAATGCTTGAAAAAGTAGCTTTACTTTTCCATAGTGGAACCAATATCGGCCTTATCTGTATTTATATTAACCTGTAAAGACCCAGTGCTTCTTCTGTGGCACTTCCCACTTCGCACATGGATGCAATTTGTGCACAGCTGGTGTTCATATACTTCCATGTATGGAACTATATGATGGACTCTATCACAACTATATGAGTGATGATGGTGAGAGTCAGTTCTATGTTAATCGGCTCCAGATCCTTGTGGTCTTGGTGCAGGCGGTTTGGTGGGGCATCTGTTAGCACTATGTTAATTTGTTAACCTAAAATGACCAGAGGTGAGAAGGTGAGGGTGAATGGTTGTTTGTCTTTATATATCAGTTTGATGAAGGAATGAATGAAACCATAGTTGTGTAATAACACCAGTGGTCTGACTGATTGAGGCGGTGAAAGGATTGTTGTTTTTCTCATGGACTCCGGTGGGTTTGAAAAGTCCTTCAGAATTCATCCAAATCCCTTCCCCTTCCCCAGCCCATCTTCATCTGACTAACCTTAACCCTAAATCAGGGTTAACCTTCAGCATTTTCCTTTGAACCACATCTAATTAAAAAAAAAATAAAAATCCATTCTAAACTTCTACAGCTCCTTCACAACAACATGAACTGATTTCTCTGCCCTATATTCTTATGTTCTTCTTTATGTTTTCTTTTTCTAGGGGGACGTAGCTAACGAGGTAGAGACGGAACAGATAGTCCATGATGCCTCAGTCATGTCCTTCACAGCTGGAAGTTACTCCTCGTATGTCCAGGTGCGAGGCTCCGTCCCTTTGTACTGGTCTCAGGACATTTCCACCATGATGCCAAAACCACCGATACGACGTAAGACCACCCATTTACACCCACTATTTTACATAAACACCTCGTTGTCTAATATGAGAATTCTGTTTTTGAGACCTCAGATATCAAAGATTATGTTTTCACTATATTCTTCACTGTCTCATTTGAAATGGTAAATGTATAGATTTGTTGGTAGGTCTTACCAGGCTACAGTCATATTCAATTTTCCTTTGCACATAAGGAACGATATCAAATGAAATCCCCTTTCAATGGTAAGCCATACAATTGTACAACAGGTGTGCTGTGCTTATTTTTATGATGCATAATGTATTCATTCTAACAGCTGTCAAGGACCATAAATAACCTTGAAGTAACAGAAGAATGTATTTGGAATATGTCACTTTTTTTTTTTAAAAAAGAGGATTTTCTTCAGACCCACTATCAACCACAAAAAATAGGTGAAGAAAGGACACCCCCCTCTTGGGTTCCATCTTTGTACCCATTCTCCTTTCATATTATGAGCAGGATAACAAAGAACAGGCCAGAGGGAGGTGATCAGGTCCCTGAGACTGATGACATTACAGACTGCGGGGGGGGTGTTTCTGCATGTGTACATGTGGACACAAAAAGGCATCAGTGCTTACATGTGTACAATGCCTTTTAATAAATTAGAATATTTTTCCCCCAGTTTGCCCTTTTATTTGTCCTTGTGTGGCATTTTGCCGCATTAGACACTGAGCGTGTCCCTCTGTGTATCATCCACCTCATCTCATTCCCACTTTGATCCTTAAAGACAGTCCTTATCTGACATTTCCAAAGTGTTGCCCGATACCTGCACCTTTAAAGATGCATCAGTTTTAATGTTCTACTCGGTCTGTATATGTAGTTTGACACCCTGCCCTTTTATATATAAATGGTATGTTTTTCGGTTAGTTTCTCTGCATGAAAATCTCTTCATTTCCAGCATATATTTTAACAGATGAAGAAAACAAAAAAGAACCAAGAAATAATCACAAGACTTTAAAAAAAATTTTTTTTTAAATGAAACTCAAACTTGTTGTATTTATACTGTACACAATAATTTGTTCCTTGCAATAATGAAAATAAGTCTGCCGCCTCCTCCTTCTTTTTTCTCCCCCTTCACTCCTTCATTTCCCCCTTCTCTTCTCCTCTTCCCTGTTTCTTCATGTCAGGTCCGGTATCAAAATGTGGTTCAATAAAAACTGTAGAATATCAAGGGGAGCTTCATACTTTATGAAGTTTCCCTCGGTAAAGCAAATTTTTTTTAGCACAAAAAGACTACCATTCTGCTGTTATGATGCTGGATAAGACAAGTTTAATAAATAAATAAATAAACGTTGGTTCTTTAGAGGTATCACAGCGTCATTTCTGATAACGGAGGATTAAACAGTTTTCAAAAACTCAAAGATAAATATTACTTAGGAACCTATTTTAACAGCAACATAAAAAAGTGGAAGTCAGGAACAGAGATTTAATTGACATCTTGATTGCTGCATAGAATTCTAAAGTCACTAGTAAAATAATTGCAAAGATTTACTCATGTTTATCATCAAATAAAGGAGTTTCTCCAATTTATATTAGGTGTAAATGGGAGAAAATAATCATCTTAGAAGAGGAGTGGTGGAACTTTTGTAAAACTCAATTAGGCATGTCAAACTCAGGTCACGGAAAGGAATTTACATGGAGAAATATTATCAGATTTTTCATTTATCCCAAATTTGAAAAAAAAAATTCAAAAGGGCCTACCAAGTTATGGGAATTATCACCCCATTATTATGCCATTTTATGATTATGGAATAACATTGTAACTCATTGACCCACTTCGTTACCATCATAAGTTTTGATACTTTCCGTGTAAGTATAGGAAAAAAACACGAAAAGAAAAACCTTGACAATAATGAAACCCCTAAAAGAATTCTATGTTCATGCTGTCTAATTTTACCATAACTTTGACTGTTACGAAGCTGGTCTCAGTTCAACACTAGATGCAATACAGATTCAATACAGTTATATGTAGTTGACCATGATGTAGCCTTCACAGAATGACATCTATCAGGCAAAAGTAGGTCAGCACATGGCTAAAGGACTTTCGTTCCAGTGTCTGTGCATACATAGACTAGTCGTCCATAATGCAGGCCTGTCTCACCCTTTGCCCAGCCTTCACCACTGCTGTCAAGACTCATTGTTATATAAGTGTATATATAAAATGTTTATGACTACCCTGAAGCAGACAAATGCCTGGGTTGTGAAGGAGATGACCTGATTTGACTCAATATCATCATTAACATAGTTTCCTTGAGGTACATTTTACAGGGTATCATGTCTTTATGTTGACTTATATGTCATCCCCTCTGAGGCCCAGTGTCATAGGCACGGTGATGATGTAGAAATGGTGGTGGAATGAAGTGGAAAACTCTGTGCTTGAGCTGGAGTTTGTGTTACCAGTGGTGAAATATCAGACAGTGACTGTGTGGGATGAGCCGTGGCACAGCACGATCTGACCTATTTCCACTAATCTACCTTTTGGGTTTTTGATTGGTTCAATGTGGCAGCAGGGTGCAGGTGTGTGGGGCTCTGCATGAGTAGCAAATAGAGGCATTAAACATGATTTTAAATGAAAATAAAAGTGGAGGCATGAACCTGGAGCCTGAAACAACTCCCAGTTTATTTTCAGGCTGTTACACAATAAAACCTGAAGACACTCTGATTTGTCCCAATTTTTTTTTTTTTTCTAATGAAGCAAGTACCATTTCGTGGAAGTACAAAAAGGAAATTAAGCTTTTCACTGTTCATTTTCATCAAGTCCATAATATTCCATTGATAAAAATCAGTTCATTCTAGTCTAGCTCTATATATTGTGATATTAAATTACGTTAATCAAATGCGTTCTGTTTTCGATTTCAAAAATAACAAGATGCCACGTAATTTATCAGCTCTACCATTTGATGAATGAAATGTCATAAGAGTTTCCACTTCTTTTTCAGTGGACCAAGCTGACCCATATGCCCATGTAGCTGCACTCCATTTTGACCAGATGCTGCAGCGATTTGGTTCACCCATTATCATCCTCAACCTGGTTAAGGTATTGTGCCAAATCTCATTTATACACAGGGTGCAGTTTGTCATA
>JAPSES010000098.1:6855461-6866506 GCA_029822895.1 Maxillicosta whitleyi | reverse complement strand
CCCCCCCCACAAAAAGATAAAAGTGTAAGGAGGCTGTTGAAAACATCATCATGTGAAAAATATGATAACAAGTAAGACAAAATAGATACTAATTACATATTCGTCATTATACGCGTGTGTGTGTGTGTGTGTGTGTGTGTGTGTAGGTAACCTCAAACTTTATATTCACATGTTTATCCATTCCTTGCTTATATACATATACATAAAGGGACAGCTCATATAGACAAAAGTGTACGGGGACAGGACGAGACAAGACAAGCCATTAGGCCTGCTGAGTGCTTGTTTTTTCATTTTTTTTGTACGGTAGGCCCTATTACACATCGAACTGTTGGACTTTCATCTTTAATGCAAGTGTTTAAGGACATGGTGGTACATTTTACACCCCCCAAAATGACTGTGTCATTTTCAACACTTCAGGCCGTGCATTAAGTTGGCCATTTAGGTGACATTCGTGTATTCCAAGACTGCCGACAACACCCAGCAGTAGAGTCACACACACACGCACACACACACACACACTCACTCACTCACACCACCACTGTAGCAACCACTCAGCTGGTTTGTCCCACTGTCTTGTCTTGTCTTGCCCTGTCCCCATACACTTTTGTCCATATGAGCTGTCCTTCTATGTATTTGTATACAAGCAAGGAATGGATAAACATGTGAATATAAAGTTTGAGGTTACTTACACACACACACACGTATAATGATGAATATGTAATTAGTATCTATTTTGTCTTGTTGTCATATTTTTCACAAACACAAGCTATAAGCAAAAATAAAACTGTGCTCTACAGAGGGAGTGGTGGTGGCATTTTTTTTTTTTAAGTCACAATCAGCCTGTTATTTCTATAGGTTTTTTTTTATTTTATTTTTTTTATCATTGATGGGGTTGCCCCCCCTAATGGTGAAATTCATTCAACAGAAGTAGGGATGTCAAAACCAGAGAGGGAGTTGCCCCCCCACATACACACACACTGGGTTTTCAGAGAGGTTATGTAAGACAGACATGTGATTTTTTTTTTTTCACTGATTGTCACGAAGGGTTGGATTATTGAGTTGTGTTTGGAGAAAAATCAGTCAACACGGCTGATGCAGCAGGTCGAGACTGTGTAATTTGTTGCCGACTTGGATAATAATTGAAGTGACTTGTTGCTGTGGGGACCTTAGTCACAGAAGATTCCCTTTGCAGTTGATGATTACTGCGAGTTGAAATGTTACCTTAAATATTGATTTGCTCCAGCATTGTCCTGACAATACACAAACAGTCACTTCCATTAGGATTAGTAATGACAAACACGCCGTCTATGAAAGGATTTCAAGCATTTGTCTATTAACATCGTGTTTAAATGAAAGTATCAGTAATCATCAACTCTAATAATTAAATTAAAATCAATAACACAAAATTGTTGAATCCTAAACTGATTATTTTAAAGCTTTGAAACAAGAGAAAATGAGGTATAAAAGCAAACCCAGGTAAACAGAAAGTGCTGATTGTTATTGTGTTGTCAGTGTGCTCTTTCCAAATAAATCTTTTTCATATTCTGTTTATTCATACAGCATCTTTTTAACAAACACCTCGCCTTCATTATCTCAGTGGATTGAGGGCAAATTATCATTTATTTACATTTTTTAACACTCTTTATTCATGAAAGTTTTTCTTTTCTACATATTCAAAAACAAAACACACAGGTCATGAGGTCAAAGGGTTACAAAGGTCGCATTGCTTAGACAAACAACACAATTTTTACAGTTAGTGGTTTACAAATTTGTCTCACAGGTTATGTAAACGTGCTTTTTTTTTCCTTCACCTAGTTCTTTCTGAAGTCATATTGTGTTGGAAGGACACAGTATCTTTTCTTAAACTGGAAAAAAAAAATCAAATACACTTTTTTTCCCAGAAATTTTTGCTGTCCTGTTTGACTAGGTGTTGTTGTTGTTAAGATTGTTGAATAATGTAAGTATGCAATCCAGGGTATTGATGGGGCAGGGGGCCAGTTTTAGTTTTTTTTATATGTGTATGTATGTAAGTATATATATATATATATATATATTGTCCTTTTTTGTCTCTTTCTTTTCCTCTGTGTTTCTTAATGTTCTAAATCAAAAACTTAATGAAAAAAAATAACAAAAACGCAAAAAACAAACACCTACAATTTTATTTATTTTACCTTTACTTTACCAGGTAAAATCAATTAAGAACAGCTTCTCATTTACAATGATGACCTGGCTAGACGTTCCAGCAGAAGAAAGTGTAGTTAACAAAGGAAAAACTGTGAAAATCAGAAGATAGTGAAGCAACAGGTGCAAAACCATAAAGCCCAACAAAGACAGATGAAGAAACAGATCGAAAATGCAAGATGTTTAAGGAATGATGCAAATAGGGAGAAGCAAGAAATTCCACATAACACTTTTGTAAAGTCAAAAGAGAATGAGAATAGTTTATTTAATTTCCTTCTGTATCAAACACATAATCAGTCCGACATATCTGACATGTTTTTGACATGTGTGACGTGTTTAAGATGGCTGAAGTTCAGTGGGGCGGAGTCAAACTGTCAGATTTAACATGAAACATGTCAGGTATGTTTGACTGATTACGTGTCTGATACAGAAGGAAACTAAATATCTATAAGAACATAGACGATTTTTATAGACTTGGATTGAGAATGAAAATAGTAAAACATTCCAGATAAATAACAGAACTAATACAAACAGTTTAAGGATAATTTTATTTAACTCTTACCTATCTAGTGGATGACTTCATTTAATTTCAGTGAGTCATGGATGAAGAATTCATGTTAGTTCTGACAAAATTTACAAGAAATTCACAATAGGATGATGATTATATTCCAAAAGTCTATTCACTATTCAACACTATTTTCCTTTTATGTAAAGACTCATTCTTACAATAGATTATTCATTGGAATAATAAATGTTAATATAAGCAATACATTCCTTTTTATTAAATTCCTTCAAAGTGTTCACTGTGTGTATTATACTAGTGTGGCCAGACATGGATGTAAACTTGACTGGTTTGCAGCAGCAGATAGCCATGAGGTGGACATTCTGGTTTCCCCTTATCTTCATCCCCCTGAGCAACACTGCTGAACATTTTCTCATTTGAGCCAGTGGTGTAGTACATAAACAGCACTGACTCACTTGGGCACGCTGCCATTCACTATGTGGCTTAGGTTTTACACTCACGTTGTCAATCACAAGGCGAGCTGTGAGACAAGGGACCAGTCTGCACAAGCCCCGGCCATGTGATTTTTACAGACCATGGGGAGTAAGGGAGGGGACCCCCTGCTTTGTACAGTACACCTATTTTCTTATCCCTGGAACGAAAAAAAAGGAAGGTATTTGTATTTAACCATAAAATTAGAGTCCATCTCTTCACAGTGGTGACTGGTGGCAGGATGGCGGTATTAACTCTGGACTGGAAGCATGTTTTTGTCACGTCTTGGTGTATATTTCTGAGCGTATATGTTGGGTGTGTGTGTGTGTATGTTAATAGATAGGGAGTGCACATGGCCAAGCATGTGATATACCTTTTGTAGAGACACAAGTGTGAAACTGTCAGCATCTTTTCCTGAACATCTTAACATTAAAAATAATCACCGCATACCCTGTTGCATAATTCCACACCCTTTATGCAAACATGACAGATCTGATTAGTGATCATTCATGATCTGTGGGTTTTGAATGCTGGGTTGCGCCTGTGTACATCATGCGTCTATAAAGGTACATGTGTCATATATGTTTTTCATCTGTGTTTGAGAAGTGTGAACAAGTGTATGTTTGTACTTGCCAGACTGTATGACACACTGAACTGAACAGGTGAGGAAAGGCAGTGGTAATTTGACAGATCTGCCTGATGCTAAATGATGCATCCCCGTAGATTATCACCCAGGGTGATCAGTCAAAAAGGCAGTGAGGCGTGGAGGAGTACATGGAGAAATAACTTAATGGGCAGTATGACAAAGGTCACAGAGGAACACTGTGTTTGTAATTGATTAATATATATATATATATATATTTTTATCATTACATTTATATGATTATCTGTTTTATTGAATAAAACACACTTGACATCAGGGTTGCTGCAGAGCCTTAAAAAGATCAAAATTCAATAATTGAATTTTAGTTGTCATTGTGTCAAATAAAATCTTATGTAACATTGTCAAAATCATAAAGATTTACTGGATCTAATTGGTTAATTGAATAAAATGATGAAATCGGAGGCATGTCACATGTTGTTAAAGGAAGTGCTTTTGAATATGGAATTTGGTATGAAGTCATTATATTAGTCATCAGTCAGGGCAGTCAGGAAATACGTCATAAAACCACCTCCTGCTGTTGTAAATCATGTAGTCGTATTGTATAGTAGGAATAGTTTTGTGTGCTCACATGGAGAGCACTGACCAACCTCACTCCAGAGAAACTGCATTCAGAATGATATTAAGTCTTGAAGAAATGCCCGATATTTGTGTTACTCCACATTTCCTTCAAAATGTCCAATTAAGAATGGATTGAGTATAGATATAGAGACTGATTAAATATAATTAAATCCAGTATCTAAGCAAAAAATGACTAGAGTGATCTGACTCATGTCCCACTATGCATTCACAAATGAACTACTGTGTTATTTACTGCACTCATAGCATGATTGTTAGCTTACTAACCACTTATTATATAATTATGTTTCTAATCTAATTGCATCACCTGTCCTCATTTCTGTGCTTTATGTATTTTATGCTGAATTGCTTTTTCTGCGGCATTCTTACTCCGAGGTCAGACTGAACAGGCCTCAGTAAATGCATCAGACTGAACAAGCTGTTACAGTCTCAATGCCATCTGCTTATATCTTCATGGCTCCTCTTAACCAACTAGAATTCTGTTAGAATGGCATATGTATGACCCATTAATGACATTTTTTGTTGCTCTTTGGCAACCATACCAGGTACTGTTGTGTGATAACCGTTTTTGTCATGTGCGTTGCTACAGAAACGGGAGAAAAGGAAACATGAGAAGATTCTCAGTGAAGAGCTGTACCCAGCCGTGATCAACCTAAACCAGTTCCTTCCTCCAGACCACTGCATTGACTACATTGCCTGGGACATGGCCCGCTACACCAAGAGGTTGTCACAATAAATGTATTACATGTACTATAGTTAGGGTTTTTACAAGCATTTTTTTTTTGGGCTGAGTTGGACCAGCACTGGACAGCGCTGTGTCTACATGTGTCTTATAAACAGGTTCAGCACTGGACAGCATTGTGTCTACATGTGTCTTATAAACAGGTTCAGCACTGGACAGCTCCATGTCTACCTGTGTCTTATGAGCAGGTTCAGCACTGGACAGCTCCGTGTCTACCAGGTTCAGCACTGGACAGCTCCGTGTCTATCTGTGTCTTATGAGCAGGTTCAGACTGGACAGCTCCGTATCTACCTGCGTCTTATGAGCAGGTTCAGCACTGGATAGCTCCGTGTCTACCTGTGTCTTATGAGCAGGTTCAGCACTGGACAGCTCCATGTCTACCTGTGTCTTATGAGCAGCTTCAGCACTGAACAGCTCCATGTCTACCTGTGTCTTATGAGCAGGTTTAGTACTGGACAGCACAACGACAGCTTTGTTGAGTGCAGTAGAGCAGCTAAGTGCAGCCTGAAAAGAAAAAATAAAAATAGATTAAAAAGTGGCTTCGACTCCCAGGTAGGAGCCAGCTACTATCATTCACTTGACAGAGCTGACTCTAAGAGCTGTTACATTCACAACCAACACATCACTAACCAGAATACAGGCTTTAACTTTGTCCATTAACAAATGGAAGTGATGGTTTAAATATTTTGCCATTATTGGATTGAGTGACAAAAAAAATTAAGCATGTTTTATTTTAATGTTACATGATTACGACACTTTTCAAATTTAAAATTGCATAAAAAAAATAAAATAACTGACTAAAATAAAATTAATTTAAACTGAATACTCATTCATGTTCCCAAAGCAGAGGGATGAAAGAGTCACATGCAGCTCTGGAGCCGCTGGTTAACCACCCCTGTTCTAGACATTCTGTTAGCTCTAGTTTTACAGTTCATAAAGTACTCCACACAGCTGTTATGAAGCCACAAAATGCTTGCATGGTTTTTATAGTCTCTCCATTCTCTCTTTTGTTTTTTGTAGTAAGCTGTGCAACGTTTTGGACCGTCTGAGTATGATAGCAGAAAATGTGGTCAAGAGAACTGGTTTCTTCGTTAATCGCTCTGATTTCTACTCTCATACCCTCAGGCCGGATGACAGGTAAGTCTTTCTCTGTCCTGGTTTTGTTTTTTTTAAAACAAGAAACAGCCACAAAAAATAATATACATTGTATAGTACAAACTCATATGAAAGCATTCAATTATAAATTCAGATAGAATCATTTAAACTACTCATGATGACATGATTATTTGTTTTCAGGCTAAAAACTGGTTAAAATAAATAAATAAATTAGACTATAGCACATATATTACTGGTTAAAGAAAAATAGTGAATAAAAGTGAAAGCCATCACTGTCTCCTCACACTATTTATTTTTCTTGTAAGAGAGCATCTGTTATCTAGTTTTGTATTCATAAATATGCAGAATTATACCTTTATCCACACATTGTGTTTGATGTCGATGTCATAGTGGTTAATTCTTTATGGAAATTATTCCCAGTAGCAGTTGCATGTCAGAGATTTCTGCTAACAAGCCGAGCAGATTCCCATCTGTGTCACTAATGCATGGCTCGTCCTTTGTCCGCATATGTTAATCACATATGTCCAATGTTACCATTTGGTTGCATAATGTCACAACCATCCTGTGTTTAGGATTCATCATACCCACGCTAACCTATAGGGCATCTTTCCATCCATCTGACTGAGATTTATGTCCAAATGATTTTTCAAAACGCACTCACCTGATTCTTTTCAAATTTGACATGTTTTCTCTAGTTTAAGAGTTAGAGTTTAAATGTCAAGGTTAATGACTGACTTTCATTATTTTTTCAACAAATCTTTGGAAAGATTTTTGAAAAGGTGGAAAATTAATGTTTTTCTAGGTTTGACCAAAAAGGAGTTCAATCTAGTTTGCATTTACCTTAAATTAGAATTCAGAATTAATCCCTGACCAGGCAGGGTATCAGTGAGAAGGAGGAGCAAAGTGTTATGTGATGGGGGTAATGATAAGCTCGATTTTTTCACTTTTTAGTATAAGTGTAAGCATAAAATCCATTACACATATGCACATACAAACATTTTCATTAGCTGTTTTATAGATTCACTCATTGATTCTGCCACCTATAACTTTGTGCATAAATATGTTCACAAACAATAACAGTAATCAGATTTTGACAAATGTTGTTTTTGTTTGTTTGTTTTTACCATTGTCTTATGTTTTCTCCTGCTGCACTCACATATTAAAATATTAAAATTTATTTGGTCAGTGCCCAGTTAGGTCATTGAGTTCATGCATTTTCTTTCTAACACCCACTTGTTTTTGAGATTTCTCTCTTTCTACAATTCAGTGGTAGCTTTTCATCACAAGGTGATAAAGTCTTTAAGAAAGAAAGTGATGAACAAAGGGAAGTATTGAGTTTAGCAGCCTGATGCATCTAATAGAACAGACTAATAATAAGAGAAAACAAAAGCTCAGGTATTGATCTGTGTCGAAGTGTTTTTAGTCTTTGTAATTAATGAAAATGTGCAATTTATACTTAAGTTAAATTAAATTTTGCATCTAGTAGTGATATGTTGCATGCTGTTATAATTTTGACATCAAATACACAGTGTCTGTCATTATATATACTTTACTTTGCAGGTAGGTATGTACTCTAAACAGATTTTTTAATGAGTTTTTGTGTCTGCGTTTTGTTTGCTTTTCATGGAGACTGTCCGTGCTTAAAAAACTTCTGGTAAAAGGAAAAGAAGAATTATATGCATAGAAGTTTTGCTGAATTTCAAATTTGTGTCCTCTCTCTTGATCTGAATGTTTTCTTAACAGGTGGGGAGATGTGGGTGGACACATTACAATCAGTGGTCGGCTGCAGGTACGCTGTGTGTTGTTCCCAGCAGGTTTTGTTTTGTTTTGTTCTCATAAATAGCAGTATTTACCAGCTTTTGTATGCTTTGAAAGAAGGTGAATATGATAGCAGATTAAATCAGTAGAGACAGTTTATCAGCTGAGTCACAGAAAGTAATTAACCCATGTATCACAGCGCTGAGGTTTCTAGGCCAGGCATAGAACTGTGTGTGATACTACATTTCAACACCCCATATGTACAGTTGTAGCTGCAAAACTAGGTCAACGCTTTTAGATGCATAATTAGGACATAATGAGTTTCCTTACTGAACTCTAGAGTTTGTTCCTTGTTATGTTCTCAGAGTGATGTAAACTGTTTATTTGGGAGGTACATGAACATGAACCTTTGTCTGTTGTTTGTGTTGGTTGTAATAAGTTTCCTATGTTTTGTCATCATAGACAGGAGTGTTACGGACAAACTGTGTGGACTGTTTGGATCGGACCAACACAGCCCAGTTCATGGTGGGGAAGTGTGCGCTGGCCTATCAACTGTATGCACTAGGAATGATTGACAAGCCCAAGCTCCAGTTTGATACTGACTGTGTGAGGTAAAACATCCTGAACTTGCATTTAAACCTCCAGTGTGTAAGATTCAGGGAGCGTACATGACAAACTCCAACAAAACTGCGGACCTAAGTGTGGATTTCTTAATGAATTGATTATCTTTTGAAACGGAGCTGCAAGGAGTAGGGGTAGAACCACCCTTTGTGACCTGTTAAGGTGATCAGCGGTCAATGATGCCGCTCTAAACAGATGGAACAACTTTATTTCTGAAAGTATTCATCATGCTTTCAGCAGCTGTAACCATCTCTGTTGCATAGGCTTTCATCTTTTTACGGCCATCAACTATAAACCACAGAAATGCGATCTATAGCACAACACGTTTTGCCTGTTTTTTCCATCTTACCAATGATCCAAACTCAATTATGGGAGACTCCTCCTATGCCGTCATCCGTAGTGTGGGTCGAGGTCTATACAGCCCATCCCCTTAGCCCCTCCCTTCCGTCTAATTGAGAATTGGGACAACACTACACTTTCATGCGAATTTGCAAAGGGTAAGGGTTGAGGTCAAAGGATGAATTAGGATTCAGCCTAAGCCTGTCTACATTCTACCGATGTTTAAATGGTCTGTTTCGAACTTTTATTTGGTATTCGCATGTCGATCGCTGATCGGCTGTAACGTACTTACCACTGACAGAAGTGGTGATAATACTGATTATTTCATTACATTGGCACCTTTCGCTTAATTAAATAGATTAAGCAGCAAGTGAATATTAAAGGAGTGATATTTTGCTTTTTTTTTAAAAGGAATTATGCATTTTGAGACATTTCCCTGTGGTCTACATAAACTGTAAATATTCTGCTTGGGTCTAAATTCTTCATTAATTCAATTCCACGGGTTCATCTTCAACGCTATTTCTGTGTAATGACACCAGAAAGGTGGTTTGGAGCGCTGGCCCTTTAAATATATATGACCCCGCCCCTTCCAAGTTGTTGACCCTGCTTTTCTGTCCCATTCAGCTACTTGTGTTTGTTAATACAATCAACAACTGAACATTTGGCCCCGAAGTTTGGACATATTTTCCGTTTTTTTCTACAACCGCTGCTGATAAATAATTCTGGCGTACTCTGAGAAATATTCATCAGAAGTCTTGACCTAATGTGTGCAAATTTTAAAAAAAAAACATTTTTTTATCCTATACTTTGTCACTAAGAAGGAAACAAAACTCCTTTTTATCTTACCTAACCCGGTCTATTAAGATAAAGGACGAGTGTGTGTATTTATGTGTCCTTCAGGTTGTTTGAGGAGCTGTATGAAGACCATGGAGACACTCTCTCACTGCAGTACGGTGGATCCCAGTTGGTCCATAGAGTTAAAACCTACCGGAAGATCGCTCCCTGGACGCAGCACTCCAAAGACATCATGCAGACACTGTCACGCTACTACAGCAACGCTTTCTCAGGTGTGCTACACAAATGAATTACATGCATACTCACAGCGTAAAGCCAGCTTTACTGAAGTCACTTGTACAAATAGATAATCCATCATACTTGAGATAAAAATTAATTTGGTCTGTGAGTCTGACTCTGATCTGCAGTGACGCAACCAACCAATTGTTCAGGCCAATTAAGTGGCATTTTGAGACGGCGAACCTTGTCTGTAGTGGCTGAGAAACAATGACAGCCTGCTCTCTCTGTAATACATTTATATTTTGAGTGCTGCTTCTGACGTTTAATGCGTTGGAATGAGTGCCTGTCAATCAATCCACCAGGGGGCGCCGCTCTTAATTAACAATACTGGACAAATACCACGAAGAAAAGTAAAGTTTTTTTGAGAAAAAGAAAAAGTCAGGAATAACAAACCTGTAGAGGACAGAGGGAACACTAATGTGATCCTAATGGTGGAGTGTTTTCACTACGTGCTGGCTCTTTAAACACATCCTCTACCTCCACGGTTCTGCTGGTATTCTGTGTCTGGGTACGAATCCACCAACACCTAGAAAGCAGACAGAACTGTGGATCAGATTCAATATAAATTGAATCATATACATTACAGTATGTATTTTTTTATGTTTCTACAGCTGTAAACTGGATATTTTATTTTTTATGTCATTTGATGTTTTATGTGGAAAATACTTTAATTCATCTTTCCCAATTTTGAGCCAGAATTTAAAGTGACACATAAGGCATTAAATTCAAAATGTCATAAATTTAAAGCCTTCGTATCAATTCCTATTGAAAGACTTTTAACAATCTGATAATTTTGAACAGTTGAACCAACTTTTCCCGACGACAGTGCGCTAAATTCACAGATCAGAGCTTCACGTGTTTGTTTTGATCGAGAACCTCACAGAAATTGCCGAGTATTCTTCATGACCTAGTTTTCCAAGATGGCGGAACACGTGAGCGTGCAGAGCTCCAGTTCCATGGACTTTTCTGACGCTGTCAGT
>JAPSES010000098.1:6830129-6842601 GCA_029822895.1 Maxillicosta whitleyi | reverse complement strand
TATTATCTGTTATTGAATGTTTTGTGTATTTGTAGATCCACTGTGATCTGTAAGTTATAAAGTACATGTGAAAATGAAAAATTACACTGATTTTTTCAGTTTGTCCATATTATTCACATTATTTTCAACTGTATTTTGTAGATGTAAACATTTTCCTAACGTAATTTTCCTTTTTTTTTACTATAAAATATATAGAAAAATTTGGAGTTGACATTATTTATATACAATTATATTATTATTTTATTGGTCCGGCCCACTTCAGATCAAATTTGCCTGAATGTGGTTATTGGTTAAGTCATATTTTTTGGCCAAATTGTGACATCAGGGCTTCTGCAGGCATCAGCAAATATAATTTAATGCCACTTAAACACATTTAATGCCCATGTCCAACTGCAGATACAGTTTTATCTATAGTTTTATGTCAGTTTACCGTCCACAGGCTTTAACCAGGTTCTGAACAGTTCCTCCTACAATCGTTTCTGCTGAAACTTGCATTTTTCCTATTTTTCCCATATTTGCTAATATTCCCTCTGTTCTTTCGCCACAGTATGAGCACATTCACAGCACATAACATTCCAAGCATCCGGTGTTGTGCCTTTGTGTATTGGCCATAAACCTGCCTGTCAATCATCACAGTTTACTTCCAATAATGAAAATAAATCATGAAAAACAATATATATTTTTTTTCCATCCAGTGTAATACAGTTTTTAACGCCTCTGGACATCAAATTTAATGCTTTCTGTTGCCATTTAAAGCCTTCATTTTCATAATCTATTTAATGACATTTAATGCTTTTTAATGACCCGCACAAACCCTAGATACTGTAACTGCGTAACTTTATTTTCCTAACACTGCTGCTTCAGTTTGCATCATTGGTGAAAAAAGGCAATTAGGCAATTATGCTACGAGGCTAATGCTATTACATACTTTTATCACAGTCAGAGGGTGAGAAGTTTACAAGTGCTGTGTGAAGCTTCTGAAAGTGATGTTGTAAATTTGGTGAATAAACACTATAATAAAACCTGAGTTTAAGTGGAGAATTACACACACACACACACACACACACACACACACACACACGTCTTTTGGAAATGTGTTAAAATACCTTGTTTTGGGACATTGTATAATGGGGTATTAAATGTGCTGTGATATATTGTATTTGTGTAACTTGTCTGATGTAATGTAGTGGGAAATTACATATACTCGGTTAAGGTACTTTTTAGCGGCTTGTAAAAAAGCTATTGCAAGGAATGAATGGATCAGAATTACTGAAGGAATATATACAATGGAAAAAATAAGTCACAAACTCTGACTACAAGAAGCACAAATGGACAAAATATGGAATAAATGGACCGAGTAAATAACTCAAAATGGTGGAAAAACTGAATAATGTGAATGTAATGTCGTGTATTGTACCCAAGGAAGGTCTGTTTATTAGTTTTTGGCGACTACGTGCTTATAAAATTTCAATAAAACCTGAGTTCACATTTACTCAAGATGCCTAGAAACATAATAAACGCTACAAAACAATGAATTCTTCTCTGATTGTTTAATTGGGGCATGTTTTTTAAAGCTGTGTTTCCCAAATTATCATGAGACAAAATGGGTCAAGGAGTTGTTTTTATAGGTCGCAAGTTGCCAGAGGTAAATGAATGGCAATAATATGGTATGTAAATAGATTTTGAAATGTTCTGTGGAAGACTCTAGAGACAAAAATGACATGAAAGACGCACCAGGAGGAAAACGGGAGAGAAAAGAGTACAGATTTAATCAGGTTGAAATGAAAAAAACAAGACAAGTGTGATCTATATGACAAAAATAACAGGAGACGAGGTTAAAATACTATAAAAGAAGAAAAAAGTGATGGTGTTTTCTATAGATCTACAGCAATTTATGATGCGTTTCATGTCAGCTTGGGTTTTGAACTGAAAAAAAAAAAACTATTTTAGATGAGAGGAGAGACCGCTTTAACATTTTTCACAAGAAATAAAACCTTCAAACAAACATTAGAGATGAAATGGCTCAAGATCAATCAGTGGGAAAGTCTGAGCAAAAACCACAAATAATGTAGGATGTGAGATGTGAAAAATAGATGGGATTTTTAATAATGAGAAATTCTTTTTTTTAGATTGAATCGATTCAATCAGCATTTTTGAACTCTTAAAAATGTCAAATGAAATAAATGATTAATGCGTCTGATCTTAATGTTTAAACTGAACTAAAATTAGGGGTGTGTTAAAAATATGGATATCGTCGCGGGCCTCTTCACGATACGGAGGCGTCACTATCGATATTTCACAACAAACAATTCATTTATCAAGTTTCCGAAACAGCATCTGACTTTGCATGTTTTAAGTTTATCAAAGCCATCTTTATTTGTGCACTACAGCCAAGTTCTAATGCAGTGTTTTACATGAACTACAGTGGAATTGTTGATCTACAGCAAAATAAAAAAAATAACATTTGGGTATACATGTGTCTGTTTTCTGTCAAATGTTAAAAAAAAAAGTAAAAACTGTAAAAAAAAAAAAAAAAAATACAGGTAGTTTTCAGGTTACGAACGAGTTCCGTCGGAATTAACCCTTTAGTACCGCTAAATACCCCCTAAATCTCTAAATAACTATTAAATACATGTATTATACTTCATATTAATAAAATAGAGTAAACAGTGACTGTGTAGCTCAGTGGTTAACGCCAGTGGCTTTGGTGCGGAAGATGGCCGGTTGGAGACCCAGGTGATCCCTCAGGAAAGGTCCTTTATGTTATACATCCCAATGTGGCCATAAGGGGGCGCAAGCATCACCGGTTGTGTGAGGAAGGGCATCCGACATAAAAACCCGCGCCAAATCAACATGCAAATATGATTCACTGGGGCGACCCCCGAAGCGAAAAGCCGAAAGAACTCATCATTAATAAAATAACGTATGTAACGTACAGTACACAGTACGTATGTACAATAATGGCGGATGATATTTTGGCGTCGTAAAGTTGAAATAACGCAAGTCGGGTACGTCATAACCTGTGGACTACCTGCATAGGCCTAAAATATTGAATGTTGAATACCATCTACCGGGATGCATATATATCAGGATATGTATCGTATCATGAGGTTGTTGGAAATACCCACCCCTACTAAAAATATTCGTCATAAAAATAAATTTCTCGGAAAAAAAAGAGTTGAAGAAATAAAAATCAAACTGTCCAAATGAGTTCCATCTGGGGCTGCACCTTGAAATAGTTTAGTTGACTTTGTCCCGGCATGAAAATGATTTCACCGATGCTGTCGACGCCGCTTTCATGGTCAGAGTGACACCTATTGATCCACTGACAAATCCAAGAAAAACACTAATTCCTATGTTTTAAAAATTATTATTGTTATTTTTTTTTATAGTAATCACATTGACTGGCAGGGAAATGACTGAATGTGAGCGGCACTGGAGATTTGAGGCACAATAAAGGCAATCACAACTGTGAGGGATGCTAATTCGCACCGCCGTAGCTGCACTTTCTTTGGTGCAAATTAAGTGTAAATTGCAAAAACCAATCTTTGTGGAGAGGGAATTCATTGTTGTAGACTGAGTGATTGCATCCTAGTAAGAAAAAAAAAAGGATAATCAGTGTTTATACGATGATTATTCTTAAACTAACTGCTATTTTGAACAGAGGTGACGCATAGAATTTGCAGTGATATTATGATGGGGTTTTTATTTTTTATGTATTATGTATTTCCATGGATACAGGGATGAACATCAACGCTTAAACCCTCATATTCATAGGATTTTGATTTAGTTTAATAAATAATAGACATACAAGGAATTTATAGTCTGAAAAAAAGATATAACCAATGGCCCTGTATGTCACAGGCATGTTCTGTCAAGCATCAGTAACACGTTGAATGTGTGATTTTGTCAGGTTTTCGTGCTATGATGGAGTCCTGATGCAGGACGTCAGTTCCCCAGTAGAAGTGGGCGGGACTTTCACTGGAGGATCTCAGCTAATTCAATAAAAGTCTGTATATGACATCCTATCAGCGATCAATAGTGACTATACTGATATCTGTAACGGTTTCCATGTTGTAAACTAGCAAAACATGAAAGATATGAAAAGTCAAATATAAAACTTTTCTCAAAACTGATCAAACAAGCTACAGAAAGTGAAATAAATGTAGTAATTTTGGAGAAAAATATTGAAGTGTAGACACTGGAGACCATGAATTTGACCATATATGACTTCTTATCTGTGCTCAATAGTAACTGCACTGATATCTGTAACAATGTCCATGTTATAAACCATCAAAATAAGTAAAGGCAAATTTTAACATGAAAAAAATGCATCAAAAATCAACATTTTCTCAAACCAAACAAACTTTGTAGACATTATCCCAAAGAAGCAACATAAAGAAGCAAAATGAATCCAGTCGTTTTGGAGAAGATTGTTGAAATGTCATTAATGACCTTGAATTTGACCCTTCAAGGTCACTCCATGTCAAAGGTCATGGTCTGAAATAAAAGCCCATATATGAGTAACTACACTGATATCTATAACAATGTCCATGTTATAAACCATCAAAATATGGACCATTGCTAAAGCTTCTATAACTGGGCCCCATGAAAGGTTAACGTCACGGGCCCTTTATCAATGTCAGTATCTTTGCTAAATCTTGTCTGAACAACAACAACAAAAAAAAGCAAAATATTAATTATTAATTCATTCTATTAGTCACAGAAGACAAAATGAACGTCTTTAGCCTTATTACCCACTTCTGTTTTTTGAACATTTTAGTAAATATCTGTAAAGTTTTGCACAGATGTCACCTTTCATGTGTAACCTTTACCTACCTGTTGTCGTGGTAACCTGCTGAGCCGTTGGCCTCCCTGTGTTTGTCTTCGGGTATGTCCTGGGCCAACTCTGCGCCCAGTGCCAATTTCTGCCACTCCTTTTTCCGGTCGTGGGGGGCCCGTGGGACCTTCTCTGGCTCCGGTGGGCGGTCTATCGCCTTCAGCTTCAGGCGGAGATGATGATGATGATGATAGGGGAGGACATAGTTAGGGAGTAGAGGGTGATGGTGAAATGAAACGGGAATCCCGACAAAAGACGTTTTGGGATGAACAGTGGAAATTAAAGGGAGAGAATGGAGAGAGAAGAAAACACATGAACTACTGTTGAATACAAATGATTTTATAAAGTGATTAAAATAGTTAAAAAACTGCCTGATTTGTACTATATTAGCAATTCATGGTGACATTAGTAGGCATAAATAACAGAAATAAGACTACAGGTAGTCCTCAGATTACGAACGAGTTTCGTTCCTACGCTGTCGATGTAACCCGAATTTCCACGCAAGTCGGAATTAACCCTTTAGCACCCCTAAATACCCCCTAAAACTCTAAATAACTATCCAAATGTGATGTTTGTTTCTTATGAGCAAGCAAAGGGTGCCCTCTAGTGGTCAGAATAAGTTCCAGTTCTGTGTATTTGTTGTTTCAGTGTTCCATAGTCAGTTCAGACAGAAGCAGCTAATAGACGCAGTTTTCACATTGTGTTTGTTTGGACAAGAAAATGTTTGTAAGTATTTTATATTCAGTTTATGAATGAATAATAAAAACATTTCTGATGTGAGCTGGTGTCTGGATAAAAAGACATTAATCTGTAAATGCTAATTGTTAGCGTATCTATGGATTTTCCCATTTAAGTTAGCATTGAGCTAGCAGTTTATTTCCTGTTCATTTGAATATGTAATGCCATGTGAATGTATTAATGCAATAAACATAACAGACATATTCTGTTTGTATGTTTGCAGTTTTACACTGAGTCTAAACTAAAGCTTTGAAGACAAGTTTGGCGTCCGGCTTTTCTTGGGAAACCTGTTATCTATCTGTCGAGTTCGTAGCTACACACACAAGCAGGTGCAGATACATGTATTATACTTTATATTAATAAAATAAAGTAAAGAATAAGATACTGTACGTACAGTATACAGTACGTATGTACAGTAATAGCCTCGTAAAGTCGAAATAACGCAAGTCAGTTACATCATAACCTGAGGACTACCTGTACATATAAACAACATCCAACATCAGGTGTTTAACTGATGCTACATCGTCTTTTCTAACTGTACATGTGTCAGATATAAATAAATACACAGGTGTAAAAGTTTTAACCACAGTGGAATCTTCATGTTGAATTCACTTTTCAGCTTTTGTCCTAATAAAAAAATAGTTTCAGCCCAGTCTATTTGGTCTTGCGAGTACATATTAAAAGACACATCACGCATTGCTTTACAGTGAAAAACATTCTCTCTCATATGAGCAAACAGGGAGAGCGTATTGACAGACCAAGGCCAAATGAAATGACTATTAATATCTGAGATAAACAATCGTTTAAGACTAGCGACTAGGAATAAAGTGAAGACGTGGAAAGGTTTTCACACATTTACACTAGTTCAATGTCAAACAGCACTCCCTGCCTCCCAATTTTCAGCATGACTGCATTCAGAACACAAAGGCCTGTGAAGAAACTGAGCAGTAAAGCTGCTGTAGCACAAATCACACACAGTTTTTTTTTTTTTTTTTAAATAATTCGCTGGATTTTCACATACCTGCCCTGGAAGGTCTAAGTACCTATAGACCTGATCATACATGCGGGGATCCTGCAACTACAAGAACAAAAACAAAAACCACAAGAGAAGCACCAGGGGTGAGGGGAGGGGGGTCAAAAAAATCAACACGGCACAGGATTGAGCACAACACCACGGCGGCATACAGTCAACAGGGACAAAACAGAGTGGGCGGCGAGAGCAAGTGGGACAAAAGGGAAAGAGGGGAAAAGAAAAGTGCTGTTAAACAGAAAATGACAGCGTGCACAGCTGAGGGGACGTCACAATGCAGGTGGGACGCAGCAGCACGCACACACACCCAACGCAAACACACACACACACACAACCAAACAGAAAGAGGACTGAGGTAGAAAGAGACCGATCTCACTGGAAATGGACGACAAACTCCAACCTATGACAACACCACACAAAATGACATGCTAACACACACACATGCAGTGCCACCCAGAGTAATACAGATTAAAGCAGCAGGAACACCAAGAACACAGAGGAAGGGGGGGAGGGGGGGCATTAAACAGTACAACTGGTCATCAGCCACCTCATGTGCATTCATGTTGGAAAATAAAATGCATTCCTGGCATAAATACTGGAATGAAAACACATTTTCTAAATCATATTTGTTATCTTTCTAAACGATAAAAAAAAAAAAAAAAAAGACAAAGACCGACAAAGACAAACAATCTGCCTCTACTTCCTATTAAACACACAGCATCAGGCTAATTATTCCCATAAAACTATGCTAATCTAAAAACATGTCATGAATATATCAGCATTTTAATAAGGTTACAGGGTATAATTACTTGAAATGTGGGAGAAAAAAATGGAGTTTCTAGCAAATGTGATTCAAAAACAGTGAATTTCCTGGGGACTATGTTGAAATATTCGACTCAGTCGCGAGAAAAATTATTAGACCGTCAATCAAAAGTCATTAAAAACAATGGTTCCGCAATCAAGTTCTAACTCCTGTGTGTATCATGTGACTAAAACAGACAGAAAAGAAAACATGGAATGAATAGAAACACTGTTTTTATCATAGATACTGATGTAAGAACCGAAGTAATTTTGGATTTTATCAAGAAAACATATTAAATGGATAGAAATCAGCTCTGAAATTAAACTATTATGAGATATTTTTGTTGTTATTGTTATATTTGTCCAAACAAATGGACCAGGCATTAAAATGAACAAGAAATTGAGCAAAACAAGGGGTGGTCTAATAATATTTCCCGCAACCGTATTTATCATAGTCAAATGGTGTGAACTTTTGAGTATAAAATGACATGATTTGTGGCCACCAAAACCCTGTTTAACTTCTATCTAACAACTCTCACACTCCTTCATCTGTGAAAAAGATCTAACATGACACCGTGCACGCCTGGGTGAACCTGGCTGTATCTTTGCCTCTGAAACCAAATAGCGGCACAAAAAAAAAAAACCCAAAAAATTAAGTTCATTTCGGGGTCGCTACAGCAAATCACCTTCACATGTTGATTTGGCAGGTTTTTACATCGGATGCCCTTCCTGACACAACCGGGTTTGGAACCAGCACAATGACACTTGCGCCCCCTTGTGGCTACATTGGGATATATAGCGTGGGTCCACCTGGGTCTCGAACTGGCAATGTTCCGCACCAAAGTCAGTGGCGTTAAACACTGAGCTACACAGTCGCACAAAAAAAACAACATAAAAACCCCCCAAAAAACAGAAAAACAAGAAAACTGTATTCATTGATTTAGTTTTACATCATATGGATCAGGCCGCCCTTCCCTTCTCATTCAATAACTGCATGTTCTGCTCTTCAAATGAAACATGTTGGCTGACAGACAGCTGATTCAACACAGCGTGGGCTGCAACCCGCAGCCTGGCAGCTTTGGATAAATGATGCTGATTTCGCTCGTCTACTTCTGTGGCCGCGGCCACTGAGAATGAGCATGGGAATAAATTCTAATGGTAATGCATATTGATTAGGTTCTGATTCATCACAGCCCATTACCTCTGATGAGGCACTGGCTAAAGGGAAACCTCTGTGTGCTCAGCCACAGATGCACACGTCCAAACCCACGGCCTGCCTCCTCTTCTGCTGCTGCGCGTTTATAAATCTGGACTGACAAAGTCAATATCATTTATTCCCATCTGGAGACAGCGGTGCGATCTGACAAGACTGTCTGTTAAAGCTGAAGGCGCTGAATTAGAAGGTCAAATATTTTAACTTGTCGTCCTCTGCAGTAAATCTGGCTTTAAAAAAAAAAAAAATTTGGCTGGAATATCAACCACATCATGCAGAAGAGTGTTAATATTCTATTTAACCTCTGACTTAATGTCTGCAAGATTTAAATGTGCAATAAAAAGCACATTTGCAAAATGATTAGAAAATATGTAATATGCAGTCTATTACTATTATGGCTGTTATTATTTTTATTATGGGAATTTAGTGATATGGAAGGTAAAATAAGAAGTGACAGGTTGCAGACAGAAAAAAGGGCAAAGAAAAAAATAGTCAAACACATTCTGCATCTGCTACCAGTGAGATTCAACCTTCTGTCCAATAAAGCATCATAACGCAAAGGTGTTGTGGATGTGATAACACAAGCAAGAGAGGGAGGTGAGGAACCGTGTGTGTGTGTGTGTGTGTGTGCATGAGAGAAAATGAAAACTGTGCATCTTTGTGTGTGTGTGTGTGTTTGTACCTGTGTGTCACAGCCTTTATAAATGTAGCTAATTTCACAGGGCTGTGTGCCTCTGCTAAGTCCTCATCCTTCATCTGAGCACGCTCAGACCGGTACTGGCAGGAACTGTCTCTGTACATGTAGCGTGTTTATACGCATTTACAGATTTATATTATATACAGTGAGCAATCTGAAGTGTCTGTGCGTGCATACATGTACTGTACGACGTGTGTGTGTGTGTGTGTTTATAGATAAAGAGATAGAAGTACTTTATTGATGCCAAGCTGGGAAATTGTCCTGTAACAGCGGCAGGATATAATAGAAATACAATATATACAATAATGGAAATTGTTAAATAAAACAGTAAAGTGCACATGTATTTTCTGGCTGAATTTGGTGTTACAGTGATATTGCATACACCAGGAAAGACCTCCTGTGTGTGTCAGTCTTTTGGATAAAGTGGTGGACAGGGTGGTCTTCGGTCTCCAGTGTCCTTAGTGTCCTCCACCACAGATCGTCTCTGTACATGTAACGTGTTTATACGCATTTACAGATTTATATTATAAACAGAAAGTAATCTGAAGTGTCTGTGCGTGCATATATGTACTGTACAACGTGTGTGTGTGTGTGTGTGTGTGTGTGCGTGCGCCTGGACTGTGTGTGCATGTTCAATGTGACAGACTCAGCAGAACTCCAACTCTCTAAAACTGGGTAAATAAGCCCCACAGGGAGGCCCCCGACCACCAGACCACCCCGCTGCTGACAAAAAACACACCC
The DNA here is from genome assembly GCA_029822895.1 of Maxillicosta whitleyi. Lineage (NCBI taxonomy): Eukaryota > Metazoa > Chordata > Actinopteri > Perciformes > Neosebastidae > Maxillicosta > Maxillicosta whitleyi. The sequence continues at coordinate 6,832,541 of JAPSES010000098.1, read as the reverse complement.
TCCTCACACAACGCACGCACACATTACTGCCGCTGATGATTGATTCGACTCGTGCAATATTTATTAGAGGGGTCTGTTTTTTTTTTTTTTAGCGAGTAACACGATCATTCAGAAACCTGCTCACACGTGTGTTGTTAGTGGCGTTAGCGTACACACAAACCCCTCGCCAGATGGTTGAGGACCACTCCAAACACTGCGCAGTAAAGGAAACAGCAAAGATCGCCTTACAAACATGTGACTAATCTCTATCATCTCGCTGTTAGTGCAGCATCGACTCCGTGGCTGTGTCCCAAATTCACAGTTTTCATTATATTCCATCTCATTTCAGAGTCGGATTTAAAACGCGAAGCTAACCTTGAGGATCACATTGGCGGTAATGCGATTTAAAGCAGCTCAGAAGGATATGGTGTTATTTTAATGCCATAACGACGATAACCTGTAAATGATCAAATTCAGCTGAAACCTATAAATCATTAATTATCACATCAGCGCTAGTTTAACACGAGGATTACAAGGTCAAACTAATTTAACCTGAAATTTTTTTGGTGAATTACAGGTAAAAAAAAAAATGTACCAGTGAGTAGGGGTGTAAGAAAATATCGGTTCTGTGATATATCGCGATATTTCATTTCATGATATTGTATTTTTTATTATTTTTATGATACGATACGATTTTTCACGATACTGTTTGCGATATTTTTAGCTGTTTATTCAAAAGTGTATGTGGTGGAGGTTAATTTTTGCTTTTCATTTTTGTTTATGAAGCTCAAATTGAGGTTCTGTGATATATTGCAATATTTCATTTTACAATACTGTATTTTTTTAAATTATTTTTTATGATACGATACGATTTTTCATGATACTGTTTTGAAATTTTTAGCTGTTTATTCAAATGTGTACGTGGTGGAGGTTCATTTTTGCTTTTCTTTTTTGTTTATGAAGCTCAAATTTAGGTTCTGTGATATATCACAATATTTTATTTCACGATACTGTGTCTTTTTTCATTTTTTAATGATATGATACGATTTTTCATGATACCGTGTGCAATATTTTTAGCTGTTTATTCAAATGCGTACGTGGTGGAGGTTAATTTTTGCTTTCCTTTTTTGTTTATGAAGCTCAAATATCGTTTCTGTGATAAATCGCAATATTTCGTAGAAAAAGACCCTACAGTGGGCGGAGTCAGGAGGAAGAACTGTCAAATACGCCTGAGTCACAATGTGTCCAACCTCGTTTTGACTATTAAAATTATTATTTTACAGGATTTATAAAAACTATCATAGTTTTTTGTAAGAAAACATTTATATATTTGTATTTTTTTAAATGCTTGGTTTTAATCTTTGGTTTCATTCTATAGTACAGTATTGTATTCTATAATAACTGTAAAAATAAAGCGGACTACTTCACAGATTTCACCTATGGTGGGTTATTTTTAGACCGTAACCCCGGCGATAAACGAGGGTTCACTGTATATCGTATTGTGATTTGCATCGTATCTGCAGATTCTGGCTAAAACACACCCCTAAGTGGGAGGAGCTTCACGAGAGTGGAAGTGGGATGCAGTCAGGACCCGAGCGTTGTTAGTACATGGGTGAGAGGGCTGCAGGCGACTGCGTGAGGAGCAGATGTTCTGGTGGGGAGAGAAGGGAAAAGGTCTTACCTCTGGGGGAGAGAGGAAGGGAGGAGGGGTTTCAGATCGGACTCTTATAAAGCCCTTGGGACACACAAGATAAGGTACTTCCAGCTGCACGGAGTTAGACAGAGTTAGACCAGAATTTAGAAAAGAGCAGATAAAAGGTCAGCCCGCACCGGCTCACCTCGGCCTCAGAGTTCACGAGATGGATTTTCTTTAAAAAATTGATGTGAAAAAATTTGTACAAAATTCACGTGACCTTGCATAACCCCTAACACTCCATTCTAAATACGTGTGGTCATGAATATTTGAGGTGTGGACCATTGAGCTACGTTTCATTATTTATGTCTGAATTCCGAAGTCTCTCACACACATTATTACTTATTTTTTTAACTAGATTTGGTTAAAATGTAAACTGAATATCCAAGGATAAATAAACCATGACCTCAGTGAGTGAGTGTTTAATGAATATTCTCAATAATATCACTGTCTATACACATTATTTCAATTCTGTGGAAGGAAGGAAGGAAGGAAGGAAGAAAGAAAGAAAGAAAGGAAGAAAGAAAGAAGGAAATAAAGGAAGGAAGGAAGGGAAGAAAGAAAGAAGGAAAGGAAGGGAAGATTTGCAAAATGGACAAAAACAAAATATTGATTAAATATAACAAAATACTTGATTTTCACAGAAAAAAACAGTAACAATATAAAACCACAGCAAACATGAGTAAAGATAATTACAGGTAGTCCTCGGTTTACGACGTACCCGACTTATGTTATTTCGA
>JAPSES010000098.1:6801050-6822192 GCA_029822895.1 Maxillicosta whitleyi | reverse complement strand
ACATTAGTACCATTACTTCATCATTCCTTACATTAGTACCATTACTTCATCATTCCTTACATTAGTACCATTACTTTTCCTTACATTAGTACCATTACTTCATCATTCCATACATTAGTACCAACAGTAACTTGTCAGTAGATGCTTTTCCATTGGATATCTGTGCAAAACTTTACCAATATTCAATAATGTAAAAAAAAAAAAAAAAAAAATGTCGGTAATGTCGGTTTATCCATTAAATCACAAATGCAATGATTTGTTTGTTTATTATGGTGAGATGACATGATGTCATTCCTTAAACGTGGAGACTAACATCAATATGGTGTTGCTGTACAGATGTATTCATTATTATTATATATTAAAAATGTTTCTGTTTCCTGGTGGGTCCACACATACCACACCATGTTTCTTTTAAAATTCTTCTTCTTCGCTTTTAATGTTTGTCAACATCCGTATTTGTTTTACTCACATGACTCTGGTTTCAGAAAAAGGTCTTTCCATTGCAGTTTTATGTGATATACCAATTATTCTACACCTGGACAAAACACCTTCTGCCAGCATAAGAACGTTTAATTGAAAAATGAGAGTTTTGGTGAAAGTGTCATTTTTCCATTTGGTAAATTTTTATGCGCAAGTCAATAGGAAAGCAACTACTGTCTTGCATTTCATATGGACATGACCAAAAATAGTCACTTGCTTGATAAAGGGTTAATTGTGTCTGTGCATGTATGTAAATGGTTTAATTCCAACCAACTTTATGACAAATAACAAGGTGAGTTGATCATTTAAAAAATATATCAGTAAATGTGTGAATAATAAATTAATGACAATGGAGCTACATTTCAGCTGCTTTAGTATCTGAATATTTAATTATATATCAAGTAAAATCTACGTTAGACACTTAAATGGATTGTTACATTGATTTAAGTTTTGATGTGTTTTAAGACATGAGATACATTAGGAGTAGATCATCATCATGTCACTGAAGTTATGAGCTGTATTTTCACTACAGTTTCCTTAATAGTTTATACAATTTATCTAAAAATGAATGAATAATGACTGATTACATTGCCTTTAATCCTCGTGGGTGTTAATCCTCATGAGTACATTTGTCATATTTGCTCGTGTCAGATCTGAAATGTAGTGAAACATGGTTGGGGCTGTTTTATTTCCAGAGGAATTGGGGAGATTGTCATTAAATAAAAACACAGAAAAGTACAAACTGTCATTAATGGCCCCAGAACCAGGGTCATGCTTTCCCAACAGAGCATTGCATTCATTTATTTTTCTGTTTTTAGTGTTTTCAGTTACTTCACATTAACCAGCAGGACTTAATGTGTTGTTTTGACACATCAGAGGTTTGGTTTTACAGATACATCACCAAAGATCTTCAACTGTTTCCCATTAATGATAAATAACTACGGTGCACCGCTGTAGTCTGTTGTGCTCAACCATGGTCTTACAATGAACCTGAAAACATTATGGCAAGCAGCGTGTTATTAAACCATGTTAACAGTTTTAAACATTAACGTTCCAAAGCATAGTGATAGAAAATGAAACTATATATTACAGTCTAACCCTACAACAATGGAGAAATCAATCCAACTCAATAATATGAGCTGAATAAAAATGCAATAAAACAGGACTGTTACTGATATTTGTTATTTATTTATTGGATAATTACTGTTTGTCAGAATCCGACATTTAGTTTTACATCGAACTGAGCAGTTCCTTAACAGCAACAGTCAAACCCAGTGACAGTAATAATGGTTGTGTTTGGTAAAATGTAAAATTTTCCAGACATATCTACGATCAGATAATCAGCAAATAAGTTATGAAGCCAACAGGTGATCTGTGTGAGTCTGTTTGTTCCAGTGACAGGAAATCGTCTGTTTACTTGATCAGATTGCGATCAGATTCTTTGTGTCAGCTGTTACAGAAAACGTCTATTTTCCCTCAGGGTGAAAAATAACTTCAGGACTGATAACAAAAAAAAGATGACAATAACAAAATATAATCCATCCATGAGATGAATTGGAGCAGCAAAACAGTGCAATCATGCAGAAGGAAAAAGTATTTACTACATAATAATTGAATAATTAAGCATTTTTTAGTCAATAACATGCAAACAATAGAAGCAAATGCTCATTTAAGCTTTTCAGTTTATTTTAATTCAATAAAAAAAAGCACTGATGAAACGGTATAGATACAGTTGGAGTTTGGGAAACACTATTTTATGTTATTAATTTTTGTCTCCTTTTGAAACTGTGTCAAGGACAAGTGCGATACAGGAGTTTTCCACAGCGGAGATAACATATATACATAAGAAACATCCGTTTTCGCAGATTTATGTCAGGAAAAACATTGACATATCATTTGCTGCATCAGTGAATAGACTGGTTTTGTATTTTTGTGAGTTATTCTACATTTTCATCATCTCCCCCACACAGCTAAGACTTCCAAAAGCCTCGGGCTAACTTGGAGAAAACCCCATTTCTGTTTGGTCACAACTAGACCATAAGAGCCATGACTCATGTTCTGATCATTAATCTTGGCTATTTCTGGTGTGATTGATTTGAAACTTGATTTATAAGTCATTTTAGTGCTAATGCAGAACAGAGCACCAACACATGCACATAAATGAAGCAGGATCAAATGTCTGCACGCTAGTAAATCTCCTGTGTTGGGGTTTATTTCAGCTGTGATGTCTTAAACATTTGTTTTTGGCGGTTTTCTGGTGCTAATGCAGCTCCTTTAAACACATAATGAAGGTGATGTGAGTCGTGCTAAATAGATCACAGACGTATCAGTGAGCTAATGGCGCTTTTCCACTCCATGGTACCGGCTCTACTCTACTCAGTATTCCTGTGGTGCTTTTCCACTGACATGGGACCGGCTCGTTACTCCGACATGTCGCGTTACTTCTGCGTCGTCTGCTCAGAGTCGCCGAAAACTCGCTCGTTGCGTATTTTCTTGTCTGGATTTTTACGTCCGCCACCAAAGACTGAATCTACGTGACCATAAATGGTGTAGTTTTGTCATCATGTGGATTCATGGATCACTATTCACTGTCTACTTCCGTGTCTGAATTTTGTAAATCGCAGGTCACGGAGAAAACCATCTGACCAATCAGTGTCTTTTGGTGTCGGCCCCAACATTTTGGAACCTCGACTGAGGCGGTACTAAAAAACTAGCATCGGGTCCCAGGATCCAGGTCCTTTTTTGTAATGGAAGAGCAAGAGAGCCGTGTAGAGGCGAGTAGAGTAGCTGAGGTGCCGCCGTTGTTTTAAGTGTAAAAGAACGTCACCGTACGTCTGTGGCCTGACGTCAGCACAGGGAGCCAATGGCACCACACTGACGCACTCAGGCTGTAAATGCAGCCTCCGAGGAGACACACAGATAATTCAGAGTAGGTGCTTCGGGCAACCGTTAATGTTGGACCCTGCATTTCATCCGGGCAAACAATTACAGTGAAAATACCAATATGCTATACTGAAATTTAGCGTATCGAGAGAAAATTTAGTGTATAGGGTCAAGATTTTAGCGTTGGGGACCGATATGCTAAATTGCGCTAGCTAGAACCCTGAATATATATGTTTTCTTTGTCATATCATCCAGCCCTTTTTAGAAGGAAAACATAGTCCATCGTGACAGTCAACTGGACATCAGATACACTCTGCTCCACATAAAGACCAGACATTCACCAGTGACCAAAACCATCTACTGAAACTGTTTAACTGTTGATCCATGAATCCTATCAGTCCATGTGAATAATTGGTGTAAAATGCAGTTCTTCATCTTTTCATGGTCATCAGATATGACCCGTTTGGACGTTCAGAGGCTCCGTAGTTACCATGGAAACACCGTCATCTTCTACAACATCGATTCACGAGTAAAATCCATGGAGTTGGATCAATGGCAGTGGATGGAAACACTTGGTTTACGTCCAATTAATGCTATATTTTACTGAAAAAGTCACCTTTTCTTCAGTTTTTCCTGTTTTGATACAATAGCCTTTGACTTTACTCTGAGCTTTTATGAACATCTGCACCAGGGTGTCAAACTCATTTTAGTTCAGTTCCACATTCAGCCAAATTTGCTAACTCGTTCATAACCCGAGGACTACCTGTATAATGTTTTGATTATTGGCAAAACTGGTCATCGTTTTTATAGTGTGGGGGGGTTAGCTGCTGCTGAAGGTAACTTAAAGTAGTCTAACTTAGTTACTTTTAAAAACAAGTAGTCAGTAACTTAACTAAGTTACTTTTTTAAAAGTAGTCAGCAACACTATACACTATAGCAACACTGCTAATGAGTGCATACAGAATAGGATGAGACAAACTTGGATTTTTCTCATAGACGTGCATGTTTCCTCGTCCTGTCACCTGACCTTTCATTAGTTTCTGTCAATTACAGTAAAAGCAAAACCTCCAAACTCAAAAGCGCGGGTCCTGCATGCACCGAATGCTCTTTATCCAACTCTGGTGTCGTGCCAGTTGTAGTTTATCATGATTGTCACCATCCATTTGAAGCCGAGCACATGCTGTAATAAATGGTCACGCAAACACAGAGGTTAACAGTTTCAGATACCATTAGCATTTGGTGCATTTCCCTCATAAAGAATTGTTAGCGTGATGGGAAATTAGCTCTTTATATGGTAATGCATTGGGATTCATGTGTTTAATACTCAGATGCGCGTATGTAACGGTTCAGTCTATGTGCTCTCTCATCCATTAAGATGTTCTGCGCTCAAAAGTGCTGGAAATAAAAAGGGAACCACTGTTAAAGAACGGACGCAGTAAGCAAGGATTCAGATGATCAAAGTGACAGTTCAATGATTGTAAATGTAAGTTTGACTGTTTGACTGTGCCTGGGGCTGTTTCTGACTTTGACTAACTTAAGCTCCGAGGGGAACTTTGACTGGAAGCACAAATGGATATGCGCTGTGTTTTCAGTTGAAATGCTCAACCCTGGGTTTTACCACGGGTGACTGCAATGCATTGTGGATCCTATTAGGCACAGGTGTCAAACAATCCAGCCCAATTACACTAAAGATGTGAACAATCAAGGCTGTCCCATTCATTTTAGTTCAGGTTCCACATTCAAATTAAAATAATAGCATAATAACTCATAGATAATAATAATAATTTAAGAAAAAAATACATTTTTCTTAGTAGTTATTTGAGATTCAACTGGAATAGTTTAGCTTCAAAACAGAAAAACTCATCCAGTTGAACCTAGATGAACAATGAGCAGGGCAAATTAGAAACAGGATGAGAAATTTCTTATTTTAGTTCTAAACTCCAAATTTTCAACAATATACCTGTTACCAACTGTGTGTAATGCATATGTATAAATGATAAGCTGAGGCATAAGTTTGTTAAATTTACATTTATTTTTCTCACAGATTTTCATTTTTTTCAGGTTATTCACATGTTTTTTGTGATGTAAATATGTTCATAATTTAATATTTGGTTGTTGTTGTTTTTTTCAGTAAAACAAAGAGAAAAAGTTGTCCTTACTTACTTACTATTTTTTTTTTTTTACTGGGCCGGCCCGATTCAGATCAAATTAAGCTGAATGTGGCCCCTGAGAGAAAATGAGTTTGACCCCCCTGCTATAAGGTTTAGATGCATCATCTGCACAGTTTCATTCCACATGGGGATAATTTAACCCATAAAGACCCAAACATCCACTGGCGAACAAAATCATTTTCTGATCTATAGTGGTAAAATTATTAGACCATCCTTTGTTTTCTTCAGTTTCTTATTCATTTTAATGCCTGGCACAAATAAACGTAGATTATACATTACAAATATAATGATAACAACAAAAATAGCTCATAATATTTTAATTTCAGAGCTGATGTCTGTCAATTTAAAACATTTTCTTGATAAAAACCAAAATCACTTCAGTTTTTACATCAATATCTATGTCATTGTACTGATAAAAACACTGTTTTTATTCATTCCATGTTTTCTTTTCTGTCTGTTTTAGTCACATGACACACACAGGAGTTAGGTCTTGATTGCACAACCATTGTTTTTGATGGTCTAATAATTTTTTCCGTGGCTGCATAATGTTTAATATCTGTTGAGCCACTAATCCTTACAATACATGTAAATATTTGGAGTAATTTGTCATCTTTTCTTATCCTTTTTTCTGGAAAAAAAACACCAAATAAAGAAGATGATATTACAATAAATCATTTAATAAAGGTTAAATATGGAGAAAAATCAATTTTAGAAACGACACAAAAATAGCACTGGGTTAAAACTGGGCCTGATCTTATTTTTACTTGATTTTTGACTTTTTGAGCATGATATTTGTTTCTTTTTGGTCCAAATTACGACATGTGGTGCTGGATGAATAAACCATTTCCGGCTCTGTTTTGGTTATTAACGATACATTCCATCCTCATAATTATATTATTCAGAATTGTGAATGTACCTTGCCTGCACTCAGTGGTATCTGGGATAAGTTCCAACACTCCCACAGCCCTCCAGATGATTAAGCAGTTCAGAAAATGAATGAATGAGTCATCGTTATTGACAATGACGTGGTTTCCACATTGACTGGATGATTTATGCGGTTCCTGACTTCCTGCGTCTCATCTGTACATCCTGACAGAGCTCCAGCCACAGATAGAATAGTTGTATGTTTGTAATGAAGCAGAGCAACGTTCACCACTGGTGGAATCCAGGGCTTAAAAGCACTGCCACTTGTCAACCCACCATAAATATATTTACAGTTTACCATTAAAATGACAAATTTACTGTTACGTTAAACTAAGAATGAACAGAATAAGATAGTTTACGTTTCAAACAACGGACATGAAAAACTTCTGGGGCTTTTATAGAGCAAACAAAAGCCCAGGTGGTCCCAGCCGTGTAAACTGTAACGTGGCCAATATGAGCAGATAGGGGTTTTGGGAGGGTGCCAGCATGTTTCAAACAGAGACGGAACAAAAAGCTTTTCTAGAAGTCTGGGAATATACATGTGGGTTCATGTTAGATCCTTTTTAAAGCGTTAAACAAGAGAAACCTATAGGATATTTATTTATTTCATCGGAATAATTTGCAGTAGGGGTGGGTAAGGCTTTGTTAGTGTCTGTTGCTTACTGGTTTACACCACAGACTTTGGTGCGGAAGGTTGCCAGTTTGAATCCCAGGTGGGCCCTTGGGCAAAGGCCCTTTACGCTATACATGATCATATACCTTGACAGTCGCTTTGGATTAAAGCGTCAGTCAAATGTAATGTTGTATTTGCTGCTGATATTGGCCAAGTCTCCCATGTAAAAGAGACTCTTCAGGGTAAATGGAGGTTAAATAAAATAAAAAATGTATAGAATGACATAAGTGGTGGGTGTTGCCAACAACCTCACGATACGATACATATACCAATACAGGGGTCACGATACAATACATATAGTTATATATGTGCATTCCGGTACATGGTATTCATCGCGATATGCATCCCGAAATTTTAGGCTTATATTATTATTTTTTTTATTTTTTTTTTTACAGTTTTTCCTTTTTTAACATTTTATAGAAAACAGACACATACATACCCAAATGTTGTTTTTTTATTTTGCTGTAGAGCAACAATTCCACTGTAGAACTTGGCTGTAGTGCACAAATAAAGATGGCTTTGATAAACTTAAAACATGCAAAGTCAGATGCCGTTTCACAAACTTGATAAACTAATTGTTTGTTGTATGTGAAATAATGATACTGACGCCTCCATATCAATACGCGTATCATAAAGGGGCCTGCGGCGATATATCCCTGTATCGGGATATATCGCATATAACATTTACATTAGTAGATGATTTTGGCTGGCGGTGGATGTTTGGGTCTTAAACATAGAAAAATACCTGACATTCACTGAAAAAAAAACACAAAATACAAAGGATTATAGCGACTGTATAGCTTAGCATTGCTGATTTTGGTGTGGAGAGTTGCCAGTTCTAATCACAGGTGGGCCCTTTATGCTATACATGCCCATATACCTTGTAAGTCGTTTTTGGATAAAAGCGTCAGCTAAATGTAATGTAAGTAACTAACTAATTATGGCATAATAAACTGCGATAAATCACTTAAGAAAAGTTAAATAAAGAGAACCACATATTTTGTAACTGACACATTAATAACACTGGGTCTTTATGGGCTCATGATAACACATCCACCTGCCCCGGGGACTAACAGGTGTAATTAGCACTGGTGCTACAACCTGCTGCAGTACATCTGTCCTGTTTAAGGTTAATGTATGTTATGCATGGTCCCTGGCTTGATAAATAAATAAAAAGCAGAAAAAAAAGAGGAGTAAGTGTTTCATATATTTTGCACATTAATCTTCAGAGTACAAGCCCGTGTAAAAAGATGCAAAGAAAAATGAAATCCGTCAGTCATTCCCCTGCCATGCATACACACTGGCTTATTTCACACAAGCGCAGGCGGGTGATGACTAATGTATGTGCTGGGTTAGCTCACACTGTTTTTTGGTACCCCTCCTCCCTGAGCCCATCTCTCCCTCTTCAGGGGTTCTGGGCTCCCTCCTCTCTCCAGAAAGGAATGCGTTGTCCTCTTAATAACCTTCCTCCTACCTAGTGGGTCATAAGAGGTATTTCTGAAGATGACTAAACAGATTCATCTATGGGGAGAAATAAAAAATCCTGAAAAATTAAGCTTCCAGAGGGCAGTGAAAGACAGGTGACAGATGGGGAAACGAACATTTTTAGGCAGAGGTGCCACGCAAAACTGAAAATGGAGTATAAAAGAGAGGAAAGAGAGTCAAAAATACAGGAATGGTAGTTGTAAGAACATTAAAATTCTCTCATACACCCTAAAAATTCTCATTAAAGACGATTTACTGCACTGATGTATGAGCTGGTCCAGACCCGGGGAGACTCTACAGCAGGGGGATTAAACTCATGTTGGTTCAGGGGCCACATCCAGCCCAATACGACCTGAAGTGGGCCAGATTATTAAAATAATAACATAATAATATATAAATGATATCAGCTCCACAATTGTATGTGTAATTACTATGTTTTAGCATGAAAAAATGTAAAAATTGTATCATTAAAATGTTTACATTTACAAAATATCCTTTTAAAAACATGAACACAAAGATATTTATTAAGAAAAAAGCGCAATTTTTACAATTAATGCCATTACTTGGCATCAGTTCCTCATTTTCACATGTTTATTATAACGTACAGATCACAGTGGATCTACAAATACACAAATATTTAATAACAGGTTGAATATTGGTGCAATTGCATTTAATTCTCTTAAGACATTTCTGGTTGTTCATATATTTTGTAAAAGGCTTTTAACTTTTTTCTTTTTACACTAAAACAAAGACGGGGAAAATGTGGATTTTGTTATTTGTAGGTTATTATGATAGTGTTTTATTGGTCAGACATAAAATTATTTGAACATTTTTGATGGTTAATATCTTCAGTGTAATTTTTGTATTTCACTAATTCATCCCAGGGGCCGGAATTGACCCTTTGGAGGGCCGGTTTTGGCCCCAAGGCCACATGTTTGACACACCCCTGCTCTATGGCGTGTTGCGCAGCATGTGTGTTTGTGTCTGTCTACTCTACCTGACCCTGTGCTAAAGCGTTTAAAAAAACAAAAAATAAATACTAACCCCAGTCGGCATTTGCACCTATTGTTCTGTATGTTTCCTGTATCTGTAAGTGCTATATTCTATGTTTATGTCCTCTATTGTAAGTCACTTTGGATAAAAGCATTTGCTAAATGTAATGTAATGTAAAAATAAAAGCACACAGAAATATATGCCAAGTGATGATACTGATTCTGCAGATCTGTGACTCCTCCGTGAGCTTTTCATAATGAAGAAATGCTGAAGTTTCAACAGGCCTCGAATACAGATTTAAGAATAAAAAAAGTCCTTCTCAGAGGTCATTTGTGACTGTTAAACCACAGATGGTCTTCTTACATTTAAACACAATTATTATCTTTAGAAATACCACAGAATTAAACTGTATTTTTGCACCAAGTTACAAGGTTAGAAGATTCTTTTTGTGAATAATAGTGTAAAAAGTGCGAGCTTAAAGAATTTCTGTGTGTGTGTGTGTGCGCACAGAAGTTCGTTTAAGGCTGAGTAACATATGAGCACTAACGTCATATGTGGCTTTTCATACTGCACATGCCGCTGTCCATTGATGCTCCCATACTGTGTTTTGACATGATGACATATGACAGCGTGGCTGCCATGAGAATAGTGCTGTCATTTCTTATGAGTTACCATGAGAGAGAAAAAAAAAAAACACAACATCTTCCTTTTGAAGGTAAGGAAGAAAAGAACACAAGACATAAGGACGGACGGACGGAAGGAAACATGAGACGAAGAGCGGGTGAGGCACTAAACTCAAACCTGTTTAAATTCACAAACTATTGCAATATGACAGCACAGGTGGAATCAAAAGACGGCAGCACCCCGCACGGGCAAAGGGGCTTCATAAGCAATACTTTCATTTCAGACGTTTTAATGAGACGATGCTGCACAAAAACTGTACTTTCAGCCTTTTTCACCTAAACTGGAGATGTTTTACTCACACATTTAACTGTTTTACAGTAGTAGTGACACAAAAACAAAAGCATATCGGGATAAATGTATGGCTATACTTTTAGGAAAAGAGAAAAAAAAGGTGTTATATGGACTTATAGTGCTGCTGTAACATTAAATGGATTAAATAGATACAAATGGATTCTTAAAAGTTGGCAACAGATTTGGCAGATTTGTTGGGGCTTGAACACGTTAGTATTGAGGCATGTCTGCACACTGTGTAGTGTAACAGAGGAAAACACAGAGCAGTGGTGCTGAGGTTTAGGATGCCAGGACAGATTTTTAAAGCTAGGTTTATATTCTGTTCCCATTGGCCACCGCAGTCCCTTTTAGCTGAAGCGCAACGCATTGTTTATGTAAGAAAATGTGAATATTGAGGGGAAAAAATGGTCAAAATCCCACAGTGTACTATGTTTCAGAGGGTGCCTATGACCACTGGGAACATAATGCAAACCTAGCTTAAGATAGCCTGTATTTGATTACTTTATCCCGCTAGCTAGCTATCAAAACTTTAACGTTTATTAGACCACTAGACTAACATTACCTATTGTTGACTGGAACTAATACATGCAACACTAGTTTGATAGCCTATAACTGGAGCTATATCTTGCTAGTCTCTAGCCATGAAGAGTAAGTAGCGGGCTAATGCTCACTAACAATAAAGCTACTGTGAGGATGTAGTCATTAATGACTGTTCTGCAGCCTATAGAGCTTTGGGTTAAATACGATGTTTGAGAATTGAATACTTACTTATTTACAAATACTTATTAAATAACCTACAGATTAATTGATTATTTAAGTTATTGTTCGTTGCAGCCCTAATGGATTAGCCACCAAAACCGCCACACTGAAGCTATGTCTAAAATGTTTGTTTACACACATATGTATGATAAAGGTTTTTTTTTCTTCAAACAAAAACTTAGACTGTCTGATAATCTTCATATGCTGCATCAGCTGATAGTTTACATTATAATTGCTGTCTTAGCTCTGTTTTACACCAAACACAGCCACAATAAAACCACAAATTAGCTCAGTTTTCTGTACAGTGTGTGTTGTCAGTAGCTGCAGGTAAGATCTGTGTGGAATCATTCTAACAAGAGCAGAACTGTCACAGTTTAGTCTGAACTGTGGATCAACTAATGGCAACTTGCCAAAGATAATAATAGCACATAATAACATTAAACCTTCATAAACCAAAAATCAAACTCACCCATGCAAAAAAAATGCTGCCATTTCAAATCGCATTAAATTAAGTGTTCAGTGGTGAAAAATACAACAATACTTGTACTGTTTTTAATCACTTCTCCACTTTACTTGACCCTGAAATTTGTTTCCTGCCAATTTTTACTCATAAGTTGGCTTTGGTGGAGTGACTCACTACTCTTTAATGGTCACATAGTGTCTGCAATCTCTGCATCTTTGAGATAATGCCATTACTCTGTCCTCTGTTTAACCCATAAAGACCCAAACAGCCACTGGTGTCCAAAGTCATGCACTGATGTAACTATTTAATACCCGTTGATCCTATCAATACATGAATACATCTTTTCATGGTCATCAGATATGACCCATTTGGACATTCAGAGGCTCTGTAGTTACCATGGAAACACCATCATCTTCTACAACACTGATTCACCAGTAAAACCTATGAAGTTGGATCAATGACAGTGGATGGAGATGCTTGTTTAATGTTTAGTTAATGATATACTTTGCTGAAAAGGTCATTATTTTCTTTTCTTTTTTTATTTCTGTTAATAACTCTCAACTTTAATCTGAGCTTTAATGCACATCTACATAATCAATGAAGAAATATAGGAGAATACACAATTTTCCCTAAGAAAATGCAAAAATAAGGAGGATAATGTTACAATCAATGGTGAAAAAAAATCACTTGAGACAGGTTAAATGGAAAGAAAAACTAATTTGGGAACTGCCACAAAAGTAGTACTGAGTCTTTATGGGTTAATGATACCTTTAGGTCATTGGTGTAATATTTTAAAAATACCACGTAAAGCTACTTTACACTAATGGATGGTCATTGTCAAAGATCTGCAGTTATTTCCCAGTGGCTTATTAGACTGAAAGCGTGGTGCATTTATGACTGCTTTGTGATTACGCCGAGAAATATTTCTGACTACTCGGCACAATAGATACGATACAAAAGGAAGGGTATGAGTGCATCATTTACAGAATAAATACAGAAAAATGCTCTCTTCCATTTTCAATTCTTTGAACAAGGAAATAGATGGATCTCTGTGAGAGAATTATGTTTCCTATATGTTCTTGATTACACCTTTTCTCCCCTTCGCTGACTCTGAGAATACAAGAGGACCGTCGCTGTAGTCTATATATATATAAAAAAATTTAAAAAAAAACCTGGAACACAATGAAACTTGTAATATACCTGCAAACCCCCCTTCCTTTTCCTGATTTATTTTCCATCTAGTCTAGGGGCGAGTCCGCCTCTTTCTAGTCTTGGCTCTCTCTTTTTTTTTTTTGCACACCCCTTACCCCTGACTGTCCTACTACTTTATGGTCCATTCATCTTGGGTGGTGCTTCCCACTGTCGCCTATCACCATGGCAACGGTGGCAGTGGGATGTCATTGGTCACTTTGTAGGTAGAAGCAAAAAAAAAAAAAAAACCCCAAAAAATAGGGGAGGTAGGCATTTGGGAGAAGGAAGAAATGGTTTTAGATTAGAGTGATGACTCAAAATGGAGATAATAATTACCACATGTATGTAGTATGAAGGAACGGAGCCAGAATTGGTCACCAATTGTGTTCAAAGCACAAAAAAAGGCAGGGGGGTGGCACGTGCCAGTGGAGAGCAGGGGGCCTCCACTGGTGCGGCTCACTGCACCCGGGACAATATGTCCAACCAACGGCTCTAATGAATCCTAATGGAGCATTTACTCGCTCACACTGCCGCACATAAAGCAACACAGCCCTCAATATGGGACAGGTCAAGGGCCTTTTTATTTGGAGGGTTTGACACTCCAGGCCCTCAATACACGATCCTCTGGGATTAAATGGACACACACACACTTCTACAAATCCAACCAGTGTCCTGTGGTGTTTTCTTGTTGAGATATTATGGATAGGAGGAGTGGTTTTGTAGCCACGAGAATAGAAAATACATGGCAAAGTTACAGCTACAGCATGTCCCAGTTTGCCATCGCTAGGACTGCAGAATCTCTAATTCCACTGTGGTTTTAGCATCACCATAAAGAGCAGGAAAGCAACAAAAAGGTAGATTTGGCTTTTTAAAACAATAAATATCAGCTATAAGAGGTTTTTTTTTTTTGCTATAGAAAGGCTCGGCACTCGGTTGAAAATGGCTTAAAAATTGTTGCGACAATACAAGGTGACGCGACTAATTTGATGGATCATTTCAAATCAGCACAACAAAGCAGTGGATGATGAGTAGAAATGCTATCCATAGCAAAAAAAAAAAAAATACTTCAGATGCCAGATGCGAGTGATACAGTACTGTACTAAATTGTTTTTTACATGATGTATCGTGCTGAAAAATTACATCTATTTGACCCAGTATCATGCAGTTCAAGTTTGAACAATGCAAAATAAAAGTCTTTTGCGTGTGGAAGTGTAAGGGTTAATATGAGATCTGTCGCCATGGATGACCAACTTCTGTTGGTCTTGCATGTGCAAAACAGAAAAAACAATAATTCCATACCCATACACATCGTAATCACTCGGCCCTACTTTCTCTCTCTTTGTATCCCTACGCACTGCCGCAAGATGAAAGTTAGTCTACCTGTTTCTGAAAAAAGTTGTTGACTAGTGCGCAGCAGTCAGCAGCATGACAGCGCACTCATAGGAAATGAGAGAAAGTAGAGCCAAGTGATTAGGATGTGTGACTTTGTCGACATTGGTTTGTGTTGAGCTGAACATTTCAGCCAGTGTACGGAATTCATTGCTTTGTCACAACTGAAGCAACTAACAGTAAAGCAAGAAAAGAGCTGCCTCTGTGCTCGAAAACTACAGAGACCTCATGATTAGGTGATGCAAAATTCATGGTCTGAACAGTAAGCCCAGGTGATTTTCCCCCATAGATCGCCCTTAAAAAGAATCCAACAAAAGGCACAGATTAAGAGACTGGGGTTACAAGTGTAGAGCGAGTGTAAGCTTAGAAAACAGTTACATGAGTAAGTGCAGCTGGACGTCCATACAAAACGGAATCACTATAATGCGCCAGTACGTCTGTATAAACCTTCTCACAGCTTAGAGAGATGATTGTAATCTCCATGTCAAATTATGTAGGACATTTTCTGCCGCCGTCTGATGTATTGCAAGACTCTCGCACAACAACTGTAGACTACTTACTTTACGGACAAGCAGCTGCAAACATAAAAACTCAAGACACGTCTAATCATCGAAGCTGGCAGAACCAACGGCAGCCAATGGCGAAGGAAACACGGATCAAACTGGCAACGCTTACCAGCAGCTGGTGGAAATCAGACATGCAGATATGTAGTGTAAGATAGCTCCCGAGGCTCATTCCCCAAAGAAAATGAAGTACAGACAAAAGTATGGTGTTTAACTCCAATCTTTTCAAAGTAACCGCTGTTTCCTGAGCGACTTTTTCACCGTTCAATGTTTTTGTCATTAGTATAAAATATAGCGTGAATCCAATTAAGTCATTAATAAATGTCTCTGTTAATATATACATTTAATTTGTTTACAGTAAATTAAGCTTATCAAAAGAGAGTCAAATATGAATATGTAAGATCCTGTTGCTCAGAGGTTCGAAACTTTTACAGCAGGTGACCATGAAGAGAAACTTCTCCGAAAGTAAAAAAAAACAAAAAACACTTTCCTCCACCATTAAAACAAGGTTGAATACATACATTTACCACCTACATTACATTCAGGGAAATCTCAATCTCAAGGTAGAATGATGGAATGTCCATTATATCTGGTAAAATAATACTAGCCTCGCTTGTAATGTTGACGTGTTGGGTAGCTAGCCATACACTTAATCACAGCATGCATTAGTGGGTGTGGGTGTAAAGGAATGTGAAAACTCCACATATAAATTCATCTGACACATGTGCACAAGAATGCCTCAGAAAAATATTAAGACATGTATGCCATACTTACAAATGTACAAAAGTGAAAATGATAAGATCTGCAAAGTTGAAATGAATCTGCACTTAAAATGTTTGTAATTTTAATCTAATAGAAGGCCTAAAGCCATTATTCTAATGTAGAAACTGTCACTCAACAACATTTCTATACTGTTTTTCCCCGCTAATGGGGGTTGACCGGGCATGTTGATTTGTCACAGGTTTTTACATCAGATGCCCTTCCTGACACAACCCTCTGTATTAACCCGGGCTTGGGACCGGCAAAATGAGACACTGCCCCCTTGTGGCTACAGGTATAGGGATGTATAGCATAAAGGACCTTTCCCAAGGGGCCACCTGGGTCTCGAACCAAAGCCAGTGACATAAACCACTAAGCACTGTCATAATAGACAAAGACCATTACATTACATTTAGCTGATGCTTTTATCCAAAGTGATTTACAAGGTATAGACATGTACATCGTAAAGAACTGTCCAGCTGGGATTCGAAATCGCAACCTTCCGCACCAAAGGCAACAGTGTAACCTACTAGGCTATCCAGTCACTAACCAGCCACAAGTGAAAACAAATACACATAAATGTAAAAGTCCTCAAGTTACGACGTACCTGACTTGCGTTATTTCAACTTTACGACACTGGAGTCTCATCTGCTATTACCGTACAACGCCGAAATTTCGTCCGCCATTACTGTACATACGTATTGTATACTGTACGTACAGTAAGTACAGTATCTTATTTTTTACTTTATTTTATTAATATGAAGTATAATACATGTATTTGAATAGTTATTTAGAGATTTAGCGGTACTAAAGGATTAATTCTGACTTAAAATTCGGGTTACGTCGACAGCGTAGGAACGGAAGTCGTTCGTAAGCCCACATTGTAGCTCTGTAACAGCAGGGCCTTACAGATGTGTTTTCCATCTGGGTTCTATTCACATCCCGGACTTCAACCTCAACCATCCTCACCATTCATGCCCCCTTCCACCATAACCCAAACCCCGTTACCCCACCTCGCCCCAACTCATCTCCGCATATCACATTGGCAGGGCGTATCATGGCATGTGCCAGTGTGTCTTTCTACCAATTAAAATTCTGTATCAGCCCGCTCCCCTTCAGCAATGAGATGACACCTAGCAGGCCCACACCACTGAGGTGTTATAACACACACACAGACCTCTTGTTGTCGGCTAAAAATACACCTGCAGCACTAGAGCTGTCAGGTTGGGCTCAGACTGCTGCGCTAACTAGGTTTGCCTGCAGTAGGAAACTTTAGAGTGCTTTTGGCAAAGGATACCGGCACATAAACTGATTCCCTTGCTTCAATAACTAGAATTTTTACCACATTGAACTTGTCATATTCTCATACTGTCCCACATAGGCATAAACAAAAGATAGTGTCAAACATGCGGCCCCTGGGCCAAAACAGGCCCTCCAGAGGATGTAATCTGGCTCATGGGATTAATCTGTGAAATGTAAAAAAATCTACTGAAAATAATGACGGTAATAATAATGGTGTCAAAATCATTTTAATTCAGGTTCAACATTGAGAACTAACGTGATGTCAAGTGGGTCAGACCATTAAAGTTCCACCATAATAACCTATAAATAATAAAGTTTCATACTGTCTACCACTTACAATTATTACAGATCGTTTGTTTATCAGACAGGGGCAGTTGTTTATTTACCTGCTTTAGTAGTTTCAGCTACTTCCTGTTGCCTTTGTCAGAAGCGTCACGTGATGTTGTTGTGACGTGTCTTATATTCTGTTTAAATGGATTGGTCAGGCAGTCGGGAGGATTTACGCCCCCCTAAATCCAATACATTTTTCTTCAGGCATTTCAAGTTGTTCATATTTTTATGGAAACTTTGTAGATGTAAACATTTTCAAAATATAATCTTACTTTTCCCACTGTTCTTATCTTATTGGTCCAGCCCACTTTAGATCATACTGGACTATAATGCTGCTTTTCCACTCCATGGTACCGGCTTTACTCTACACGACGCTTTCACTTTTCCATTACGAAAAAGGACCTGGAATCTGGGACCTGATACTAGTTTTTTAGAACCACCTCAGCTGAGGTTCCAAAATGTTGGGACCAACACCAAAACGTGACATCACGACACTGCAGACACTGATTGGTCAGACAGTTTTCTCTGCGACCGATTTACATAAATCAGATGCAGAAGTAGACAGTGAATAGTGATCCATGAATCCACATGATGACAGAACAAAACTACAACATAGACGGAACGGAGATTCAGTCTTTGGTGGCGGATGTAAAAGTCCAGATGAGAAAATACGTAATGAGCGAGTTTTCGGCAACTCTGAGCAGACGACATGAAGTAACATGTTGTGTCGGAGTAACGAGTCGAGCTGAGACGAGATGGTCCCATGTAAGTGGAAAAGAACCACAGGAATACCGAGTAGAACCGGTACCATGGAGTGGAAAAGTACCATAAGTGTCCCCAGAACTAAAATAACTTTGACTCCGCTGGTGTATAGTGTCATTTCCTCCTTTCAAGATGAAGACATTTAATTGTATTTCTACCAACTGTAGTTGTCTACTTTAGGCCACAGAGTCAGTCGGCAGCCATGTTTCTTGTGTGTTACACTGTAAGTGGCCAATCAGACAAGGGTGTGAAGCAAGGCAGTCATTTAGCACCGTCCTGCCTGATCAAAGTCAGCCTCCTGGCACAGCGGCGCTCAGATGGTGCTCAGGTATTCAGATGGCACCGGTCCATTCGCTGGCTCGCTTTGTGGGTTGTTATAACGGTGCCTGGGTAGCTGTAAACAGGTTATATGAGCTGCTTCAGACAAAAAACGAAAAACCACTACAATATCAGAATCAGAATCAGAATCAGCTTTATTGCCAAGTATACCATGTATGTACATACAAGGGATAAAAGGAATTTGTTTCCGGATTTTTTTCTTCTTCATACACAGCTTCCCTGTCCAGACCTGACGTTACCATATACTCTAGGTCATGGATGTTAAAATCCACTTAATTCATACAAACACTGCCTGTTATTTATGTAGAATTTCTGCTGTAACTGTAAAGAAAGTATCTATCTATCTATCTATCTATCTATCTATCTATCGTTCTATCTATCTATCGTTCTATCGTTCTATCATTCTATCTATCTATCTATCGTTCTATCTATCTATCGTTCTATCTATCTATTGTTCTATCTATGTATCTATCTATCTATCGTTCTATCTATCTATCGTTCTATCTATCTAGAATTTCTGCTGTAACTGTAAAGAAAGTATCTATCTATCTATCTATCTATCTATCGTTCTATCTGTACTGTGAGAGCGTGGGTGCTTCAAATGGGTGGGTGTTTTTGGGTTTGTTTTCCTGTAAAATGTGTTGCATTATTGTTACACGTGTTATTTCTTCTTTTCTAGCTATTCAGCCTCCCAGGGTGTCCCATTTTACATAATGTAAATGCTAAATGTAATGTTTTTACACTTTGTTCTTTTAATAGTTATTTGAATAAATAAAGGAAATGAAATTTCAAGTGGGCCAGACCAGTAAAATAATAGCATAGTAACCCATAAATAATTTTCTTTGTTTTTAGTGCAAAAAGTTAAATTATATTATGATTTTTTATTTATTTATTTATTTATTTTTACAAATGATCCATTCAAATTCATTCATTCATTCATGATTCATTCTCTTGCTCCTTCATTGAATGTTTTTGTAATGTAATGTATTTATAATGTAGGTAAAACAGAAAAACGTCCTGTCACTTTAAGAGACACCTGTGCAAGGTATTCTGGGATGTGCTGTTAGATCTGTATGAGTATCTGGTATGTACTGCAGTATTTAATAGTTTATATAGTAAAAAGTACATGTTCACAAACCACATGTGGTCACCTGCTCCTATGTCACATTCACACACAGTCGGTACTGTGTTTATCTGTGGAGTTCATCCTGTCAATGAACAAATCTGTGAATCCATGGTGCACTTTAACCCTTTTACAACTACGGGATCACCGGTGACACCGTGGCGCATGTGTATTTCCAATTACCATAACTCCTTGTAACTTCGTGTAATTTTAATCATTATTACTATTATTATAATTATTATTATTATTATTATTATTATTATTATTATTATTATTATTATTATTATTATTATTATTATTACCGAAGCCCCTGAAAGGTGGACGGGAATTGTTTCAGAAAATACCACTGCTAAAATAAAAAAAAAAGCCTATTTATTGACAAGATCTGTAACATCGACTCGAGTGAGTGAACAGGACCACTGTCACATATTTGACATTACATTTGGTTGACGCTTTTATCCAAAGCGACTTACAAGGTATATAGGTGTATATAGCATAAAGGGCATTTGCCCAAGGGCCCACCTGGGGTTCAAACTGGCAACCGTCCGCATCAAAGTCTGCGGCGGTAACCACTAAGCTATCCAATCGCTTATTTGACATTAGTGTGACAAAATCAGGCACATCACCAACCAAAAATGTCACAAAAAGTATATTTAGCAACATTTGGAACCAGAAAGCTCAGAGGCGTGCACCAGCGACCCCCCAGACTGAGCTGCGTAGAGTCGACTAGAGTAGAGCCGGTACCATGTAGCGGAAACGCAGCATTACAGAACCAATCAGGTGAAACTGGATCATTTTCCACGGCGCTCTAATGTACCACGGCACACTGGTTGGGAAACACTGCTGTACACTTACAACAACCACATATTTCACATGGAAATATTAAGTCATACCAGTGTTTGTCTTCGCGAAGCTGTAAAACAATCACCACTGTCTTGATTTTCTGTCTTCCAGTTGTTTGGGGGGAAAAGTTCAGAGCACAAACCTTCCCTTCAAAGCCCATTTTCTCAGCGTATGAATAGAAATCATTGAAACTCAGTGTTTTTACTCTCCGCTAGACAGTGCAGCACATGATCAATGATGACCCTTACACTGAGTGAGCGGTTGAACACAGCCCACATTGTATTTTGTTACAAAGATGATTAGATTTCTTCAGACGTCCAGTTAGCAAACATGCTCTCATCCCGTGCACGGCCCAACATTAATGGCCATGTGTGTGCCGGCGTCAATGAGCGGAGTGTGTGATGAACAAACAGACTTAAAGAAGTTTATCTGCTGAGTGCACAGAAACCCACTGGTATGAATAATGAAAGCCTGCTGCTCAATAATAAATGTCTGCATGCTTGCACTGTGCAGCTGCGCTTACTTGGCTTGTGAGGAAAATTTCATTATACCAACTCCCAAGTCGCACAGATGTGAAGGACACACACACAAACAAACGAACCACTGCCTTAACCCCTGTCAACAAAAAAGCACAGACAGGACTATAAAACTAGAAAAACACTCAGAGAGCGCAAACCTCCGCCAAGCAGCACAGTTCCCCCACATATTGTGACTGACACCCTGCAATATTACTGC
>JAPSES010000098.1:6780243-6797557 GCA_029822895.1 Maxillicosta whitleyi | reverse complement strand
ATTAGTACCATTACTACATCATTACATTAGTACCATTACTTCATCATTACATTAGTACCATTACTACATCATTACATTAGTACCATTACTGCATCATTCATTACATTAGTACCATTACTTCATGGTACCTACCAAAGCAGGTCCACTCACCTGACCTTACAGACCCTGTAGACCACACTGGACCACAGATCATTGACTCACTGTTCTTACTGGGACTGTTGTTGTAATTTATGTGGACATAACCAAAAATAGTCACTTGCCCAATAAAGGGTTAAGTTGAATATCCAGCTTTTAATATCAATGCTGTACCTTCAATACTATACAAAAACCCAATATAAAAGCATGTTGGATTACAGAATGGTAGCTCAGGCTGTGAGAATTAATTCCAGTATTAAAGCAAGAAACCCACTGAACACACCTCAGCAGGTCTCCTTTCACCACAGCCACAGCCGCACCGTGTACATCAGCCTAAGCACAATCCTCAATATTTACGGAATAAAATGATAAAACCTCAATAAGTGACGTTACACTGACCAAAGCTACAGCTTATTTTTTAAGGTGTCTGCGACCAAATCCATTTCTTCTCCTCTGTCAGCCATTGTGGGTCGGGAAAACAGCTGTTCTTCATGGAACACATAGAAAAATGGAGGGTGGAAATGTAGGTCAGTGGTTGTGATTCTTTCAGGTCAGCAGAGAAGGCCTTGCAGGTCCTGATGGCCCACGTTAGGGGTGGGTGTTGCCAACAACCTGGCGATACGATACATATCCTGATACAGGGGGTCACAATACGATATGTGCATCCCGGTACATAGTATTCAATGTCATATGCATCCCGATATTTACAGTTTTTACTTTTTTTTTTTAAACATTTGAAAGAAAATAGACACATGTATACACAAATGTTATTTTCTTATTTTTGCTACAGAGCAACAATTCCACTGTAGTTCATGTAAAACACCGCATTAAGAACTTGGCTGTAGTGCACAAATAAAGATGGCTTTGATAAACTTAAAACTTGCAAAGTCAGATGCCATTTCAGAAACTTGATGCATATCGTGTTGAATATCATGTACCGGAATGCACATAGCCTATATCGTGATATGTATCGTATTGTTACCCCTGTATCGGGATATGTATTGTATCATGAGGTTGTTGGTAATACCCACCCCTACAATAACTGGTGACATATCACTTAAGAAATAGTAAATATAGAGAAAAAAAATCACTTAGAAACTACCACAAAAGTAGCACTAGGTCTTTATGGGTTAAATAGGCGATAGTCAGCAGCTGTTAGAGCCAAAACCACTTTAAAAAAAAAAGCAACACTACACTATTACAAATCAGTTCCTAGAAGCAGATACTCTTCTTAGGAGTATGATTTATTTTGACCTTTGAAAAGCAGAAAACAGTGGCACGGTTCCTACAAAAGAAGGGACAAGTATCTATTCAAATCAGTGAGAGCATGAAATAACATCTGCCTCTGCTGAGCTCCCACGTGAGGTCTGTTTCCGACTAGTTGAAAACCATTAGTGTTGTGGTTCATGAAAGCGGCGCGGCAGCTCTAGTGTGTTTGTCAAGCAGATGATGGTTCGCAGGTACAGCTGGTTGAATGGCTCAAGGGCCTGACTTTGACCTTCAGGGCAACGACTCACATTCACACATCCACCATCTTGTGGTCCAGTCAACTGCGTCGGCATAAAAAAAGCAGAGCGATACACATATGATTTCACACTCCGGAGCAAAGCCTACACTCCTACACTCGACATGGTGTACATGATCGCTAACTGCAGATTTTATTATCATTACTAGCGTGCAGTATGTGAAAGCAAAATTTAATTAACAGACATAAGACTAGTGCTTTCATCCTCTTATATAATTGTGACATAGATGGACTCTACGCTCTAGGCATGTGGCTATAAATGAAAGCGTTATGTAAGGGACTGTTGTGTCTTAGACCATCTCCCTAGGAATGACTAAACCTGTGGTGTTAGCTTTTATTTCCCTATACTCCATTATTTCTGTTTTAACCCATAAAAACCCAACGCTACAGTTGAGGCAGTTCCCATGTGATTTTTTCCCTCTAAATTAAACCTTTCTCGAGTGATTTATCAGCATTTATTACAATATTATTCTCTGTGTTCTGCCTCGTTTCAGTAAAAATCAGGTATTTTCCTTCATTTCATTTGCTGATTATGTAGCTAGCGGTTCATAAAAGCTCAGATTACAGTTGAGGGTTGTTATATCAAAAACGGAGACAATTGAAGAAAAGAGTGACCTTTTCAGCAAAATACATCATTAACTCAACATTAAACAAGCGTATCCATCCACTGTCATTGATCCGACTCCGTGGGTTTTACAGGTGAATCAATATTGTAGAAGATGAGGTGTTTCCATGGTAACTACAGAGCCACTGAACATCCAAAATGGGTCATATCTGATGGCCAAAAAAGTGTATTTTACACCTATTATATGCTTATATTGAGACTATTGACTCAATAGGTATTAAACAGTGCAGATATTTTTGATTGGTGGTGGGTGTTTGGGTCTTTATGGGTTAAACGTAATGTTTTAATTGGCTCAAGCTGCTACTACCCCCTTTGCCTCTACTTTTTCTCTAGTACATCATGTAATGGAGAAACAGGGATATGGAGTCTTTCAGTGAACCACATCCTCCCACAACTGAAAGCCTGTCTTCAGTAAATCCTTCTTTTACCACTGAGAAAGTTCCTTGCCTCGATCTGACCCCTGTTCTGCAGCGATGATTCATCCCGGTGAGCAGAGAGTATTGCTTTGTGATAAGCATTAATGATGCAGATGAACTAACTGTTTAATAAGACAGTTAAGAGTAGTTTTCCTGCTGAGAATGTAAGTAAATTTGGCATTTCCTGCCAGCCGTCAGAGACAAAAGCAAGGCGATCTCGCATTCACTTCCGAGCTTCACGTCGGAAATGGAAGAGAAGCATCGACTCAAGGCCACTGCTGGGACTCTATCCAGCACAAATCAGACAAGCTTTGTACTCGGGACTCATGCAAATCCAAAGCGGTGCTGGATCCTTGCTGTGAGCTGTAAATGAACAGCCAAATATTGGCTCCTAATTGAAGGCAGCAGTTGTCTGTGTGCACAGGAACTCCTGCTGTGAAACTGTGGACAAACACACTAGGACACTAAGAGGCTACTTCCCCGATCACTCTCTGTTCTTTTGTTAGCACTTTCTTCTCTTCCATTTAAGTGTTCTTATTAGCCTTGGCATTGCTCTTTTCGTTTATAAATCATGTCCAGTTTGTTAAACACTAAATGATAAAAACACATGTATAGCACGGTTTCTAAAACAAAGTTGAGTATCTTCATGAGGCAGATAAAACTGATGAGTGGAAGGTGTATAATGTCCCTAAAACACCAGCTTTCATTTTCTACTTTATGTTCATCTTTAGTCCTTCAATGTAGCCACTTTTACACAAAGTTCCCAGAAAAGAGGTGAGACAGTGATCCCACCAAGGTCCGATTTCCACAGGAGTACCAGAGGTGAGACGGGCTGGACTTTTACACAGCGGACCTACGTTCCGGAATCAAAGGGGCGGTGATGTGGCACAGCACATAGTGTCACATACAACTTGCATGTTGGAAATACCGTGAGCATAGCAGTCTTGCTAACGTCTCCAGAGTCAGCTGATCTTTCACCATTCCACAAATGTTAGCATGGATAAAACCCTCTACCCGAAGTGACATCTTTCTCGTCACGTTGATACTGTATGTTTGTTTACTGCACATGGCCCACGCTCATTTATAAACCCCGCCCATGTAGGGGTCACATGTGCAATACGTCTTTAAAACGTCACACCTTGGTTGCGGAACAAGAGGTGTTCCTTTTACACGGCGTTCCAGAATCATGATTCCACTTTTATCACGACTCTGTTAATACGAGCAGAGGTGTAGAGACTGGATAGCTTAGTGGTTTACGCTGCTGACTTTGGTGCGGAAGGTTGCCAGTTCAAATCCCAGTTACACCTGTTATACATATGAAAGTGTCAGCCAAATGTAATGTGTGGGACCATGTGTGGGACCTGGCATTTCATTTAAAACAAATGTCGTTCCGGAATAAAAGCGAAATATTTCCGTAAGAGAATCACTGGGTAAAGTGGGCTTGTGTCTCCCCGTCAACCTCATCCGTAGTGTTCATGCAGTGCAGTCTAGCGCACAGAGAGGAACTAAGAGAAAAATGACAGCTTATGAATATCCTAATGAAAATACAGTGTGTCTGTAATCGAATAGGAACCTTTAAGTCTTGACGAGTAGGAATCAAGGTGCGGACAGGATAAGCATGCCATGCCTCCAATTTCTTCAACCGCTATCAATCAACATCACCACCACGACTGGGGCATTGAGCGTTCCACCTCAATAAGAACCCATCAATGAAGGAGAACAGTAGAAAACAGAGTGAAGGAGTAAAAGAGGCAGACAGATGAAGGGAGTGCAGGATTTTGCCTAGCTTTGCATATTCAAATGTAGTAAAAATATACACATGCACCTGCAGAGATCTCTCCTTTTTTTTTTTTTTTTTTTTTTTTTTATACATACAGGCATACACTCTTACTCTCAGTCTTTGGCCCAGAGCCACTGAAGAGATCCCTATCCAGTTTTCTCCTGGAGCAGACCAAAGCTCTGTTGTCCTAAGGAAGGTATCAGGCTACATTTACCATCCAAACATACACATGACACCAGGGGAGTGGCGCTACCAGTCCTTAGGTTACCCCATTGTGAAGCTTATTTTGGCTTTCAGCTGAGAGAATATGCCAGGTCAGTCACAGGACACCACGCTGCTGTGAGCCCAAAAAAAAAAAGGGAAAAAAAGAGGGAAAGTACTGTAAACAATATAATTTAAGGCTATATTACAATGTTTTTCCCCGCCTGCCTCCCTGGGTGTAATCATTAAGACTGTATTACCGCTAAAGTCCTTATTTAAACCAATACTACTTCCTTTTAGCGTCAGTCTCAGTTTTTGTTGTCAACACATAAAATACTTGCAAGGCTTAAGAGCAGGAATACAAAACAAAGCCTTCACAAAATAGGATCAGAGGCTAACATTATGCGGTGAGTGACAGAAATCAAACACAGCAGTTGTGGTCTGGGTGTTTGGCAGCAGAGGTGTTGCATCATACTGAGCACAGGATATGATACAGATGGATGGAGACAAACGTTTTAAAAATATCAGAGAAGTGACAGAGAAAGAAGAGACAGAAGCTGGTAAGAGAAAGGGTAAAGTACAAATATAATGGAAAAAGACAGAGAAATAACAGTAGGCAGAGATCCTCCAGGTACAGGGAGTAGTGGAAACACGGCATTGAAACGGGACTGTTTTTGTCTCTTTGGCAGAAGAAGAGACACTGTCAGACAGGTCTGTTTCAGAGACACATTAGTCACTTTTCTATTGGACAAACGCGCAAAAATGTACAGATATTTACTGAATGGTGAAAAAACAGAAGTGCGTGGTGTCGCTTTTTTCATTAGAAGAATAGAATAGAATAGAATAGAATAGAATAGAATAGAATAGAATGCTTTATTGTCATTGTGTAATACAACGAAATTGTGGTGCAGCTCCGGTTCTATAGTGCAACAAATTATAAATACACTTATAAAAACCTGTTCACAATATAAACCTATCTACAGTATAAAAACTTATAACAAACAGTCAGTGCAATTGGCAACAGTCAGTGCAAAATGGCATTAAATAACTAATGCCATACTTTGTTACGAGAAGTCATTCCATAAACATGGCGATGAACATAAATATCTGTTGTTTTGAATCTAGAATGTTCATTCCCGTACCTCTATCCCATAATAGAATTTAAAACTGATTTGGTTTCCTTATGTCCACACATACAGAGGAATATTTGTTTTAAAACTCTTTTTCTTCCTGTGTTGTAACATTCATCTACATTCTTTTTTTTGTTCACATGACGTGACCTTTCCATTGCAGTTTTTATACCAATTTTGCTACGCCCAAAAAAACCCACCTCTTGCAGGTGCAAAAACATTTCAGCGAAAAACAAAGTGTTTGGGCGAAATTTTCATTTTTCCATTAGGGAAATTTTTATGTGAAAGTTATAGTCGTGCAATTTGAGGATCGATGGTGAAGTGAAAACTGTCAATGCAGAGAAAGACCTGATGGTAACCGCTCATATGAGTGAAAGTAAAATACAAACAAGGGAAGGAAGGGTCACTGGCATTAATAAGAGAAAAAGGTAAAATATAGGGAATGTTGCAGAAAAGGGATCAAAGAGGAATAAAATGAAGATACACGCAAGTGCTTTAAATTTGTGGACAATTTAGGAATACAAGTGTGTGTGTGTGTGGAAAAGGGGGGGGGGGGTTAGGGTATCCAACTGCTCAAAAACTATGGTTTTTCAATTAAAAAAATATGAAAAATACTAAATTTCCCATCATCTTTGACCGCCATTATCAGTACCATGATCTGTGCACAAAAGTTGGAAAAGCTACAACATTAAAAGTCAGAGAAACCATGATGTCATCCATCTGAAATGCTGTTTGAAGCAAGTAAGTGAATAGTTGGATAGCTTAGTGGTTTACATGGCTGATTTTGGTGCGGAAGGTTGCCAGTTTCAATCCCAGGTGGGCCCTTCGGTAAGGCCCTTTATGCTATGCATGCCTATACCTTGTAAGTTGTTTTTGGATAAAAGCGTCAGCTAAATGTAATGTAATAATAATGAAATAACGTATAATTTGGCTGTCATCATGTTGAGGTTTTGGAACTGGAAGTGACTATATTTGAACAAAAGGGGCAGAGCTAACTGCAAGAAATCATGGATGAGTATTTTTAGAGAAAGGTTCAATCTAAATTTATGGGAGCCAAGAATTTTTTTGGAGCCGACTGCAGCGGTCAGCATTGGTATTCCAAATTTATTGATCAGTATTGCCTTCATTTTGGAGAAGAGGTGTATGAATACATGATATCCAAACATAATTTGCTAAACGAAGTCCACTGGCGACATCAATTTCACCTTGGAAATGTTCTATATGATACCAGGAATGTTAAGAAAACACAAACACAATAAAAACAAAGATTATCTCTGATTAAAACAGTGGTTGCATTGGATGTTTGGGAATATATAAAGACAAGATTAAAAAAAAAAAAACATGTAAGGAGACACATAAAGGAGGGACGGAGGTGGTGGAGGCAGAGGCAGTGAGGACACAAGGAGCACCAGTCAGACAGGCTAAACTGAGCCCTGGTGTCCCTCCGTCAGGCCAGCTCAGTTAGACAGAAGCAGTATTATAGAGTTCTGGGCTTGGCCAAGAGGAAGAACAATAGTCCCAGTGTGCCGGAGCCTCTGGAGCATCCTAACAGCTGGGAGATAGGAGGTCTGTCAGTGGCTCCTCTAAATGGCATGTAAAACGGACAGTACACATCACACACATCATATAAATTCTGCCCAAAATTCCCAGAATCCCTGGCCCTCCTTCCACCCACTTTCTGCCCATGCCAGGCAGCTACCACTTTCACTCTCATCCTTTTCTCCTGGTTTTTATATTCTCTATTAGGATGCCCTCTGTGCCCTCCTCATCCCTCCCAACCTTCAAAGAGACCAAAAAAAAAGCAAGAAAAAGAGAGATATTCTTCTTGCTAGCATGAGAAATTCAGAAACTGGCAGACGATCAGAGCAATGTCAACAAATAATGGGGGTCCAAAAGCCTCAGCAGGAGGCATGCCAAAGCTCTTCTATCACAAGGGCCTCTGAAACACGAGGAAAAAAACCAAAAAAAAAAAAAAAACATGAGAACTGCAAACTGTGCAGGAATGTCACTACTTGAAGCAAAGAGTTCAGAACCAGCACCGGAAAAAAAAAAAAAACAAAAAAAAAAAACAACTGTGACGATATGTTCTGTTCTACTCTATTCTGGGTATACGTACCTGTAGGTAAAGGCATGCGCCAAAATAAAAACAAGCCACTATTTGTGTATGAGGGAGCAGGTTTACATCTGGACCTGTTAACATTACACCTGTGTTTAATGATTTCCTGCGAGCACTTAGTCCTGGCAAGAGTGGAGGTGAGGAACACGCCAAAACAATTGCAAAAAGTGGAGTAACCCTCAACTATAATGACTAGTAATCTGGAAAATACACTGGATTAAGTCAACTTTTATAATCAACCAGTAGCAGATATTTGACGTAGATATGTGTCATCCCTCTGAGCTGTTTTGAAACTTACCCTATAGTTTCCACTCAGTCACGTGATAGTTTGGATGCCACTGTTGCAGACTGATAAATTTAACAGCTGCAAGGGGCCTCAGTATGTTTTGTTCAAAAAGCCTGTGCCTGCGTTCACATATAGTGTTCTACGCACACGTAAATGATTAGGCTCTTTGCATTTCATTATATAACTGCCCAGAAAGCATATGAGCAGAGACGTGTGGCTAATTTGTACGCTATGGGATCTGCACTTTCTTGTTTGATTATTATATGATCTACTGAATTTAAACAAACTCCCTCCCATGAGACAATTAATTTCACACTCTTTTTGTCTTTAACCTCACTTAAAAGTAGGTGAAGATGATTAGAAAAAAAATAGACGCACATACACACTGCCTACAGTCACTTCAACATCATCCACATCTACATCCCTCTTATCCGGCGTCTCTCAAGTATTAGCATCCAATTTGAATCCTGTGCTGGTACTAGAGAGACGCCGACTGAAGTTGTACCCCACCAGGAGCACTCAAAGCAGACTACATGTAGACTTTATCTACAGCTCTAAATGAAATGCATTCGTTAGAAACCGCTGAACTGAAAACATATATTCAGTATGCGCTCCTCTTATGCCACTTATACAATAATAAATGTGTGTTTTTACATCACGGTGGAGAAAATACAGACATAAAATACAAAATGTTCAGTTTAAGTGTCTGATAAGCCCCTGACCAGACAGCATCACACAAGCTGGCATCATGTAACGCAACAAATATCTTCAAACTGTGACCATAAGATAAAAGATGATGCCTGCACAGTCACACCAGTCACTAAACACACTCTTCATGCCCACTTTTCTTGCTGTACTTGAAGTAGTACAAAGAAGGTTTCAGATTTCACAAAGCATGATTTTCACTGGGCTGAAGCTGAAGGCTACCATCCCCCATGACTGCAAACCAAGCTTGCTGGAATAGACCCCAGCCCCTATCCACTGTGAGGCAAGTCAATGCATTCTTAGTGGGAAAATTAAATCACGTCGTGCCAATGCCAGCGGTTCGTCTAATCACACTGGAGCAGAATGGGACTCTACCACCAAAATGACAAACATGAAACGCAACTAAAGATTATTTCTGCAGCATGCTTAATACTGTAAGATGATTTGCTGGCTATTGCAAATATTTGCTCTCCGGTTTCTCACCAGCATGATATTCCTCAGACTGAATATGTCAAGACGCTGCAGCGGGGGCTCATGCAGATGTGGAAGCTTTGTACTCCTGCACAATTTCAAGCACTCTTATTATTAAATTGCACATTTATTAATGCACAAGCACGCACGTAGTCAATGCTTTTAAAGGCTTTGGTGTACTTTGCAGTCCTAACCTTGACAACATTGCCACGTTTGTCACCTGTGCACTGGGGTTAATACGGTAATGTTACAGTCAGTGATGGCCAGGCAGTATTGGATTACCAAGACCGTTATTAGTGCAGTTTAACTTTAATGTTATTCGGGGGGAAATACAGCGTATTTTCACAGGAACATTACAAAAGTCACATCTTGAGTTAAAAAAAAAACGTGAACATCAGCGCCAAACATACATAATGTAAAAAAAATAATAATAAAATTAAAAAAAATAAAAAATACCTGATTCGTTTTTGGCGTTCTTCTTATTTTCTATCCATCCCTACTGTGCAGCAGAGCAATCCAGCGTGTCAAAGCATTTAAATCCCCGGGTCGAGTCCATGATTGTACTGTCTCTGATATCACTGTTAAAATAAATGCACTCCTGCTGGAAGAGGCGGCGGCGGGGAAGAATCCAGCCACTTTTTCCAAAGGGAATTTTTGGACAAATATTAATGAAATGTAGATTAAACCGGGTCCTGTTAGGCTAGCGGTTGGTTTTATAACACATCAATAACACGTAGGTTCAGTCGTTCGAGGGCGAAAATATTCTTTCCGCCATAAAAAAACCGAGAAATTACGTTTATTCGTAACAAATTATCCCCGTTACAGTTAGTGATAATGGTACGAACCACTCTATTGTTGGGGCGCGAGAAAGCGTCCCGTGCAACTGCTGTGCTCGTGGAGGCTGGAGGATAACGTGCAGTATTGGGTAGGTGTATCAGTCCGTCACGTTGTCTTGCCCAATCGATTGCAAGTAAAGACGTCAATTTTCACTCACTGTACCCTCACATCATGTAATCACACAATTAACAGTAAGCATTTTTTCCTCGGCTGCGATAAAGTTTAGTTTTATGAAGCGCCTCAGTCGTTTCAGATGTTAAAATAACACGTCTGAAATTAGAAGCGGTTGATTCATTTAGGAATTTGGTTTGCTTTAAAACTTAAAACTACTGAAAGTGCCGTCTAAATGATCTTATTTTAAGTGTCGGTGCTTTATTGGGAGTTCGACTAAAAGACTTTAAAAAAAATAAATAAATAACACTGATGTAACATGTAAATAAGCATGTCATGACATTAGAGAAGTTGCAGAAAATCATTTATTCTTCAGCCTTGACCGTCCGTAACAAATATTTGCCTTTTTATGTGCAAGGTTTAGTGAATTAATCTATATTTGGTAAAAAGATTAAAATAAAAGCTCAGTGAGTGAGACCTGAAATTAATTATTTAGTTAAACGTCATACCGGAAGTGCCGCCTCCCCACTTCTGCTGGATTCACAACATTCAAGATGTCTGCCGCCATAGCTTCCCTCGCTTCGTACGGTAGCGATTCAGATTCCGAAAATGACTCGGAATCAAACACTAGTGCCGAGAAAATGGACCCAGATGCCACGGCTCACCTTCAACCTTTGCCGTCTGCCCCGCTGATGAGTTTAGCCGTGCTCAACTCTGCTCCTGAGGTCGCCGTTAAGGTAAGCTAATATAGCTAGCTAACTTTAGCTAACCGTTATGAATCATTATTAAATAGCCATTACTTCTGATTCGTCTTATCTTTACTGTCCTTATCACATAACACTTTAGTTGGTCTCAACTGTAAACATAAAGCAAAACTATAGGTGTGTCACGTGTACGTTGAGCTGTTGTTGTCACTGTCACCGAAGAATAGCAGTAGCATTAACTTAAAAACTTAGTGGCGCGCAGGGGGTAGTTATAGCTTAAAACAAATAAGAAAAACTAGTGTCATTACTGTTAACATTTAATATTGGTATATTTTGTTTGTCTTTTTTGCTGAACAATACGTATATGTGTTTTGTTTTTTTTTAATCTCAGGAGGCTGTTGAAACTGGCACACACCTGGACCCTTCTTTGAAAGAAGTCACTTATAATCCATCCTATGAAACCATGTTTGCACCAGAGGTGAGTTTCATAATCAATATAAGTGAAATACGCCTTGAGATACTGCTTTACTCAAGTAATCGATCTAGTGCTACTTGACTGAATATTTGATTGGGCAGTAGAAGAGCTCAACCAGAATTGGTACTAGCTATAAGCTCTATATGCATCAAATCAGCTGCAAGTCTGTAACTATGTTTAACTGATTTGTCCCTCCCTGTCAAATGAGTAAATAAATAAGAAACACTTTATGTCATGAGGGTAAAGTGTAGTCATTTTTGTATTTTGCTGTTCATGAATGCTTAAAAGACTCAATCAGATGCAGGCTGCTGAAAACTCTTCTCTGCTTAAGTTGTGAAACATATAAATAAAGCATTGTTTCTAAAATGTCATTGCATTTCATTAATCTCCAAAACTGATGTTAGTATATGCATTTTGGTAATGGCGACAGAACTATATTATTTATTTATTATCTAGACCTGACCTTTTTCACATTAGTCGACAAGATGAAGTGTAAAAAAAAAATGTCTACCTTGCGTGGATTAAAATGGCTATACATCTTGATATTGAATACTGACAGGTATTTTGTTTTCTCTTAGTTTGGGCCAATGAACCCATTTAAAACTCAGCAGATGGCTGCTCCAAGGAACATGTTATCTGGTTATGCAGAACCTGCTCATGTCAACGATTTCATGTTTGAACAACAAAGGAGGACTTTCTCCACCTATGGTAAGATGCTCTGTGACCTTTTTTTGATTGATTGCTGTGATCAATGCATTGATCTTGTTTAAATTTTAATGTGTTTTACAACTCTCCACTCTGCTAATAGGTTATGCTTTAGATCCATCTGAGGACACACAACAAGTAACCACTAATAGCTACATTGGAGCAGTGGATGAGGCTGAGAAAAATAAAGGTAATCACAAATAACATTGAGTCTAGTTTGGATTTATTGCAAAAATCAGATGTAATTAAATATATCAAGTAATGATGTGCATTATCTTTTTTTTTTATTAGGGCTAACTGTGTTTGAGAGTGGACATAAAAAGTCAGAGAAAAGGAAAAAAATGAAAGGTGGAGATGCAGGAGAGATTGAAGGCTTCCTTGGACCGTGGGCAAAATATGTAGATGAGAAGGATGTGGCCAAACCATCAGAGGTAATGCTTCATCCACATTACCTTTGCTGTGAAATTTCTTCATGGATGTGATTTTCAGTGTTTATATTAAGAATGAGCAGTAGGATTTCTTTATATCTACAGGGGTTTAGGTAGGTTTTCAGACAGCTGAGGAGCTATCTGGGTTGCATTGTTTTTTTTTCTCTAAGTTAGGAGAAGTCCAAGGTACATAATAAGGGCGTTTTTCAACATTTTTCAGTAAAGAAACCCATAAGTTGCATTTCTGACACATTTTCTTTGTAAAAATTAGAGCATATACTTAAAAACATCTGATACGGCTGTGACCATTAGATGTGGGAAACGTCATTTAACTAGTTTTGATGCTCTCCACAAACTGCATCAACATTCCATTGCATAATTATTAATGTGACTTAGCTGATGCCTAAAATGTCTTGCAGTCTGCGTCTGGGCCACATCATGAGATAGCTCTCTGTTTTGTGATTCATTTTATTTAACAGGATGAGCAGAAAGAGCTGGATGAGATCACAGCCAAGAGGCAGAAGAAGGGAAGGAATGAGGAAGAGGCTCCAGGAGAGGAGAAGACCGTTCTTCATGGTACTGTGGTCTTTTTAACATTCTTTTCCATCAGTTTGTAAGTATTAAATGACTTTATACTGCTACCCCTTTTGTGAAATTTTGTCTTTTGTCTCCCCCACAGTTAAAGACATGTATGATTACCAAGGCAGGTCATACCTTCATGTCCCACAGGACGTGGGCATCAACCTGCGTAGTGCAGAGGCTCCAGACAAGTGTTACCTGCCTAAAAAACAGATTCATGTCTGGTCTGGACACACCAAGGTCAGTGAAAAAGACAGTGAAGTATTTATTTATTCATCATACAATGTAATAATTACCAAGATTATTAGATTAAAGCATTTTAATGGCTCGCTCCTTGTGATTTTTGTAATTTAGTTAGCAGTTTGATGTCTTTCTAAAATTCAGGACAAGACAATATTCTTGCGGGGGTGTCTGTGTACACTTGCAGGGAAAATTCCATTATGCAGTCTTTTCAGTCAGTAAAAACCTCCTGGGTACTTTAGAATTAAAATGATAACACGTCCGTACACAAGCAGCTTGTTCCTGAGACTAGATCCAAGATTATTCTGTCTCGTTCAAGACACTATCTTTATAATTCAAATATAAAGGCAAACACTGGGTTATTTCAGGAAAGATCTGATTCAAGCCTCAGATCTACCAGCCCGCTTCAGGGAGCGAGAAATCACTCATGTCTTAAATTGCCTTCTTTCCTTTTTGTGCAGGAAGTTACAGCCTTCAGAGTCTAATTTGAGATACAAAGAGGTTTGAAAAGATAATAAGTGAGGGGAAGTGCTGATGTTGAGATAATAGATGGTCCATAGAGTGCCACAGAAGTTTTGTGAATTTGTCACGTCTTATTTGAGAAAGTTTAGTTACTTGAAAAATGTCCTCAAAACTGTAACACGTTATAGTAAGACTGTCTCGGTTTTCTAAGCGTCGTGAAGCACTAATGACCTTTCTTGAAAACTGCCATTTTTGCAAAGAGGCTTTAGACCCAAATGTTCTCGGAAAGTATTACTGTATTTTAGACAAAGGAGACCTATGGTTTATCGTTTCTTTATACATTTCAGGGCGTCAGTGCTATCAGACTGTTTCCCAACTCTGGTCATTTACTTCTGTCCTGCTCCATGGACTGCAAGATCAAGGTAAATATTCTGACAGACAAATATCATGTTTTTCTCATTATTTCACAGTTAACATTGTGTTCATATCATTTTTCTCATTATTTCACAGTTGTTAACATTGTGTTCATATCATTTCTGATCCATATACAATGTGTGTCTAACAACTTTTGAAAATACATATGTGGATACTATTTATTTTAGGGTTTTTTTTCTGTTAAATGACAATAATTACTAAACGTAATGTTTCTGTTCGACTTTCCGTTCTACAGCTATGGGAGGTGTACAACGAGAGGAGGTGTTTCAGGACATTTATTGGTAAGTAAGCAATATCGAACTTGAAAACCTGTAGAAAAAAATATGAGTAGAAATTTGCCACCAGTGTAATTAGCAACATCTAATCAGTGAATACGCTGACGTGAATTATGCTAAGGCCTGAAATGCACCCTGCCGTTTGGGAAGCACATGGTAATGACAGACTGTGAGTTCAGCATTACTGAGCTCTAAC
Organism: Maxillicosta whitleyi; assembly: GCA_029822895.1. NCBI lineage: Eukaryota > Metazoa > Chordata > Actinopteri > Perciformes > Neosebastidae > Maxillicosta > Maxillicosta whitleyi. The sequence continues at coordinate 6,782,720 of JAPSES010000098.1, read as the reverse complement.
ATGTCTGCTGACCGGTGACAGAAAGTGTGGACTTTTTTTCTTTTTTTTGGGAGTGGAGAGGGCCTGGAGAGGTTAGGGTAATGCATGCAGGTCACTCTTACTCGCTTCTCAGAGACGGCACGCTGTCAGAATAGAGATTGTTTGCAGTCGTGGTTCTGCTTGTCAGCTCCTTCACAGATTATGCATAATTCAGCAGCCCAGGGGCCGATGGGAACGAGGGGCAAGGGGAGGGCACAAGAGACAGAGAGGAACAGGCGAACGAGTTGAGAGGCACAGCTAAGGAGTGAATAAACAGGAAGAGTGAGGATGGATGAGGGGTTTGAGGATAGCAGGAGACGGAGACGCAGGAGATTCTGCTTCAGAGCTGTTAGAAATTAAAGGTGGAGAACATCTGAGGTTTCACTGATTTGTGTTCATTCATTTACTGATGATATGAACTGTTTCTACAGGGTTCCTACACAAGTATGAAAAGTATGGAATTAGATTTTTATACATTTCCAGGACTGGAAAAGTATGAGAAAATATTCATGTTTCCAACACTGTTACTACTGTTCTATTTTCTAAAACATAAAATTATGAATATTACAAAAAAAAAGTGTTTGTGTTAGAGCACGTACAGTCAGCTCCGCATCCCAGAAAACACTTGAGCAGATCAACACGTTGAATGCCCCCGCCTTCTGCTCTTATCCTCCTCCAACCCGTTTTAAGCCCCGCCCAGGTGTCGTCAAGTTTCCCTGCTGCTTTGACAGACAGGTGACGTCCACACTCTGTTGGTGAGCGACCTATTCAACATGTCTCGTATGATCATTGGCAGAAGTCATGATGGGTAGATGTAAATTCTCTGACAACTGACGGACTCATAAATCCCAAATGTAAAGACTGGTTGAGTTTGTTTTTTTTTTTTACTAAGACATCTGGAAATTAGCGTCTGGAAACAGTAGCCTATAGAATTTTGAAATTCCAAATGTGTAGGAACCCTGTAAAAAGTCTTAAGTCTTGAATTTCCAAATCTGTATTTAATACCCCAAAAAAGTCTTTAAAAGGTATTAAATTTGATATTTTAGGTCTTAAATTCTATTGCCATAAACTCGTTGTCTATGTTGTGTCTTTAAATGTGTCTGTTCGATGAACTTAGATTGAAATTTGGAACCAATTATCACTAACTTTACCGTCCGGTGAGAAATGACTCATAACAATGGGAATCAAGGTGTTAAAGTAAATAAATACATTTTCCTAAATTCTAGACATCACAAATGTTTGCCAGTATATGAAATGGGCATTAAATTCAGTTTTAAGTTGTCTTAAAAGGTCTTAAATTTAACTTGTAGGAACCCTGTTCTACGGCAGTATAAGGAGAGATGTTACTCTTATGTACATTTTGTTGATTTCAGGTGTTTTTACTTTATTTCTTTGTCTTATTCATGTTATGAGTTAAAGAATTAGATTTTTATTATCATATTAAAGTCAAAATTTAAATGGAATAAATTCTTAATTTGTGTATTCTAACAAGAATCTGCAAACCCTCGTAGTGTTTCAGGGCTTTGTTACTTATCAAAATGCAAAGCAACAAAGCACAGTTACATTACATTAGGTCGGGGGGACGTGCACGAATGAATATGCATGTCATTATGTGTTCATGTTTGGATGCAGCCCGGGACAAAGGCTATGCTTGATTACTCGTGTGCTTTTCTCTCAGTAGTTTGTGTATCTGGCGTGTCCCCGCGGAAACGCACACACACCACGGAGGCTTTCTGCAGCGCTGGCAGTGCCTTTGGTCTGCCAGCAAGCCGGGTTAGACTAAGCAAGCAGGCAGGCAGGCAAGCGCTTAGCCTCAGTGGGCTCTGTTATCGCCACAGAAACAGTGTAGCCCTGATAAAAGCGGCTTTAACAAGGGAGGTGTCTGAGTGCGCTGAGCCCACAGGGAATACACGTCACGTACATGCGATGAGAAAAAGCCAAAGGGTTGCAAAGATTGAGGCTAGGCAAAGAATAAGAAAAGGTGAAGAACCGTTGAAAAGGCAGATGATTCCTCCTCCTTCTGTCCTCTCCCAGCTCATTTAAAGATTACATGTGCCTCCTCTCCCAAAGCCTGCTTTATCCGTTTTCCACAACATCCCCTATTGCTCTTAAAGGTGAAGTGAGTGTTCCCTGAGACGGACTGATGTTTGAATGCACCTGTCACACAAACCCCGGTGCTTCCTTTTGTGGTCCTTAAGCAGGTCCCTCCCTGAAATTTGCGCATTTTGAAGTTCCGTTTTCTTACAATAAGTGTCAGGCCACGATAAAACGATTAAAAACCCCTTTTGATATGAAGCCAGTCATCAGACCACATAATTCTTACATAATGCCACAATAAAGAATCAAACCGCTGCATCCAGTCTTCATCACATCCTTAAATTAGAGTCTGGACTTTATTGAGGCTAAACCATGTGTGAAAATGATGTCTCATTGTCCCTGAACCATTCTGTCCCAAACCT
>JAPSES010000098.1:6748566-6763668 GCA_029822895.1 Maxillicosta whitleyi | reverse complement strand
AAACTGAAGCAGAATATTGTTAAAATTACACTGATTTCTTCAGTTTGTCCATATTATTCACATTGTTTTAAAGCATAGTTTGTTTAGATGCACTTTCATTATTTTTGCTTGTTCAAGACCGTTTTTGTATGAAACTGAGCTATTGTGACCAAGTAATTCACCTTGTCGATCAAATAAGTTCATCTAACCCCCCTCGCCTGAACGCACAAAACGGCTAAGGGGTGAATTGGGGGTGGGGCCTAAGTTTAAGCTTATAATCACACAAGACGTCTTCACATATGAAGTTATTTTAGGATTTTTCTACAAAACAAGTGCGAGTTAAACCCTCATCGTGAACATCTTCGGAGTTCTCAGCCGCTGATATTAACCGGTGAAATTTATGCACCGAAGGGAGTTGCGGACGTTTGTGAAGTTTATTGCTGGAAAACTGTTGGAATTGGAAAAGCCTGCAGCTCAATTTGTCTTTTTCCAACAGATTTTAAAGCCCTGATCACAAGACGCTTAAACCACTATCTGCTCCACCAAGGCCGACTGCTGCTCCCACGAAGGGGTCTGAAGCCTCATTAAAATAAAATACCGTGCGCATCAGTTGAGCTAAATTCAACGGGGATCAATTGTCTGCTGACTTTTAATCACCTCCACGGCAGCTTCAGCAGGTTTTCTACCAAATTCTACCAAACACCAGGTTAAGGTTCTATCTTTAATAAAGAGGCAGGCGTCTAGCAAGGATCTTATTTTAGCATAGTGGGGGGGAGGGAGCGCGTTAGTTCCGTGCGAGTGTTTTTTCGTCTGAATTTCTACATCCGCCACCAAAGACTGAATCTACGTCACCGACCATGGTGTAGTTTTCAAACAAATCCAGTCAAAATGCTGTTACACTGTATTGGAAATTTTACGTAGCGGGAGAAAATTTGCATAATGGCCCAAAATTATAGCATAATTGCACTAGCTAGAACCCTGAATGGTTCATGAAGAACCTGAAATTAACTGTTGATTTTAAAAAGAAATGATAATGTTTGTTGTGTTATTGATTGAATATACAGTCCGCGGTCAGACCCAGCCCCCCCACCCCCAACCCACTGACCATTCCAATCAGACGGACCGGACTTCAGTGGATCCGGACTGTCGCTACCAGATTGGCTCCGGAAACCAGGACGGCAGCGAGTCCCAATAAACCTCCATGTTCAGTCCTGTGTAAAAGTCTTATGCTGCCTTCACGTGCTACTGGGAAAAAATAAAATTCGACGTTCCCTCGTGTTCAGTCTGGTGCAAACGTCTATCATCCACGTCAAATTTCAATACAAAATAAAATGAGGGCTGTTCTATTTCTTCCTAATCTGTCTGTTACACCAGTCAGCTTAGCTCAGCTCGACATTTTATCAACTCTCGAACCCCTGCATTCCCACGGGTCAACGCGCTAGTTTTAAGTATTTTCTCCAATGACTGACTAGATTATTTTTCAAACGCTCCCCCCGTTCCTGCTTCAGTGGATTAGAGGTGCGAGCAGCCCCCGCTTCAGTGTGAGAAACCCATTGGAACCATCGTGCTTTACAAGAAATTACTTTAAAAAAAAAAAAAGCTAATAAGTACAGATTAAAAACAGTGGTATTCATGTGGGAAATGGCTTTTAATGAGACGCTATCCACGTTTTTTGTTAAATTTTGGGGGGAAGCGTTGTAGTCTGAGAGCAGCGGCATCTGGAAGAAACTGATAAATGGAAAAAAAAAGAAGAAAAAAAGCATGTGATAAACCCGACAAATGCAACGTAGGGACACGTCTATAAAACATTTATCTACACGTAAAAGTTGTGAAACATTTCCTGGTGAAGTTAATTCCGTCACATAAACAAGCAAATAACAGAACGCAGAGACGTCCGCGCGGTGCCAGAACAACCCATCAGCTTTCAACCGTTTCCAGTTGGAACGACTCCTTTAAAGTCTGGAATTTTCCCTTTCGGTGTTGGCGCGCTGCAGGAATGCTACACTAAGTTTGGGAATTTCATAAACATATATTTAAAGCATAGACCGTTTCATTTACTTTCTGAAATTGGTGACCTGGCTAAGTAGAGCTTAGGAAAGAACACATCCCAGAATAGGCTGAGGTGGGAGAGGAAAACCACACAGGAATGGCTGGTGAGTTGAAGGCCACGGGGATAGGCGCAGCGTTGGAGCGTCTGCGGGATACAACTCCAAAGCAAAGATGGAAGGTTACACAGTCGCTGCCCTGGAATGTTCTACAAGTATGTGAAACCAGATTACAGGTCCCGTATCCCGTGAAGACTAAACTTTCTCATCCTTAACCACATCCTGATGTTGTTTCGCCGAGAAGGACGTTAGAAAATATGCGGACAGAAACTAGGGCAAAATACGCTGAACAACGGACGGATTTTCATATCAACAGATATCTCCTGACAGTCTGCGCGGCAGGCAGGCGTTACGTAACTGCAGCCGAGCCCAGCTGTGTAAAACACACCCAGTTAAACTTAAGACACATGTCGATGGTTACAATCCTACTAAACCGGGGGGGGGGGGGGGCAAACATGTGGCCCGTGGGTCCAAACAGGCCCACCAACAGTACCAACCCAGCACAGGGGAAGTGCAAAAATGACACAAGTCGCCTTTCTATTAAACTTATGTGCAAAATGTTACATATATTTACTAAATGTTGAAAGAAGAGAAGTGCATAGTGTTGTTTTTACCCATTAAATCACTAATGCGATGATTTGTTTATTATCGCGAATAAACATGGTGACGAATGTAAATATGGTGTTGATTTACAGATATATTCATTTGTTTTGGTTTGTTTGTTAGTTAGCAAGATAACTCTGAGACAAGGAACAGATGATTAAATTTTGGAGGTGATCCGGATCACCGTCTGGATCCAGGAATTTTTTAAAAGATTCTCTATTAGTTATTATTGGCGTTGTTGTAGTACTAACAAATGTCCACCAGATGGCAGTGGAACTGCTGTTTTCTCATATAGTCTATGGACTTTTCTATAGACGTATCTTCAATAGTTACTGAGCTACACCCTGAAGAAAACCACCATTACGGAGATGTCGATTTTCGCAAATAACTATTCAACAAATAACGATATCAGTGTCATTCTAATTGCAAAGGGTATGTTTCCAGTGTCGAGAATCTAATAAAATAGATAAAAAAACAAATGTGGGAGTAATATTGCGGAGTGTCATTTACAATATGTGGGGGAACTTTGCTGCTTTTCTAGTTATTATTATAAATTACCCCTGTATCTGGTACTAAATTATTAAATTATTCAGTTTCCTGGTGTGTCCACACATACCATATTTCTTTTAAAACTCATTCATATCCGGGTTTTTTTTATACACATGACTATTTGCGGAAAAAAAGGTCTTTCCATTGTAGTTTTGTGTAATATACTAATTTGGCAACGCCCAAAAAACAAAACAAAACACCTCTTTTAATCGAAAATCAAGAGTTTTGGTGAAACTGTCATTTTTCCATTAGGTCAATTTTTATGCTCAAGCTGTATTTGCGATTTTTGAGGGTCAATGGAGAAGCATATACAGTCCAGGTTATCAAACTGCTTTTAGTTCAGGTTCCACATACAGAACAATATGATCTCAAGTAAAACAAGGCTTACACTGCTGCCTCTGCTACAATATACACAAATCTATCCAAGATAATTATTAGACAAGTAATCTAAACTCAATTTGAGCTGCATTGGTCTGATAGTGGCAGAATAATGGTCAGAAAACCAATTTTTTCCCCATAAAAACTTCACTTAGTGAATGAAAATGACACCATATAAACTCTGGATATTAGACAGAAAATACACATTTATAAGACAATCAATACGAACCAAATTTGATCTCATTCGGCTTATTATTATTACCATAAAGTGTACACTATGTTAAAAAGTTTCCGTATTACCAACTGTGGAACAAATTGTGTGTGCAGATAAAACAATTATCAAACATAATTTAGTAAAAAAAAAAAAAAAAGAAAAAAAAAAGTGATTCTTGTGAGGTATGGTATTTAATAATGACTATGAGGGCTGTTTGTTTATGGATAATATTATTGATACATATACTGTTGAAGAACATTGATGTCATTACTGTTGTAAGTAGTAGTTGTGGGTTGAATGCTATATTTAGATAAATATATTGTTTGATTCATGAATGAAGTTACCGATAAAGATGTAAAAGTATTTAATATAATGGTATGATTAAATAAGCTCGTACTTCTTCCTACTCCTTTTCAACCGTGCAAATTTAGACTTGTTTCTGTGTCTTGTTTGTTCAAATAGTTTACAAAAGTAAATATTTAATGGGGGGTTGTCATTATTTATAGGTTGTTATGCTATTTATATATAATAGAGAATACGATACCTATGGACTGAAGTTAATAAATGCATCGTTCCTGTTTTTAACTTCATTTCCCATCATGCAGCATGGTACTGTGCTTCCGGTCAACCTTCATCGCCATAGCAACGCGATAGTAAGGCTATTGCATTCCAGAACTACTGATATCTCCTAAAAATATTGGTCCGGTCAAGTTGTTGCGATATTTAATGTGGACATGGGACTATTTTTCATCTGTAGGAACCAAACTGGCCAGTTAAAGGCGTCACACACACACACACACAAACACTTCCACTGTTCTGCTATTATTTTACTCGTCCACTTGAGATTAAATTGAGCTGAATGTGGCCCCTGAAAGAAAATGACTTTGACATCCCTGTGCGAAACATTTGTGCTATATAATGGAGAGCATGTACAAGAGTGTGTGTGTGTGTGTTTGTGTGTCTGTGAAGTGTGTATGTGTGTGGTCACCCAACCCTTTGATACGCAGTGTGGGAGTGGCCCTCCATTAAGACCTGCAGCACGAGTCATCCACGTAATTACAGACGGGAGCTAAGCTAAGGGTCAGGGTCTCCACCCACTGCGCCCTGCTCTGCACCAGCCCTCAGTCACTGGAGAATCAACAATGGTTAGAAAGTTTGTGATATAAATATCCAACCTCTGCCATAGCCATGTTATTGCAGGTGTCCAGGACCAAGCCCTGTAAGGGACTAATTTGTGGACTTACAGCTCCTCTAAAATTTTGGTTAGTGAATTGGAAGAAGACGGTTGGAACATACAGATGAACACGGTTTGGGAGGATACGGGACCAATGGCATTTACGGACGTCAGTGGTCGCCACCGTGTAAACTGCGCGATGGCAACGCACCGCTCACCAACTGATGCCCTGGCAACGCAGCCATGAACCCAAGTGAACCCAGAGACAGAAATAAAAGACATGATTGGAAAGAGAAGAAAGAGAAATGTGACTTAGTTCCAGAATTTATGTAAAGAGCAGGATAAACTGGAACGAATCTATCTATAGTATCTATCTATCCATCCTTTTTAACACCCATCCATCCATCATCCTCCCACCCACCATTCTATACACCCATCTATACACCCACCCACATAACCATCCAACATTCCATCCATCATTCTATACACCCACCCCACCCATCCATCCATCCTTCTTAACACCCATCCATCCATTCATCCATCCTTCTTAACACCCATCCTCCCACCCACCCATCATTCTATACATCCATCCAACCATTCATCCATCCATCCATCTATACACCCACCTAATTATCCAACATTCCATCCACCATTCTATACACCCATCCACCCACCCATCCATCTTTAGTAAATCACTTTTTGTTGTAAACATTACTTACTTCTTTTGTCAGGAGAGACAAAGTTTGAACATAAAAAGAAAACCTTTAAGAGTACATCATCCCCCTGTGATTTTCAGAATAAAACACAGATATCAGAGCACCTGTAGAGCAGAGTTAATATAATGTGCTGTGTTCCTGCGTCACGATTAATTTAACTGTGACTTCACCTTTTCATTATGGCTGATTTCTAAAGCAGACAGGTACTAATCTTGGCCTTGTGAGACCTTCGTCTTTCCAGTAAAACTGTGGGAGTCGAGGAGCGCCGACTGCATCGGGGAGCCAGGTAGCTTTGAAATGAACAAATGAGGCGTGAAGTAGAAAAAGACCTGAGAGCCGTATAGACGTCTGACGCCGGCTGCAGCTGAAGTAATCACTGGCCGACAAATGAAGGAAGTCATGCGTTCCAAAACCTTTTTTTTTTTTTTTTTTGAACACTCTGTGGGTGATACCTACTTTGCCGTAAATTGAGCAAAACATAGCAAGTAGGATACAAAACATTATTTTTCATAGAATGTGATGCTGTTTTCCGGTAGACTACATCGTCCGTCAGCGACTTCTGGATGAGTTACATCCTGTTATTGAGCACCTGTGCTTGTGCATTTGGTACGTACCTTGTCTGGGCTTGTGGACATGTGGGCATGACACCAGCTGTCTTGCTAGCCTGTCCTTATGGATAAAGAGCCTGCCGGCGGCCATTTTGACTGACCAGTGATTTTTCCCACACACCCCTACAAAAGAAGTCAAATGGAGGGGACTTTTTAAGTTTTACTTCTAGAAATGTGATCAACAACATTATCCATTGGGGGTGGGGGGGAAATTTCACATAAAAACATGTTGATTTATTGGAAAAAAAAAAAAAAAAAAAGATGCTAAAGAAAGGCGGAACTTACTTGTTTTGGACAAAACTGCACAAAAGCACACAGTAAGATGAACGAAACCAGCCCAGATCAGTAACATAATAAACTATTTATAATGTCAACAACAACATTTGTCTATGTTTAAGTGTGAAAAAGTCAAATGACATTATAAAACTACAAACCGTTAAAAAAAATGTGAATAACATGAACAACCTTGAGTGGAATTTTACCAATATTCTGCCTCAGTTTATCATCTGTACATGTTCAGTACAATTTACAGATCACAGTAGTTCTACAAATTAGTGCTGCAGCAATGAATCAATTAAATAGATGCAAATTCTTTCTTAAAAGAGTTGGCAATGAATTCGGCAGTCGATTTGTAGGGTCTTGATCATGTTAGCATTGAGGCGTGCCTGAATACTGTGAAGTAACAGAGGAAAAAACAAAGCAGCTTCGGATGCCGGGCCAGATTTTTAAAACTAGGTTTATATTATGTTCCCGGTGGTCACAGCAGTTCTGTTTTGCCAAAACCTAGTGCGATGTGTATGTAACAAAACTTGAATATGGAGAAAAAAATGGCCATGGCTACTGGGAACATAATGTTAAGCTAGCTTAAGATAGCCTTGGTGTCATGATTACTTTAGCCTGTTAGCTATTATTGCACTTATAATTTAAATAAATAGAAAATTTATTGTAATCAACCTTTGAGAATTGAGTCTTTTGTGTTTATCCGAAGAATTGATATCGTTAGTCATAGTTGTACCTACTATGAAATACATCAAAACATTTAGTAAAAGGCAGAACATTGTTAAAGTTGTACTTAATTCTTTTAAGACATTTCAGGTTGTTCATATTTGTAACTGGTTATTGGCATTTTTTGTAAAACAATAGGAGTTATAAAGGAGTCATTATTTATAGGTTATTATAAGATCAAAATAAGGCTTTATGTGGCCTCTGAAGTAAGATAATTAACTGTTGATATTCTCAGTGTAATGTTTGCATTTCATTCATCCCACGGACTGGATCGAACCCTTTGGCGGGCCAGTTTTGGCCCACGGGCCGTATGTTTTTTCCCCCTGCTTTAGAGTATAAAATAACTGTAAACTCTTGGACAATAACAAGAGAAACAGCAGTTCAACTTCAGCAGCCAGCTCATTAAAAACACAACCACAACGGGCCCAGCGCTCAGCCTGTGCTGCTTTACACCAGCTTTAAACTCACGAAACACACGCCAGATGTGGAAGTGCGTGGTGCAGAGACGGCTGGGCCCCGGAGCTACACACAAACAACACTGATGTGACATACACACAACTGGAGCGGGACGGAGAATCCACAGGTTGAGCAATTAAATTAAGCATTCACACTGTTATGGGATGTCCTGCATGTACAGTATTTAGTGTTTAGCTTAACGCTGCAACTATCGATAATTTTAACCGTCCATTAATTAATCTGTTGATTATTTTAATAACTCATCAATTCATCGGATAAACACAAAAGACTCAATTCTTATGATCAGTATTTAACCCAAAGCTCTGTAGGCTGCAGAACAGTCATGAATGATTCCATACCCAAAGTGACTTATGGTATCGTTAGCGAGTATCATTAGCCCACTACCTAGACTTATTATGGCTAAAAACTAGCAAGATACAGTCTTCAACAAGCTCCGGTTATAGGCTATCCAACTAGCATCGTATGGTTTTGTTCCAGTCAGCGATAGGTAAGGTTCGTCTGGTAAAGTTACAGTTATTGTAGATCATTCATTTATCAGACATAAGTAGCTGTTTGTTTACCTGCTTAACTAGTTTAAGCTAATTTCTGTGGCCTTCGTCAAAAACGTCGCAACGCACACCAAAGTCAGTGAACGAGGATGACGGCACATACACCTTATCGCACACCTGGGATGTGGTTCTGGAGAAGACGTCAGACAGCAGGGAGCGTTTACGCCCTCTGTTGTCTCGCCAACCCACAGCGAGACGAAGGCTACAGGAAGTGTCTGAAACTAGTAAAGCAGGTAAAAAAAACAAAAACAAAAAAAACCAACTACCCCTGTCTGATAAGTGAACAATATTACATTTGGCTGACAATTTCATCCAAAGCGACTTACAAAGTATAGGCATGTACAGCGTAAAGGGCCTTGCCCAAGGGCCCACCTGGGATTCGAGCTGGCAACCTTCCTCACCAAATTCTGTTGCGTAAACCATTAAGCTATCCAATCAATGAAGGTAATATTGGTCTGGCGGCCTGATAAACAGAGATGGATAAAAATGTTATAATTACGGCAATAGTGTCTAGCTAGCGGGCTACAGTAATCACGACGCGTAGGCTATCTTAAGCTAATTTTTACACCATGTTCCCAGTGGTCATAGGAACCCCCCCGTTGGCCTGAAACGTAGTGCACTGTGGGGTTTTAGCCATTTTTTTCTCCATATTCATGTTTTGTTATGTAACCGTTGCACTACACTTCGGGCGTGGAACATAAGTAAACGTAGCTTTAAAAATCCGAGACGTGCTGCTCTGTGGATCAATTTAACGGATTCATTGTTGCAGCATTAACATATTTACCTCCATTTTCCTGTTTGTACATGTTATATTATTACCATAGTATTTATTTCTGTTTTAGTGAGTTTATTCTATTTATATTATTTATTACTTTTACTTCGTCACACTTGCTTTCCTTTCTTGCGAGTTTTTTATTTATTTATTTTTTTTATGCATCTGAGCTATTGTGACCAAGTAATTTCCCTTGTGGATCAATAAAGTTTGCCTAAATCTAAATTTTCTAACACGCCTTTGACTGTGAGTTAGCAGGATGTTTTTTTAGCGTCTGACCAATATATATTTACACATATATAAACGTACATGTTTTACTACGGAGTAAAAAAATGTGTTTCTAGACACATTCTTAAGTGGGAGATTTTCCTGTAATACTTTTTTTAAAGTTGCGACCGCATTGGTTTGTGGACAGAATGCTCAGTCTGAGTGAAGGAGGCTAGAAAAACAACCCACTTTGTTTGTTTGCAGTATAATCTCACTCAGCCCGTACCCTCTGCCAAACTAAATCAGTCGCAACAAAGCATTTTCTTTTGTGACACCAGCTGGTTTATTACTTTGAGGCCTGCTTCTGAGGTTGTCATCTGTTTGTTTTATCTCACAGACGATCTCATGGTCAGTGCGTGTACAACCACCACATACACACACACATAAACAACTAGTCTCGGATGCATTTTTTATGATCAGTTTTGCAGATACGGACTAGAGTCATTATTTATCGGATAATAGTCTATTATTTTACTTGGGATCATAATTGGGCTGATGGCGGAACCTGAACTAGAACATACGACACCTTTGACTCGTAAAAAACTAAATTTTTTACGCTTTCATGTTTCAAGTTCGTATTAAAACCGCCGGCTCATGGGCTGTATGTTTACCTCCGTCCGTCCAGGTATTATATGGGAGTGTGTTCCGTACATTATCGATTTGGTTTACTAGGAGGTCAGGTTAGGTTGGGTCAAATAATTCCACAAAAGCCCCACGGGTTGAAAAAGACCCGATCACTACCATACGCATCTCATAATAATCACACACCGTAAAGAGACAGTGAAAGTTATAGACGCTTTATTAATTCTTCTAAGCCCCACCCCCATCAGATCAGCCCTTAATCTGATCCGATCCGAGCCACATCAGCAGCCGATACTGATTTTTACATCGGATTGGGACATTCCTCTACACCTTAGGCTACGTTCAGACAGCAGGACTTAATGCAGAATTCGCATTTTTTTGGGTGAAATCCGATTTTTTTCACATTCGTTCATTTTCGTTCATATCCCACATTATAAGCCCGACTTCTACCAGTTTTCCGCATGAACCGAATGCGACCCTGAACTGACCCGCACGCGCAAAATAGGTCCTGACGTTTACGAGCGTAACACTCCCGGGATGTTGAATTGTAAGATTTGTCGCATTTCAGTGACGTAAAGGTCGGATAAATGCGATCTGTCCGTTTAGACTAAAGTTACATCGGAAAATGTCAGATTTCGGAACACATATGACCACATATATGTGTCTTTAAAAGATCGGATACAGGTCGCATATGGACAAAAAGATCGGATTTGGGCTACGTTTACCTACAGTCTGAACGTAGCCTTAGTCATTTTACGCATATATTGTATATTTACATATGTTGTATTTTTTTTCTGCTTTATTAGTGTATTCTATAATGATCTCATATTAGGGCTACTTAAAATAAAAAAACAGAGAATAAAGTTGTAATATTTCAAGAATAAAGTCGTAGTTTTTTTATTTAACTAAAGTAATGTCATACTTTTATGACTATTAGGAAATCAGAATATTTTGAGAATAAATCCATAATATTGCGAGAATACAAGCAGGTGAAAAAAATATCATATTTTACGAGAACAAAGTCGTACTGACTGGTCGCACAACGGGGAACTTGGAACATTTAATGAGGTTCTAGTTTCATTTGGGGTTCGTCCGGTCCGACAGAAGTGAAAGTTGCTGCTCGTTACCGCAATTGAATATATTTCCAAAATATTGTGACGTTAATCCCATAAAAGTACGACATTATTTTTGTTAAATAATGATTTAGAGAAAATTAAATATCCAAAACAAGGGAACCATTTATGGGATTTTTGGAAACAATTTAATTCCGTTCCTTTTTTTTTATTAATTCATTCAAATGTTTATATGACCAGTTTAATTATTTTTACACAGACTATGGTTTAGTTCTCTTTTCATTGTATTGTTTGTCGGGTTTCATTGTTATTTGTTCTTAAAAATATGCTAATTTAATTCCGACTGTGTATACTGTGTTACTGTGTTAACGCCAACACCAGCATCCTTTTGTACGCACATCAATAAAAATACAAAAAAAAAACCTTTAATCTCATTATATCACGACTTTCTTCTTAAAACATCACAACTTTACTCTCATAGTGACACGCATTTTTACTTTAATCATAATACGCTGTCGTATTCTATTCATATTATTTATTGCTTTTATTTTTTCTCACTTATTTTCCTTTTTTTTTCTGCTTAGGTTTTTTTTTTTTGTATGCAACCAAGCTTTTCTGACCAAGTAATTTCCCTTATGGATCAATAAAGTTTGTCTAAATCAACAAACAGCGGAGCTTAGGACACGAACTGAAGAGAAACGGGAGGATTTTTACAGTTATTATAATTTCTCTCATCATGTCAAGTGGAAACAGATGTTGTGGGACGTGGATATCCTTGTTTTAGAGTTCAGCGGTGATGTTGCTGAGTCACTGATGAGGCGTGCTCGGGATATATCTGGAAGAACAATGAGAGACGGGTAGCACGCTCATGCCAGTGCTTCACTGTGTAATCACCACCGCAATAGATATATTTTAACAGCTGGTAAACCAAAGACTATTTTTTTTCCCCGACCTGTCATGTTTTGGTTCCACCTCCATAGTGAGCAAAGTAAAAAATGAAAATAAAAATTAAAAAAAAAAAAACAGCCATTATACACACCAAGGGTGAAAGAATCCAACCGGAGGAATAAATCAGTGATGGTTGTGCTACCGTTACACGCCAAGAAACTCTGCTTTATATGTTTAACTGTTCCACACGGATAACAGAGTGACTCATGTGTGTGAAACCTGCACGATTCCTTCCACCGTATGCGAATTCACACTGAGCGTCGGTTATCTGCTTGCTTAAGGTTTCACGCTCGGACGTGCATGTAGCCACTGAGAAAACGTGGATTTGGAGAAAAAAAATTTTAAAAAAAGGGCCCACTCTGGCTTTTATCACATTTGCGTGAAGCAGCAAATTTGAACCCGACAGCCAAGGACACACATATGAAACGCGTAGCCTCCAAAAACAGACACATCTGTCGGCAAACCCGAACCCAGGCGGCGCATTAGAGCGGCAGTTAGCTCCTCTAGCTCCTTTGGGTTAATTTGTTTTTCCTGCTTTCGTCTTTATCTAAATTACAAGAAAAAGAAGCACATGTTTAAAGGAAAACACACGTGCAGAAAGTGTGTGTGTGTGTGTGTGGGGGGGGGGGGGGTGCAATCAAAACCGGTGATTCTCAACTGGTGGGTCACTGGTTTTTATCCAGGTAAAAATAATGTTAAAAAAAAACCCTGCGATCTGTTGTTTTTTTTTTAATGGAGCTAAGTAACATCCATTCATACTCCCCAACAGTAGGTGGCAGTAATGCGCTGTAACGCTAATTAACACCAGACACTTTTGTATTTAATGTTATGGTGAAACTCAGGTAAGACGCTGGATAGCTTAGTTGCTATCGTTTTGTTTTTAATCATTTAATTGTCACTTGTTATAGTTTCTTTGTCATTTCAGTTATATTGTAATTATTATTTGTTATACTTTAAGGAGGAGGGCCTGTATAAGCCTAATAGGTTAGCCCACCTCAGTTACGCATAACGGCCAAAACTTCAAATGTTTGCAGCAGCAAACGTATTACTTGAATTTGTGCGAAATTTGGTTTATACATTTCCAGTGACACAGATTAAATTTCATTAAATTTTGGGAAAAGTAGGTCAAAGTTCACATGTTTTATGAATTTTTTTCACATCTCTTTTTTCCCCGTTTACGTATAACGGCTAAAATTTCAAATGTTTCCAGCAGCAAAACTGTTGCTTGAATTCATGCCAAATTTCGTTTACAGAGTGCTAATGACACAGATTAAATTTCATTAAATTTGGGGAAAAGTAGGTCAAACAGGCAGGTTTTATGAATTTTTAACATGTCCCCCCATTTACACATAACAGCCACAATTTCAAATGTTTGTAGCAGCAAAAATATTACTTGAATTCAAGTCAAATTTGGTTTATGGATCGCTAGTGACAGATTAAATGTCATTTAATTTTGGGAAAAGTAGGTCAAAGTTTTTATATACATTTTTAAAATCTTTTTTCGTAATTGACTCATAATAGGTGAAATTTCAAATATCTATAAAAACATCAATTTTGTCTCAGTTTACTTCAAACTTGGCACATTTATAGACACAATTTATATGACATCAGCGCATAGATATGGTATAGATATGATGACATCAGCCGGATCGATGCCAAAATAGGTCAAAATATGTGCAAGGGGCGGGGCTTGTTTGTAGTTTTGTCACTAAACTGGTCTTCTGTGTTTTAATACTGTGATATTCTGTATTATCTCAAGTTCAAAACTATATTAACTTTACTAAATAAATCTGGAGAAGTTTCACTTTTATGCATTTAGGTCTTGGCTCATCACAGGGGGGGGGGGGGGCAGTGGGTTCTGAAGCCGGACCGGTTCAGAACCACTGGTCTAAACCACCTGCTGTGGGGAGTCTGTGGGCATGTGAGCATACAAAATCCCTGATGCAAAAAGGCAGAATTGGGCCAAATGAGCGTCGGAGGAGCAGAAGCAGCAACAGAAGAAGAAGAAGAAGAAGTGAGTTACTAGAGTAGTAGAATTCCTCTGGGTTCGTCATGTGACACAAGAAAGAGATTCAGGAAAAGCAGCTGCTGTAGTCTACAGCACAGCGAGGAAATGAAAAGGCAGAAAGTCGGGGAGGGAAGGAGAGAGGAAACTGGAACAAATTGTTATGGAATCAGCTCGTGAGCCCTCAGCAGAGGTCACCAGAAGAAGATGAATTGCACTGGATCTGGCAGCTACAGTTTCCTCGACAGCTTTAACAGAAAGAAACGTAATGATTTTACCATGAAACACAGATTCATGCACAAGCACAAACACAGATACACGCTTCGTATCTGCGTTGCACCGCCCCCCCCCCCCCAAAAAAAACCAGCGACTACGACCGAACACCGGCATTCCAATCCTATTGAATTCTGCAGAAACATGTTCACAATTAACTAACACGCACCAGAAAATGAAGGCTGTTCGCTGTAATGACAAACAGCCCATTTGGCAAACATCTGATGCTATTTTATTGCTTTCTGACAGGAAACGTTGGCTCGGGGACTCGGGGAGATGGCAGGACGTGCGCTACATACAACCCTAAGAATATTCTGATATAATCTATGACACAGGCTTAAAGGTAGGGTACGAGATCCTGGAAAAACCGTTCCAGCGTGCTACAGTCTGCGTACCGACCCCTGTGTACCTCAGAATTCAGCTCTGTCCATCTGTATATTAGGTTAGAAGTCGGACTTTTCACTTGTTGTTTTGGTTACGTGTTCTAAGTAACATCAGGCTCGTGAGAACAGCTGATCACAGTCAGACTGATGTTAGGCTAACGTGAACGCTGTAATCTGTGCATTTCACTATTGTATTAGACGGCAGAACAGCCCCAGTTCATACCGATATGGCTAATGTTACATAAAAAGGGGTAAAAAGTCACAGCGTGGGGGTAACAAAAGTCAAAGCGTGGGGGTTAAAAAGTCACAGTGTGGGGGTAAAAAGTCACAGTGTGGGGGTAACAAAAGTCACAGCGTGGGGGTAACAAAAGTCACAGCATGGGGGTTAAAAAGTCACAGTGTGGGGGTTAAAAAGTCACAGCGTGGGGGTAACAAAAGTCACA
>JAPSES010000098.1:6695826-6710431 GCA_029822895.1 Maxillicosta whitleyi | reverse complement strand
AAAGGCTAGTCTGTAAATATCAACATTTTTGTGTAACGCATCTTTTTTTTTTTTACAGTAAAACAAAGAGAAAAATTTTTTAATTTTCATTATTTATCGGTTATTTATTATTATTATTATTTATCGGGCAGTATTTAACTTAGACTGAACTGACCGAAAAATCCATATCTTCAAGTGTCATTTTTGCATTTGACTAATTCATCCCAGGGGTGGGACTGAACCCTTTGGCACGCCAGATTTGGCCCCCGGGCCGCATGCTTTGACACCTGGTCTGCTTTTGCGTTTCGTCAACATCAGCTCGTACACTGATGAATATTTTATAGTGACATTTTAATACGGGACTAGACTTAATAAGGGTGTTGACTAAATATGTGTGCTGTGTCGTATGCATTACATCTTTTCTTCCCACGGGGATCGGTGCGACTGCAGGACTGCATGTGTTCTTTAGGGATCTGACATTTATAAAAGCCATAAAACCTCTGCTGTAACATGCCCTCCCAACTGGGGCACAGAACATTTCATTTCGTTTTGTATTCAGCTAAAATATAAAAGTCTGGAAGCCAAAGCATTCACTTAAAGGTCAAAGAAGATGACATTCCTCTAAGGGTAGTTGAGTCTGTAACAGATATTCAGACATTTACTTCAGATGTTCACTTCTGTCTTTTCGTGTCCAGATAAAACTAAACGGATAGGAACTAAATTTGGCTCGAGTGTGTTGTTGTGTATATGTGTCCTAAGGGCTCATTTATGCTCTACGTTAACCCTTTAAAACCTGACGCGTCAGCGCTGACACGCCCTGCGCATATGCAGCTCAGATGGCTGGAACTCTTTCATCGTTTGAGCAAATGGAAAAATTCCAACGGTTTCTGAAACCTGAGACGGTGTGATTATAGGTTATACCAGGTCGTTACGGTAATTTCAATCAGGCCTGTACGAGAAGCTGGAGAATATGCAGTTTTAGAAATATTATATCGCAGAACATTGTAAATGAGAACGCTAGATTTTGAAAGATCTGGGATAAAAAGTACTCTCGAAAAATGGGCAAACGGACTCACTCAGAGCATATTTTCCATTTTAAAATAGATTTTATTTGTATTTTTATATTGTATTTCATCATATCTATATAATAAAATCCCAAGTGGCCTCTGTGTGCATGTCTCGGGATTCACACAAAAACAAGAAGGAGCCGACTGCTGCACTTACTTCTGCATTTTTGGTAAAGGAACAGACTAGCGAAAACAACATTAATGGGACCAATAATTTAGGAGATATTAGTAATTTTGGAACACAATCACGTTGCTATGCCCACAACACTTTGGTGGTGACTGCTGACAAATGTCTTAGAGCATGTGTGAATATATAACAGCAGAAAAACGCGCTAGTTGTTATTATTGATGGTATATTTGAGGCCTTTCAATTAAAAGTCAAGCTGACGGTGATTAGATTAAGAGTCGAAACTAAAGGTGGAAACTTTAGGCCGTGGACTCGTTTAGAGCAGTTTTTCATTTAAGACCTTCTGTATGATTGTAAAGAAAACACTAAATTATAAACACATTAAAGACTCATCAGAAACAAGTCGGAATTATACGATTTAGACATAATTTGGAGAAGTATTCAGTGAAATTTACCAAAAAGTCAAAACATTGAAAAGCCCTGATTGTAAACAGACAAACTTTACCAACGTTTCTGTCTGTTTTCCTGGAGTTTGCAGACGGAGAATATGGAACAGTACCGCTGAGAACCAGTGTTGAGATTTGAAGAGAATCATTTCCAGAAATAGTGGAACTTTTCAAAGCCTTTGTTATTAATGACTTTATTTTTCTTCATCGTATTTAGCTCGTATGTTAATTAAGAGCTGCGCCCTCTGTTGGACTGAGTGAGAAACGCTCATTCCAACACACCGGACTCTTAGAAGTATGAAGGCAGTGCCGCGTGACAACATTAGAAGCTGACGTACGTAAAGCTAGCATAAATGAGCCCCTAACCCGCACCTTTAAACTCAGGAGCTATTCTGCAACTTTGAAGTACGCCGCCTCCTGCTCACACGAGGCGGTCGATTTAAACCTCATTGTCTGAACTCACAGACTTCTGCTGGATGCGTAAGAGCACACGCTTGGTGCAGCGGTCCACGCTGGCCGCCCACTTCCTGTCTGCCTCGCGGTCCTCCTCCAGCAGACAGCGGCGCTCAGCGCGGCTGAGGGTAACTGGGCGGACCAACTGGGCCCAGTTGAGGTGACCGTACAGGCTCCGTTCTACCACATAGGTGATGTTGAGCTCGCTGACTGCCGTTCGACCACGCAGCCTGCGAGAAGGGAACACCCAGCCCCCTCCCCCACTTCCAAAACCTTTTGATTTGGTGACATCACAGCGGGCGGGGGAGGAAGGGGTGACAGACAGAGGGGAGACGGGGGTCTTGGCGCTGCGCGAGCGTTGGTACAGGAGGTGTTTGGTCGAGTAAGCGTAATTGGGGTCAGGTTTCCGGTGCGTCCAGCTGCCATGGTGCCGGTTGGCGGGTTGATGTTTGGGGCTGCCTTGCGGGCTGTCATCCAGGGATATCAGGAGGCGGGACTGGGCGTGGGGTTTGGGACGAGGTTTGGTGAGGCCATAGAAGGCATAGAGGGCCTCATTGTTACTTACCCCGTGGGAGATGGAGCTCAGGGCCTTCCGCATCTCGCCGTCGGTGGTAGAACGTGACAGCTTTCCCTCGTCGTCCAATCCACAGCCATCCAGCTCTGAGAAGGAGGATCCACTACCTCCCACGCCGGAGATGGAACCTCCCAGGCCCCCAGAGCCAACCGGGGTCCTCCTGGGGGGCCGGATGAGGCCGTGGGTACTGGAAGACTTACTAAAAGTTTTGACCAGCTTGTGTCCTGACCAGGTGTCCAGGCTGCTGGAGGAAGGGGAGGTGGTCAAACTGTCTGTGTCTCCGTCTAAAGAGAGCTGATCCTGGGTGAGGGAGGGCAGGGAGGTCTCCTGTGGCAACGGAGGCTTCTTCAGAACCCCTGTGTATAGAGCGGTGTTGTCCTCACAAGTGGGAGGCGGCTCCAGATTCAGAAAATCTAAAGGAAAAGCACAAACAGTGGACAGTTCATTGCTCTGGAGGATTAAGACATCAGACTCTGCAGTCCCATGACCCGTTAGCGGTCTGGAAACCACAGCTAGCCAACAAATATTTCAAAACACATTCCTTAAGTGAGACAATCAGACAAAACCCCAGACAGACAAGAGCGTAAATCTATGGGGGGAAAAAAACTGTCTTTTTCTAGGAGATGTTAGTTTTTTTTTCTCAACTACTAATCTTTAATTTAACAGTTGAACTTAGATCCAGCACCAACAACGTTTACAAACCTTCAGAGCCATGCTTCTTGCCTTCCTCCACCTTAATGAGTTTTTTCCTGACCCTGCGTGTCGAATTAACCAGCTTGTGAAGCCTTTTGAACTTCACAGAGTCCTCAGATTGCTCGTCGTCTGACTGTTCACGAGACTGGCGGGAGAGAGAGGGAGGGACGACACGTTAAAAGGGACAGAAACATTTAACACCCATTAAATCTGTACGCGAATTAAAAGCAACAGCAGCTGACACATGTGAGTTAAAGAAATGCCCTTCAAAATAAAACAGAATGTGGGTTAAATACAGGGTTCGTACACATTTTCAAGGTCAATTTCAAGCACTTTTAAAAGTCACTTTCACTTAATCGCTTTTTTTTTTTTTTATGTCTCATCACAATAGTCCCTTTTCCATTAATTTTAAAATTGCACAAATATAACTTGCGCATAAAATTTTGCCAAATGGAAAAACAATAATTTTGCCACAACACTGATTTTTGGTGGTTTTTCAGTATATCATGCAAAACTGCAATGGAAGGACCTTTTTCCGCAACTAGAATCACGTGAATTAAAAAAAAAAAACAGATGTTGACGGATGTTACAACAAGCGAAAAATAAGCGTTTTAAAAGAAACATAATGCGGTACATGCGGACAAACCAGGAAATAAATATTTTTTATTTAAGTAGCGACTGCATAGCTTAGTGGTTTATACTGCAGGCTATGGTGCGGAAGGTTGCAAGTTCAAATCCCAGGCCAGGCCCATTACGCTGTACAAGCCGATACCTTCTAAATCGCTTTGGATAAAAGCGTCAGCGTAATGTAAAGTTTGAGATTTTTTATCACAGTGATGTACACTGTATTACGCTATAAACATTTACAAATTACAAAAATGTTTTCATAATAGTAAAAAGTTTAGAAATTAAAGAAGAACACCAAAAAAAATAACAAAGTACCTGGAGTCGACCGGAGAGCGCTAATTTTCTTTTTTGACATAATTTTGTTTTTCATGCATCCCCTCTTTATAAGTATCTTAATCTTAATAAGTTTGGCGTCCCATCTAACCTGCAAACAGATAAATGACATCAGAGTTATAATCACAAGCGCTAAAACTCAAATTCAAGCACCTTCCAGACCTTGAAAACACAACATTTGCAATTCAAGCACCTGTACGAACCCTGTAAATAATTTGCAGATAATAAATAAACAAATAAATAACAGTGACAGAAAAAAAAAAAAAACACAAGCTTTGGTAAATACTCTGAGCTCATCAGATGCTGTTACAGTGCGACAGATGGGATCATTGTTTAGGGCGGAGTCAAAGTTAGTGAGGTGAGAAATGGAGGATTGTAAGGATGATGGTAAAAAAATGCACCAATGCAACGCAGGAAACTGAAAAATGTACACGATGAATGAATCGGACAGAGGTCGTGTTCTGCAGAGGAAAAAGGACGGACGCCGATCATGTGTTATGGGCGTCGGCATCCTTACGACCTCTGCTTTGACGAAATAATAGACACTAACAATCCTGTCCCTGCAGACACTCACGCTTTCCCCCCAAACTGTATGTGTGAGCATCGGTGTGTGCATAGTCTCAGTGTAGCCCTAGAAATGGGATGATGATGATGATGATGATGGTGATGATGACGGTGATGATGATGAGTTGAGCTTTGGCGTGAAGCTCGTCTGGCACAAACTCCCGTCATTATCACTGAGCTCCAACGGCTTCATTTGTTTCTATTTCTCTCTGGTTTCCACAGCAACCCCGCCACTTCGGTCACACACTGCCAGTTACACGGACGAGGTTCAGTGCGTCTCTTCCAACGAGATGTGCACGCACTCATGCACGCACGCACACACACACACACACACACACACGTACACAGTAAAAGCCTCTAAGCCTCAGTGTTCTGCCTGATAATATGCAGTATTGTCCTCTTGTGCTACATATACATATATATGTATATATACACACATAATCATACACACATATACACATATATATACACAGACAAACTCATACACATATACACACACACACACACACACACATATATACACACACACATACTCATACACGTATATACACACACATACACATATATATATACACACACATACACTCATACACATATACACACATACACATATACATATATATATACACACACACACACACACACACACTCATACACATATATACACACATACACACACACATATATATATATATATATACACATACTCATACAAAATATTTACATCTACAAGCTATCCTTTAAAAACATGAACAAAAAGAAATTTATTAGGAAAAAACTGCATGTATGCCATTATTTGGCCTCAGTTCCTCATTTTCACATGTTCATTATAACATAGTGGATTTACAAATTACACTAAATATTAAATAACAGGTAGAATATTGGTACAATTACACTGAATTCTCGAGACATTTCTGGTTCATATTTGTTCAGAATGTTGACATTTTTTTGTAAAAGGCTAATCTGTAAATGTAAACATTTTTTACACACAAAAAGGAAATAATTGTGTTTTTTTATTATTTATATTTTATTGACCTAAAATTATTTTAACATCTTTGATTGTTGATATCTTCAGTGTAATTTCTTTGTATTTCCCTAAGCATCCGCGGGCCGAATTGGACCCTTTGGCTGGCTGGTTTTGGCCCCCGAGCCGCATGTTTGACACCACTGATCTAGAAGGCGGTTGCATTTCTTTGCGTTTTCAACCCCCGAAAAAACTGTTACAATTTTAAAAAAGGCACATCTGATGAAATATTTTGCCTTGTTTTCACCCCAGAGCGTTGTCGTGTAAACCGGGCCTCAGAATCACTGGTTTGGACCACAGGCCTGGCTCAGTCCATGCTGACATACAGTAGAGGTGATGTGAACAACTGTGGTTTGGTGGCGAAGCAAATAGATCTGATGTCCGTACCACTGAAGTGATGTCATGCCCTTTTATTTCCTGCAAGGCCGAGAGCGTCGCCAAACATCACTTATCACCACCGTCGACGGAGTCTATTCCATTAAGGTTGTTTCCGTCCAAATGTTTCACTGCTTCTCGAGGTGTGCGAGCGACTCTCAGGTCGTCCGTCATACGTACCCTCTGACAAACCACAGAAATAGGCTCCGAAAACCCAAAACCACCGTCCCTCGGCCCCGTTCCCTCTGACAATCCCTCAGCTGAACCGCATAATCCTGGCTGCAGCGGCGACTCCTTCAACTTTCCGTTTGCAGTGGACGCCGCTCACGAGCATTAGCAACAAAGTCTGAGATGATTTTTTTTTTAACCCATAAAGACCCAAAGGTGACCAAAAGCATCCGTTTAATACCTGCTGATCCACTAATTCTATCAATACATGTACATAATTGGTGTAAAATGCAGTTTTTTCATCTTTTCGTGGTCATCAGATATGACCTATTCGGACGTTCAGAGGCTCTGCAGTTACCGTGGAAACACTGTCATCATCTACAACAGTGATTCACCAGTAAAACCCATGAAGTCGGATCAGTGACACACTTGGTTTATGTTCAGTTAATGATACATTTCACTGGAAAAGTCAGTTTTCTGTGCTCTCATACAGTATAATAACCCACAACTTTACTCTGAACTTTAATGAACTTCCACATAATCAGTAACTTAAATATAGGGTAAAAATCCCAGATTTACACAGAAAAAAATGCTAAATACAGAGGATAACATTGTAATAAACTGCGATAAATCCTTTAAGAAAAGGTTAAAGAGGGAAAAACATTCATTTAGGAACCGGCATAAAAGTGTCATCGAGTCTTTATGGGTTAAAAAGCATGAGCAGAACCCCCCCCCACGACTGAATTCCGTACAGGAGGAACTTCTACTACACACACTGACATGTTGGGAAAACTAGCGAGTGCGAACCCGAATGAGAAATGTGAAAGTGATCCACCCATTGGCGTACCAACAACATAAATCACCCTCCTCCTATTGTGAGTAAAGTCATTGGAGAAGGTGAAGAGACGGTGATATACAAGTCCTGATCAGGCCTGGAGGAGAGTAATGCATGCAAAAGAGCACATCAACAGGACCGGAACATGGTGAACCAAGCAGCGCCAACAAGGTCAAAGCAACCATTCTTCCACCATAAACACGACTTCAGATCACACGTTATTTTTAAGGATTTACCCCCAAAAACCACCCCTGAACTAACATTCCTGTGGCGCTTTTCTGCAGGAAACAGCTGACGACACAACCTATAAACTTACCAAATCACTTACGAATTAAATGCACCGTCCCCTTGTGTTAAACATCCAAAAAGTTGGAAAAAGTGCAGGATGAGCATATCCAGTGTGCGTGCGTGATCCAAAATAGCCCCCCTGCCCTTGTGCACACGCCGGCAGATGCAGCCCCGTGAGTGAATTCAACTCTGAGGAATGAGGGACTGTTTGGAAGTTGCCGTGCCGCAAGCTAGCAGAGAAAAGGCGTGTTGTGCGGAGAGAACAATCCCAGCATTTGAGCCCCTCTGACCCTGCCTTGGCCCCCACAACGCTAATGGTCGGCCGTGGAATGCGGGCTCCGATCGCCGGGGGAAGACGGATCGCAGAGACCAAAGAGCGACACAGAGCTGGCAAAGAACTGCGCGCTGCAAACATGTCAGCTGCAAGTACGTTCTGTATGTTCACACGTTTGCATCAGGTTATGTTTAAGAGCTTTTGAGGGAAAAAAAAAAGAAAAAAGAAAAAAGGAGCTTAGTTTGCTCAGTTTTTTACCGGAACAAACGCGATTCAGGAGGTTCTGACGATATCCTAGGTGACGTCCTTCAGGTGGTCGTTCAATCCCAAACTGGTCGACGCCACCGGTGTTTACATTGAAATACGAAGTTTTACTTTCATTTTCTCGTGGAATAAAGAATTGTTTCGATACATTTGTAACAGGAATTTGGATTTTACTACCAATTTTTTAACACCTAGTCACTTTTCTTGCACCACAGAATTTAAGGCCCAGTTCACTGGCAAAAATTCATGACTCTTACAATTTAGGAAAATGTATTTACAGTGTTTAACGAATGTATTCTTCCACCTCCACCCAGTATAAGGTGTTTTCCACTGCTGCCATAATATAACAGTATTAGTATTGCTGGACAGGAGTTGTTTCAGAAACTTCGATCCTCAGGTGGGCCCTTTATGCTAGTCTATACCTATATATAACCCTATACCTTGTAAGTCGCAATGTAATGCAATGTAATATAGAATGCATGGACACACACACACACACACACACACACACACACACACTCTATCTGAATTTGGGAATGACCTAATTCCATTTATTAAAAAAGGGGAGGGCAGTACATGACACCAACAGAGGCCCCAGCAGACTGGAAATATTTCCTGAAGTGGCCGGTTTTAGGACTCGGGGGCAGCGGGACGCCCTGAGGGCAAGTGTTAAGTCTCCATCCTCTCTCTTTTCTCTTTCTTTCTCATCCATTTCCTCTTCGCCTACAGCCCTCGCATTTGTTCACAGCCTCCAGGGCCGAACTGTGTGTTCCTCTAAACAATACGCCTTCAGTAACTCTTCCATCCTCCTCACTCTCTCTCTGCTAAAGGCCCCAAACGTAGGGGTGGAAGGAAATGTCGGTTCTGCAATATATTGCGATATTTCATTTTCACGATACTGTGTCGATATTAAAAAAGTAGTGTATCAAATGCAGACATGGTGAGGATTCATATTAGTTGGTCTTTTTTTGTTCGTAAGGTTGTGAAGGAGATGTTAGTTCCTTTGTTGGGATTAGACAAAAATAATGATATGTTGACAAGGCGGAGGTTCATTTTTGTTTTTCTTTTTTTATTTGTACATTCACATGGTTATTTTCTTATGTTGTTTGCACTATAAAAACATCATTGTGATATTATCAGTTGTTTTTTTTGTTCAATAATGGTTATTTGAAGCATCCCAAAAGCCCCTTTTATCAACTGAAAGAGGCAGAAAATGCACAAAAATAATGTTCTGATGTTGGATGAATCAGGGACTGACCATTATTTATTAAATTCGCAACAAAAAGAATACAAACGTACAAGCAGAATATTAAACTGTAACGTCTTTAAAACATAATTTACATTTTTACAGCGGAAACTTTTATGATAAACCTTAGATCCTGTTCTGATCGAACAGTTTGTTTAGTATTTGTGCATATTTGTGGTGTAATTACATTATTACGGGATATAATCTTTTAAAAATAATAAACAAAAGAAGTAGTTCCAGACAAAACAAGCCCCGCCCCTTGCATGTAGTGTAGTTTATTTTGGCATCGATCCAGCTGATGTCATCACATCTATGCGTGAGCTGATGTCAGCGTAGACGAAATTTTGGCCAAATGGGAAAAAAAAAGATTTTAAAAATCCATATAAATGTTAAACTTTGACCGACTTTCCCCAAAATGTAACCACATCTATTCTGTATCTATTCTACATATCTATAATATAAACAATAGTTTTGCTGGTAAAATGTTAACAAACCAAACCAAAAACAACACTACTTGCCTCTGATTCAAAAATACAAAAAATATATATATAGCCCTGTTAACAGTATCATGATATATTGCGATATGTCATAATCACAATCCTAGTATTGTGATTTACCAACACACCCCTCCCCAAATGATCCATTTTCTTCTCACAGAAAGTCGTTAAGAGGCGGGAAGGGGTTAACAGATTCAGAAACCAGTCGGAAAGTCACGCTCACTTACATCAAAACAGAAAAAAAACAAAAAAAAAAAGGTTATAGTTATGCACGGAATAATTAACCTATTTATCAAATCAAAGGAACTCATCAATCACACCCCCGAAAAAAAAAAAAAACACTAATAGGTTCGTTATTGATGGAGTTGTTGATTTTGCTGATTATTTATTTATTTATTTTTTTGGGTTTATTAATGAAAAACAAAAAAAACTATTGATTAAAGAAGAAGGAGAACGGTTCAATGGACAAACTCGAGCACATTAACCGACTTACAGATGTAGATAAGTTAAACACAAGGCACAGGACACTAGAAAATATGTTTGTTTTTTGCACAGAAATAGCATCGTAGAAGCATGTGCAGAGGATTATTTGGATTGTCTGAAATTTCTGTGTTTGGACAAAATCAGTTCCTGTGATAAAAAAGTGGGTCAGTATGTGAGACAGAATTACTCCATGCAATTCCCATATGATGTTACACAGGACGTAAGTAATGAAAAGGCCGGTGTGACCGCGGCGTGTCCTGAATCTGCAACAGAAATGACCTACATTTACCAAAGGAAAGACGCAGTAACACACAGAAAAGGAAATGACAGATTGTCAGCAAAACAAAGTTACTCTCAGGGGCAGATGGTCTGAAAAATCTGTACAACTTCATTCATTAAACCAGTGGTTCTCTAACTTTTTACAGCGGAGAACCCCCTCAAATATATATTTTGAGCCAAATTTTACCCCCAACTCTAAAAAAAAATAATCAATCAAAGTGTATTCTTGTGTTGAAGGTGTGTTTTTATTTTTAAATCTTTCAAAAACATCATATTTCACTATTATTTCTTTGAATGCGACTTTTGCGTGAAAAGTGTCCCTTTTCACTGATAACAAAAATAAACAAGATGGTCATTGATGAATAAATTAATATAAAATATTAAATTAATTATTTTAATAAATTCGTCAAAAAGAAATGCTCTTAAAATGTTACACAAGCTTAAACAAGATGACTGACAATAATAATATTAAAAAAATTAGTGTCAACTTCGCTACATGATTATACTTATTGTTTTGTATTTCAGCATTAATTGTCATTATTTATTTTGCATTCAGAACGTAATGACTTATGATGATTTAATTGATTTCTCCCAAAAATGGCCCCCCTATTTCAGTTCAGTGTTGGAAACCCTTTATCTAAGGGTCAAAAACAAATTAAATACATGACTTTCACAAGTTACAATTAATACCAGACCTGACGTAGCATTCATGGCTATTATCTTGTCATTACAACATCCAATTATGAACAAATAAAATAAGGAATATGTGTTACTCATTTTTAATATACCTGGGGTTTTGCACGCATTACCTAATTAGCATAGGTTTATATTGTCCGCTATACTATAATTTCGCCTTACCGATTAATGTCGTTTGGCAGGGGTCCACTGTATTATGTTTTTCAAAAATAATAATATATGAGCATTGAGACCCGGTGTATCAAATATGATACAAAATGTAAAAACTCATAAAACAACTAGAAATTTCTGTCAGTGATTTAATGATTTACACACATATGGGCAAAATAAATAAATAAATAAATTGAAAAAAAAAAAAAAAAAAAAATCAGATTTGGTCCACATTTACCTGCCGTAAACAAACTTGATAAAACTCATTCATTTCATCACAAAAATAAATAAATAAAAATCACAAAAATGGCCGGAGTATGAATCATTTTGAGTACTATACATATGATAGTTTGGTTAAAACAGAGCAGATAAAAGTACATATATAGAAAACGTCTTTTACTGTGGGTTCAGCAGCTTCTATAGGACTACACCTGATAAAAACACACATCCACACACACACACACAACCACAAGGATAACGCTTCACAACCTCCTTTAAAGTGAAAGGTGAGAGTGGTCGAGGTGAGAGATAAATGACAGGTAAAGGGGAGGGGTTTAGGGGTGTCGGGTTAACGGGGTTGGGGGGGATGGGGGTGTACTTACGTTGCAGTTTGAGGACTGGTTTAGAACGGGTGCAGATCCTTCAGTCCACTCTGCAGTGTCAGTACTGCTGGACTGTCTGCTGCGCTCATACTCCTTCAGCTACGTGGAGAAGAAGAGTTTAGAGAGGTAGAGGAACAGGGCGGGGCCACCACTCTCACCAAGCATGCCATACGCTTCCAGAATACTGACACAGTTCACAGGTGGACCGAGCAGGAGGGAACAACCAGCGATGTAGTGGCAAATGAAATGTGTCTGTAACCTGAAATCAGTTTATTGTTTGTTAAATACAGGGTTCGTACACACTTTTCAGGGTCATTTTTCCACATTTTTCCAGTAGAGAACCTTATCGCTGGGGTAAAATACACATCTACAGGGATACATATACTCATATATACACTATATGCATGTATTATACGCATTTGGTAGTAATATATAATAGTATAATAGTAATATATACGTATTTGGATATGCTGAATGAAGTATGGTATTGCTATAAAAGAATAATGTAAAGTTAAGGAAAAAATTATTAGACCACCAAAAGTCATCAAAAACAATAGTCATACACTAAATAATAATAATAATACTGTGTATGAGTCATACAGCAGTATTTATGAATTTATAACCATGGAAAAAATTATTAGACCATCAAAAATCATCAAAAACGACGGTTATACAAACTCCTGTGTGTGTCATGTGACTAAAACAGAGAAAAAAAAACATGGAATGAATAAAAGCACTGTTTTTATCATAGATATTGATGTAAGAACTGAAATGATTTTGGTTTTAATCAACAAAAACATGTTAAATGGATAAATATCAGCTCTGAAATTAAACTATTATGAAATATTTTGGTTGTTATTATTATATTTGTCCAAACAAATGAATCTTTAGTTGTACCAGGCATTAAAACGAACAAGAAACTGAAGAAAACAAGGGGTGGTCTAATAATTTTTTCCACGACTCTAGTTTTATCTTACGGTAAATACTGTTGCATTGGTTAGCGTTGTTTTTTAAATTGTTATTTTTGCTTCCAAGAGGTGTTTTTTTTAGTTAATTTCTCTTAACACTGATATTATTTGTTTGTTTTTTCAATCAATGAAGAATCTTTATTTATCATTGCACATATTTCAGAGCAATGAAAATCATTATTATTATTATTTATGTGTGATTATCATTTTAAATGTTCTACTTCTAATCTTCTGAACTATTTTTCATGCTCTGACTGGAAATAATCAGTTTCTACTCTAACTAATTATCTACTTTCTTCACATCTCCCATTAAACTTTAAGGAAATATTGCTGTTTTTATCTTAAATCTGCATGAGCAGGACATTTTATGAGCTGTAGCTGTGATGTGCCCTGATATTTTTGTACTTATTCCATCTTGTTACGGTACACGCACGAGATAAGTGATAAGTGAGGGTTCATATAAGGTCAAATTCAAGCATTTTTAAGGATCATTTTCACCTCATCACTGGGATAAAATACATATCTACAGAAATATGTGTACTTAAGGTTATTATTTTCACTTTTTAATCACAATAATGTAAATTTCTTATGCTATAAATGTCTAAAATTATGTTTTATACTAGCAAAAAGTTTAGAAATTACAGAAGAACATGAAGTTTCACCAAAAAAAGGGAAGCCGCTTGGCGTTTTTCAGACATAAGATAAAAAATTAAGATATAAATCTACCTGGAGTCGACCTCAGCACTTACTAATTTTCCTTTTTAACATAAAGTTTTATTTTTCACCTCTGTGCAAATACTTTTGGATCGACATCTAAGTCTGGCAGAGATAATATTAAAAAAAAATAAACAAATGGAGTTAAAATAGTTATTACTTCAAACAATTCGAGCACTTTTCAAACCTTGAAAACACTCATTTCAAGCACCTGTACGAACCCTGTAAATATAAATGGAATCGAATATAAAGCTGTATTTCAGTCCCACTACATCCCTGCACACATACAACACACCAGCAGACCTTCAATAATAGTAATAATAATAAGAAAAATATATATATATTGATCAGAGATACAAAAAAAAAAAAACACTAAATAAAGACACACAGGCACAATTACTCAAAGCAACTATCCACAAAGGCTGATCATTGATTCTGGAACGTGATTGGTTTGATCAAGTGTCAATCAAAAGTGAGGAAAACCTGCAATCAGGATATCGGCCAATAGGATTTAAAGTTCTGTAAAGTAAAAAAAAAAAAAAAAGAAACCCAAAACAGGAGGATAAATAATAACATCTGCCTTGTGGAGAGCAACCCGCTGCTCTAATCACGCTACCCATGAGCAAGGCATTATAGAAGACTGCAGAAAATGAGAGAATAGAAAGAGTATGAAGCAGAAAATTTTGGGGGGGAGGGGGAAGAGATTCATCAAAGATAAATCGAATGACGGGACAGAAAAAGTGCAGAAACCCAAATAAACGTCCACCACAAATACAAATACCTCTAGAAAGAAGAAAAAAAAAAACCCCCACAAAGAACCAGATCACACACCCTGACAGATGGGGGGGGGGGGGGTACGCGGGACCGTCAAAATCCACA
>JAPSES010000098.1:6486651-6498763 GCA_029822895.1 Maxillicosta whitleyi | reverse complement strand
CCCCCCCCCCCCCCCCCCCCCCCCCCCCCCCCCCCCCCCCCCCCCCCCCCCCCCCCCCCCCCCCCCCCCCAGAAAAAAAACTTTTCCCAACTTTTCCCAAAATGTAATCACTTCTATTCTGGGTCACTGCAATGTTTAAAAGTAAATTTGATATGAATTCAACCAATCATTTTACTGCTACAGACACTTGAAATTTTTCCCATTATAAGTAAATGGGGGAAAAAAATAATGGAAATATCATTATTACATTAAGCTGACGCTTTTATCCAAAGCAACTTACAAGGTATATAAGCATGTATAGCGTAAAGGGCCTTGCCCAAGGGCCCACCTGGGATTCAAACTAGCAACCATCCGCACCAAAGTCTGTGGTGTTAACCATCAAACTATCCATTCACTATAAATATTCATAAAAAAACTTTGACCTACTTTTTCCAAACTATAACCACATCTATTCTGGGTCACTGGTAATCTATAAACCCAATTTGGTAGCAATTCAACCAATAACTTTGCGGCTACGAACATTTAAAATGTCACCCTTTATAAGTAAATGTATATCATATAAAATGTGAACTTTGACCCACCTTTCCCGAAAATGTAATGAGATGTATTCTAGGTCACGGTAATATATAAACTAAATTTGATATGAATTCAACCAATATTTTTGCTGCTTGAGTGACAACAAACAAACAAACCGAACCAAAAACAACCCGCCTTGGGGGTCGCCTCAGTCTTTCTGTTTGACGTCTCATTCTTTCCAATAAACTCTTAAATGTATATACTCTGCATCTTCTCTTCATCATCTGTTCCTTCGCTGTCACAAATAGGAGGTTTACGTTATGCAAGAATAACGTGTGAATATATGTGTAATGCATGTGTGTGTCGTGCGTGTGTGTGTGTATCCCCTCTGTGGCCACCGCTCATCTGTCAGAATGGATTAGTAAGAATGGCAGACCCATCAATACATATTTGTGCCTGTGCTCAGAGGCTCAATATCTGTCACTGGGCTAAATCAAACAGTGAAGGTACAAAGCAGGTGTCCTGTGGGTGTTTTACGATGAAGAAAAATGAGCCACAAAAAAAAAAAGACATCCTGTTGTATGTGTGTGGTTTTTTTTAGGGGGATTTGTTGTGTTTTGGCTGTTCTGTCCAAATTTGCATATTTTTTTTATTAACCCATAAAGTCCCAAAGAACCACTGGTGACCACAACCATCTACAGATCTGAACTGTTTAATATGTTGATCCACTAATTCTATCAATACATGTAAATAATTGGTGTAAAATCTGATCATGGTCATCATTTGGATGTTCAGAGGTTACCGTGGAAACACCGTCGTCTTCTACAACACTGATTCACCAGTAAAACCCACGGAGTTTGATAAATAACACAGGATGGACACACTAGTTTTTATGCTTTTCTCTGTTTTGATGTAATAACCTTTGAATAAACTCATGTTTTCACGGACATCTTAATAAGATATGATCAATTAAATATAGAAAAAATATATGGTTTATTGTGAAAATGCTAAATACAGTGGTTAATATTACAAAAAAAATGGTGATAAATCACTTAGGGAAAGATAAATAGACAGAGGATGTTGTTTGGATCTGCGGCAAAAGTAGTAAACAGCCACTGGTGATCAAAACCATCTAATCTGCTGATTCACTTATCCTGTCAAAATATGTAAATAATTGATGTAAAATGTAGTTTTTCATATTTTTATTATCATCAGATTTGACCCATTTGGACGTTCAGAGGCTCCATAGTTACCATGGAAACACCAGCATCTTTGACAACATTGATTCCGCAGTAAAACCCATGGAGTTGGATCAATAACAGTGGATGGAGATGTTTTTTTATGTTCAAGTAAATGATATATTTTGTTGAAAAAGCCATTTTCTCTGCAGTTTTCTCTGTTTCTGTTATAATAAAACATAATGTAGCCCGTTTGCCGCAGTGCGTTATGGGTAGGGGGCATGTTGTTGTAAATGGTACGGTTATGACTTAAAATGTGTATGGTAATGTTTATTGGCCTTTTTACATTTATTTTGTATTTTTGTAGAAACTGCACCATGAGTGAGAACCATAGGCCAAACAATGGGATCCTGTTGTGAACACTTGATAAAATGTCTACTTCCTGTTTATTAAAAATAAAAGCATAAATTATATTGGTACTCAACATAATCTACATGATCAGAAAATTAAATATTGGAAAATACATGATTTGCACAAAAAACCCCTCTAAATACAAAGGACAATATTACAATAAATGGTGATAAATCAATTAAGAATGATTAAATAGATAGAAAAGTTCATTTGGGAACTGCCACAGAAGCAGCTCTGGGTCTTTAAGGGTTAAACACAGCCGTGTGTTTTGGTGGGCTTACCGGGTTTTGAGGCATTAAGGATCTCCCGTACCATGTGACCTTTGAATCCAGCCTGCAGAGTTGTGACTGCCTGGACTTCCTTGTCCGTTGGCTGCCTGTTTTTCCAGTTTTCTGGCAGCTTTGCTTCCGCTTCAGACAAGAACAGAACAACTCAGGAGAAGCAGTAAATGCTGAAATACTGTGAAATGTTTTTTTTTTTTAAACAATAAAATCAAGCAAATTTCATGTCGGTGAAACTACATATTATAAAGAAGACCATACATTTTTGTTCTTTGTGGTCAGCGGACAAGAGTGACGGATCCGCGGTGAGGGCTTGTACGGCAAACTGCTCCTGTGGACGTAACTTCCTGCCAAGGGCCTCACAAAACATGTGGTAGACTGCAGAGTTAAACACCTACCACAAGAGAGAAGAGAGGCGTTACCATGGACAATACAGATTTGTTCTTTACTTTACTATCCTACACTGCAAAAAAGCAGTGTCTAAAAACAAGATAAAAACCCTAAATCTGAGGGAAAAGGTTCCAAAAACAAGTGGAATGACCCGTCCATGCAGGAAGATAATTTTACTTGACAAGATTCATGAAGATCTAGAAATAAACATGTCTACAGATGTACGATCTTTATTAGCTCCTAAAACAAGATAAATTATCTAACAAAGCTTGTTTTTACCTCGGTAAGAACCTAATTTTTTACAGCGTACTGTCAAAAAAAAAAAAAGTCCACATTTCTATATATTCTAAACCAGCCATTTTTCCCGCTGGTGAGGGTTGACACATTCACATGCTCATTTATCACAGGCTTTTATGTTGGATGCCCTTCCTGACACAACCCTCTGTATTTATCTGGGCTTGGGACCGACACTATGAGACACTGCCCCCTTGTGGCTACAGGTATAGGGACGTATAGCCTAAAGGGCCCTTCCTAAGGGCTCGAACCGGCCATCTTTCACACCAAAGCCAGTGGCGTAAACCAGTAAACTACCCAAACTAATAAATATATACAATTCCTGTTCCTGTATTCCTCCACTTAACCTCCCCTTCTTATAAATATATAAAACACTGATATTGTCTAAAATCCACTGAGGGCTTCGGTAGGTTTTCCCATTGCTCTACTGGATATGACATGTACAACACGGCGCTGGTACCTTGTTGTGTTCTGTTTTTTTCAGCGTGGTGCTGATGTTTTGGGGGCAGTGAGCCTCTTCCAGGGTTCTTCTGGCTGCTTGATGGTCCTGAACATTACTAAAGGAAGCCACCACGCTGGACAGGGCCGTAAAGATGGATGAAGCCTGCTCAGTAAAACGAGCACTTTCCTGTTTAAAGCAGGACACAGGGATGTGTTTCACTTTGGTTGACTTGTGCAAAGTAAAGGAAACGGAAACGAAACAGAACAGAAATGTGTCATGGATCATATCAGGATATACAGTCGCCGGAAAAATGATTAGATCACCCCTTGTTTTCATCATTTTCTTGTTCATTTGATAACTAAAGGTACATTTGCTTGTACAAATATAATGATAACAACAAAAATATCTCTTAATAGTTTAATTTCAGAGCTGATATTTTATCCATTTAACATGTCATTGTACTGATAAAAAAGTGCTTTTATTCATTCCATGTTTAAATTTCTGTCTGTTTTAGTCACATGACACACACAAGAGTTAGGATTTTATTGCATAACCATTGTTTCTGACGACTTTTGATGGTCTAATAATTTTTTTCTGCGATTGTATCTGTTGTGACTGCGGATGAATACACAGCCTGACTAAAAAAAAATAAAAGTCCCACATATAATATTTCACTGGATTGCCTTTAGGTTTGATTAAAGGACACTGTCACAATATGTGCGTCTTTAAATTCCATCCAGAGTTGCATTCATTTTTAGCCCAGGTTTTTGTATTGATAATGGGAGTGACAGACTACTGCGTCAAGTCCTCTTTACGCTCAATGGGGTTTGGGTTCGGACTCTGTGGTGGCCAATCCATGTGTGAAAATGATGTCTGATGCGCCCTGAACCAATCTTTCAAAAGGCCAATACACCTGATGAATCCTGACATTGTCCCGTCTTTATGCTCCCTTGGATATGAATAGTAGTTGAAGATACTCACTACATCATATAAACTGTACCCATAAAGACCCAGCGCTACTTATGTGTCAGTTACAAAGTGAAATTCTCTCTATATCTAAGCTTTATTAAGAGATTTATCACCATTTATTATGCTATTATCCTCTATGTTTTGCATTTTATCTGTATAAATCAGGAATTGTAGACGATCGCGTAGATGTTCATTATAGTTCAGATTAAAGTTGAGGGTTATTATATCAAAAATGGAGAAAACTGAAGAAAAAAATTACTTTTTCCAGCAAAATCTATTATTAACTGAACAAAAACCAAACAATTTCATTCACTGTCATTGATCCAACTCTACGGGTTTTACTGGTGAATCAATGTTGTAGAAGATAATGGTGTTTCCACAGTAACTACGGAGCCTCTGAATGTCCTAATGGCGCAAAAAATGTTGAATGAAATATATGTAATGGAACTATTAAAAAAACAAAACAAAACAAACAATAGAAAGAAAGAGTTAAAAAAAAAAAAAAGTAGTGCTGGGCCTAAACTCGGTTTCCACTACAGTGTGCCTGAAACAAAAATCCTGAATATAATAATGGTAAAAATAGCGTCAGTGGCAGAGCTCTGCTGACACTCATACAGTGTACAAGTGCAACATGTTTTATATGCGCAAATATTACTGTTGTGACACCGGCTGTCAATGGTGATTAAAAGTTTCTTCCAGCTTTTTCCCTTCAGGGTTCGCCTCAGGGAATCAGATTCACCTGTTGATTTGGCAAGTTTTATTTTTTTTTTACGTTGGATGCCCTTCCTGACACAACTCTCTTTATTTATCCGGGATTGGGACCGGCACAATGAGACTCCGCCCCCTTGTGGCTACAGGTATAGGGGTATATAGTGTAAAGGACCTTTCCCAAGCGACCATCTGGGTCTCAAACCGGCAGTCTTCCGCACCAATGCCAGTGGCGTAAACCACTAGGCTACACATTCAAATATATCTTCACTACAGAAAACATTACTGTTTATTAAAAATAAGAATGGATTAGATTTCTATGGCACTTTTCACAGCATCCAAAGCACTTTACATTATTGATGCATTATTCATTCGCTCTCACATTCACACTGTGCTGGTGGGAGGTTACCTTTGTGGCCACAGACTGATGGGCATGTGGCTGCCAGTAAGCCCCTCCCACCACCACCACCAAGCATTCACCAGTTTGGGTGACGCCGGAGGCAAGGTGGGTGGAGTGATACATGACTGGGACAGAGCGGGATTTGAACCCACAACCCTTCAGTTACTGCACGACCTACTCGACCTCCTGAGCCACGGCCGCCCCATATTATTACATAATATCAACAATTTCAGACACAGCTTGGACACTCTTTGCCAAAGGATAGAAAAGGGCACAAGTCACCTTGGTAAGATGTGACATGATGGTTTCTTCATCCCCAAAGATGAAAGGTGTTTTGCTGAAAATGTGGACGCTGTAGCCCAGAGCTGCCTTTGTGTGGATGCACAGTGTGTTCCGCCTGGAGAGGGAAGGAAAAAAAAAAGCCAAACCATTGAATACATACTGGACTCATGGGTCATTCAAGAGGAAACATTTTATATTCAACAGTAACTGTCATGTAAACAGAGTAATTTGAAGCCCCTTCCTGAAAAACCTGATGTATACAATTAGATACATGCAATACACAGATAATCTGCGGGGGGGGGGGCTTTGTCCACCAGTGGCGTTTCCAGTCACACTACAAGAGGAAGGAGACTGATAATGACAATAATGACAATTTTGAAAAGGAATTACTGATTTTTTTTAGACATGCTTGTATTATATTATGTTTTTGTTTGATCAAAAATCAGAATATCTGAGCACTGAGACCTGATGTATCAAATACAAAATACCAAGATCAGCAACTCTAGCCTCGTACCGGCAATGAATTTGAAAAACAATCATGTTATATTTTACACTAAAGTAGGGTTCGGTGAATGCGCATATGAAACTGGTGGGGTCCGGTAGCTCCAACGAGGTTAAGAACCACTGGTCTATACCTTGTAAGTTGCTTTGGATAGAAGCGTCAGCCAAATGTAATGTAATAAATTGCTGCATAAACAATCACATTGTACAACGTGCAGTGAAATCTACCGTGTGTGTCTCGTCCAGATGCTTATACATTATAAAACAACAAACACAGAGCTATAGCCTCTGAAGTGTCAAGCTGAGTTCACAGGGCCTGGTCAGGCATAAGGAAGCCAAACCTCGCTTCCTTGCCCCCATTAGCTTTACATAATTCAGCCATCACAGCCTAACGAGATGGATGAGCACTGAGGCCGAGCTGGGTTGGCGCTGTAGGAGGAAGAAAAGATAGCATACGAATGAGAAAAGAGGGCAGGGATGACGACGGAGGGAGAATACAGCAAAAGGGAAATAACGTTTAAAAAAAGGAAGTGTCCACGAGGAAGTCTTCACACTGTCGCTCAGTATCTGGAAATAGACCGGAGCAAAGAACGAGAGGAAAAAAAACGCTCAAAAAAAAAAAAAAAAACGCCACCGGAGACCGACAGGACCAGCAAAAGAAAGTATTTAAAAATACGACTGATGCGAAAAATCGTGGACAGGTCAGCTTTTCTCTAGCGAGTGCATATTAACGGGGCATGTGAGCATCGTAAGTTGAGTGCTATGTGTGTGATTATGGCTCAGTGGTAATTGCACTGCTGCGTACCTGCACCTGACCCCAGAAAGTAGGCCCTTTTCTTCTAGGCCAAGTAACACCCATTAATAGAGACTAGGACAAATGCTTTTTACTGCTTTTCAGAGCATCCGAGGCAGGCAGATATCCTCCTCTGCTCACTACTGTATGACGGTTTTAACTGGATCAGCCATTCTGAGGAGAGCTTCGGAGAAATCAGGAATAATGAGATGCACCCATGAACAGGGGATTAGATTTAAGACGAACATTTTGTTTAGATGGACGCTAAATATTTTACTTAGAAAAGGTCATATTTTGCTCAACCCAGTTTTATTAGATCTCACATGTTCTTGGAAATAGCGCATCAGAGTTATCCTTTAAGAAATATTTAAGGAAATCGATTATGATATATATATTTTACATGACATTACATTACATTTATCAGACGCTTTTATCCAAAGCGACTTACAATAGACATAAACATAACATATAGCACTGACAGATACAAGGTGTACAGGAAATATACACAACAATAGGTTTGACTGCAGACTGGGGTTAGTAGGGTTCTGTTTTTTTTTTTTTTAATGTAATGTAATGATAGATATATATTCTCTTTATTTTTTTTTAAATGAATTCTGAATGTGTCATAATTTTGATAATGTTTATGTACTTATAAGTTGGAGTCTTTAAAACAAGCCATTTTAGGCTTTTTGCCTCTCCCTGCACCTTTACTGTTTTATTATGTTTTTGATCAATGTTATGTATGTGCAAAAATAAATATTTCAAACCAATAATTAGTCTTTGGTTCATTTATTTGTCTATTTGGATGCTAATAGTTCATGCATTTGAACCCTCCATCTCCAGCAAAACTATCTTTATATTAATTTTGGCAAAAATCCAGTGGATTTCCTACAACCTGTTTAAATTCCTGCTCAATTTGTTACGTCTATAACTAGTTGCGACATTTGCACAAATAAGGCCAAGACTTCGGACGAACATTTCTCCAAGTTTGACTTAATTGTTTAGCAGCAGCAGTGGTTGGAGTAAAAACTGAAAATATGTCCGAACTTTGAACAGATTACATAAAATTATCACTTCTTGGTTAAACAGGACAGAGAAGCACAGCCAATAACCTGGAGGGGGCGGGGCATTAAGTGGCTCATTTGCATTTAAAGGGCCAGCGCTTTAAACCACCTTTCTGGTGTCATTACTAAGAAATAGTGTTGAAGATGGACCTGTGGAGTTGAATTAATGAAGAATTCAGACCCAAACAGAACATTTACAGTTTATATAGACCTTCATTTTCACAAATCTATTTAATGACTTTTAATGGGTTTTTTTTATGACCCTACATGTGTGTGTTACAGATAGGATCTACAAAGGCACAAAGCATTTAATAACAAACACAACGTTGCTGGAATATCAGTGTTTGGAACTAAAATGAGTTTGACACCCATGACTGTTAATGTCTTCTATGTCATTTTCGCATTGTCATTGTACTATAGCATTGCACGGTAATAAAAAGAACCTATATGTTCAATAATACGTGACAATCAGGGAAAAAAAATACACTTACACACTCTGTTAAGTACATAGAGCACAGTGAAACGGTGCACAACACAGAGGTACCTACAGTGGATTTAAGCTCGTGGGGATCCTGATGAACATACATTATAGAGTACAGGAGTCTGGGATAAAAGAGTAAATCGTATAATATGTCCTACCCCGGGGGTAAGTTAAGCTTGGCTGCTCTGAAGGAAGTAGTCTTTATGGTGAGAACAGGCAGCTGAGACTGCAGGGTCTTCCAAGAGTACGGCTGAACGATGAGAACTGCAGGCCTACAAGCTGCAGACATAGACATATCCCTCCCTGTGAGATTTAGTTTAAAAAAAAAAAAAAAAGGAGCAGTTATAACAAAGTGAGTCACATACAACAACATTAACCCATAAAGACCCAAACATCAAACCATCTTCTGATCTAAACTGTTTAGTACCTGTTGATCCACTAATCCTATCAATACATGTAAATAATTGGCTTAAATACAGTTATTTTTGACCTACAACCCATTTGGATGATCGGAGGCTCTGTTGTTACCATGGAAACGCACTCATCTTCTACAACATTGATTCAACCGTTAAACCCATAGAGTTGGATCAATGATAGTG
The DNA here is from genome assembly GCA_029822895.1 of Maxillicosta whitleyi. Classification (NCBI taxonomy): domain Eukaryota; kingdom Metazoa; phylum Chordata; class Actinopteri; order Perciformes; family Neosebastidae; genus Maxillicosta; species Maxillicosta whitleyi. The sequence continues at coordinate 6,489,454 of JAPSES010000098.1, read as the reverse complement.
GATGGAGACGCTTGGTTTATGTTCAGTTAATGATGTATTTTACTGTAAAAGTCCCCTTTTCTTCAGTTTTCTGTTTTTGACACAACAACCTAATTTAAATCTGAGCTGTTACGAACATCTGCATGTGCGTTTTTTCAACCTTGGAGTCACAACAGCACGTGGGGTTGACTGGAATTAAAATGAGATTGCCTGATATCAATTTCTAATAAATGGTGTCATGAGCCAAAAAAGGTTGGCAACCACTGATACACATGATCACACTACATTAAATATAGGAAAATACTTGATTTTCATTTAAAAACGCAAAAATACTGAGCATAATATGTTAATAAACAGCGATAAATCACTTAAGAAAGGTTAATTAAGGAGAAAACGTAGTGGAGAACGGCCAGAAAAGTTTACTTTATGGGTTAAAAATATGTGTAGTACAATCAACCAAGCTACAGTATGCAGCAGGTTTATGTTTTATTTATTTGACAAAAATGCATGTCGACTTCTCAAATCCATCCACACCGTTCTGTAGTGATTTTTTATTTATGATATATATTTTGTATACAGAGATTTCCAAGTGCTGTTTAACACTTGAGCCTGGATCTGTAATATCTTTCTTATGGGATCTCCTTTTTTGACTTGAAAACTGTGTTTGTGTGTGTGTGTGTGTGTGTGTGCGTGTCTATAAATCCTTACTCTCATCTGCCGTCTCTCCCCAGAGAAGCAGACCGGAGAGGCTGATGAAGATCTGGGAAGGCTGCAGAGTGTCCACACACAGGTAGTGAGTGCTTCTCACCTCTGGACACTGGGAACACACACACACACACACACACACACACACACACACACACACACACACACACACACACGCTTAGTTATCAGTGTGAAAGCAGACAAGGAAAAGAACAAGCAGAAGTGAGAAAGCGCGTGGAGCCGCAGGGTGGAGTGATGGATAAACTGATAGAAGAGTACCTCAGTGGAAGGGGGAAAGGAGGGAAAGAAGGGGGGGGTTAAGTGGAGGAAATAATAAGAGGCGGTGAGGATCAGATAGAGCTGAAGTTAGGTGGCCCCTGAACAGGTGAGGACAAGACGGTGAAGGGCGAAAAAAAAGGGCCAGATACATAAAGTATGTGTGTGTGTGGAATAATAAACAGAAGCAGCACTGTGGAAGCAGACGTGCAAACGTAGAATCACTGAAAACACAGACCATTACCGCTTCTGTTTCCTGGTTTTTAAACAGTACTCATAGGGTCTTTATATATGATTTTATGTTTCCATATATATTTATCACCATTTATCATCATATTTCCCCTCTCCGTTTTGCATTTTTAAGTGAAATCTGGTATTTTCCTACATTAATTTTACTGATCATGTATGATTATCATTATCATTATTATTATCACTATTATTATTATCATTATTATTATTGTTATCATTATTACTATTATTATTATCATTATTATTATTACTACTACTATTATTATTATGATCATCATTATTATTGTTATTACTATTATCATTATTATTATTGTTATTACTATTATTATTATTGTTATTATATTATCATCATCATTATTGTCATTATTATTATTATTATTATAATTATTACTATTATTATCGTTATTATTATTATTATCATTATTATTGTTATTACTATTATTATTATTATTATTATTATTATTATCTGATTTAGCTGCTAAATAATACAATGCCAACATGCTGATCATGTTAACAGATACTGTCATATAGAATATGTGTGATTAAAAAAAAAGCAAATAGCTGGTTTATTGGTTTATGAGAAAATTTCAAAAACGTCCAATAGTGAAAAACCTTTTTAAAAAAAATAAAAAACAGTGAAGATAATAGTCCGACTACTTCTTGGATGAAATATCCAGACTCATACCATACATTGGGTATAATTTTTTAACAGCCTGTAAAATATCTTTCAACTCCTGACCACTTAAGGAACACTGGGCTGTTGCACGTCAATGATTTTGACTTTAACTGAGCTTGCTTTCAGATCGGCTAAATGTGGATGGGATTAGCATCAATTTAACATCTTGAGTGTTTTAGGAAAATTTACATAATATGAGTGCGGTGTATTAATGTTCTAATCTTGAACCTCACATTAAAAGTGGTGTAAAAAGACGTATAAAAACCTTTGTTTCTCAGGTTATACAGTTCGATGGTGCTAATTGTGTGCAACTCCCAATGAATAATGGCATAAAGCTATTATCCAGGGATAAAAGTACGGGTGCGGGTGTGTGTTTTTGGTAACAGTTCGAGTGTGTGTACTTCAGGGTTTGCTACGACAGATGACACAGGGATGGGTGAGGTCAAAGATGATCCAGTGGTGTTCGCAGATGTGGCAGTTTTAGGCAAGACGGAGCTCTAAAACAAAACAAAAACAAAAAAAAAAAAACAGAATGGTTAAACTGTATAATGTACAATAAAAACAATATTAGTTCATCAAAACACAAACATACAACTGGAAATTATCATGTACCTTGAAGTGAAATTTCTTGAATTGGTGAGGGTAGAGCTGCGGTTTATGAAACACAAAAAGAGTCCTGGAAATGGAAGCAAATACACAGGATTTATCTGATGATGGAATTCAGAATTAGACATCATATGTGGGCCTTTATGTAGACCAGGGGGGGTCAAAATTATGTGGGTTCAGGGGCCACATACAGCCCATTATGATGTGAAATGGGCCGGATCATTAAAATAATAACAATTATGGCTGTCAAAAGATTAATTTTCTTGATCGCAACTAATCTCAGAAATTTCATAGTTAATCGCGATTAATCTT
>JAPSES010000098.1:6455356-6469092 GCA_029822895.1 Maxillicosta whitleyi | reverse complement strand
TCTACAGACCCCCCCCCCCCCCCTCCATTCACATGAGAGCAAAAGGGAAAGTAAGGAACAAAGGTAGAACTGTTGCATTTATTTGCATTTAAGATCACACACACACAGGATCCTGTCATTGTGATCTTGTGACACCTTACAAAATCAGAATCACTATAAACGAGGCGTTCACTGCCACGCCGTTTCATACGCATCCTTTCAGGTGGATTTCCGATTAAATCCGATTAAGCACAAAGAATGTGACATAACAGAAGCCAACATCAGACGTTTAACCCAGAAGAACCCAGTGGGATCCGATTTTTGTTGTTGTATTAGTTTCGCAGATACCAACTTTTCACAATGAATTTCTGATTTAAATTCGGAGTCATTATCGGAAAAGTTACGCTATTATTTTACAACCGAGCTGAAGGTGGAACCTGAATTAAAACCAAAACAAGTCCGACACCTTTGACTCATTATGATGGATTCACGCACATTCATTTTTGACTGATCATGTTCATGTTCACAAAAAAATCTGATTACAGACGCAGGTTAGAACAAAAACAGAGAAAACAGAAAAAAATAAAATGACTTTTTTCAACACATCTATCATGAACTGAACATAAGCCCATGTTTCCACGGTAACAGAGGCTGGGGTCACAGGTCGAAGATGACAAACTGTATTCGACACCAATTATTTACATGTAAATAATTGGTTAATATCAGTTTATATCAATATATTAAGAAAAAAACCAACAGCAAATTAACACTTTAAAACCCACTGCTACTTATCTGGCAGTTCCCAAATTAATTATTTTTCTTTCTTACCATTGTAGTTTTGCATTTTTCCACATTCAAATCATGTTTTTTTCCGTATAAAATGTACCGATTATGTAGATGTTGATAAAAGCTCATATTAATTTAATCAGAAACAGACAAAACTGGGGAAAAAAAGACTTTTTCAGCAAAAATATCAGTAATTGAACATGAAAACAAGCGTATCCAACCACTGTTATTGATCCAACTCCGTGGATTTTACTAGTGAATTAATGTTGTAGAAGATGACTGTGTTTCCATGGTAACTACGGAGCCTATGAACGTCCAAATGGATCATATCTGATGACCATGAGAAGATGATAAACCGTATTTTACCCCAATTATTTACACATTTTGATTAAATTCTTGGATCAACAGGTATTAAACCTATACATCAGTGGAAGGTTTTAGAAGGAAGAAGGAATTATTACCGTAATTCCTGGACTATTGAGCGCAGCAGCTTCTATTTTACCCCATTTATTTACATGTATTGATAGGATTAGTGGATCAACAGGTATTAAACAGTTTAGATCAATACATAAAAACAGCACATGAACCCATTAAGACCCAGAACTATGTTTCTGGAAGTTCCCAAATGACTTTTTCTCAGGAGTTCCCCTTTCTTAAATGACTCATCACTATATTATCCACTGTAATTTGCAATTTTTTCTCATTGAAATCACGTATTTTCCTATATTTAATTTGCTGATCATGCAGATGTTCATAAAAACTGAAATTAATATTGAGGGTTAATAAATCAGAAACAGACAAAACTGGGGGAAAAAATTAGTTTTTCATACTTTAACAGCTTCAGATTCAGACTTTATAAACTATTAGGGTCCAAACACACAAATAAATGAACCAAAGACTAATAAAAGTGGATTTAGATAAATAAATAGATAACATTTAGCACATTTAAACTGAGGAGAATCATTTCTATATTTAAAAAAAAAAAATGTAGACCAGTTTTGAGCCTCACATCTTTGCTCTCTTCCTCTTTTCTGTGTCATTGCTCAGATCCTTTGTTTCCACTGTGATATTTTTATGGCTGTTCGATGACAAACAGTGAAAGTTTGTGCAGTGTTTGCATGTGGGAAACTTTTATTTACACGCTCCTCTGATTTCTCTAGCTTTGCTTACTCAAGCTGCTGGAATGCACAGACTGGTGTGGGCCCAAGTTTACTAGCTCTTAGGAGAAGTGAGTGAAATCCCCCCCAGAAAACACAAAAGATCACATGGTCCTAAACATGCAAACAGGAGTAGTTGAAAGAATAAAGCAACGTGAATAATGGCACGAAATAAAGATAAGCGCCAGTAAAGTCACTAAGTAAGCCTATAAACACTTCTAATCCCTAGAGAAAATGTTACATGAATATTATGGGGAGTTTTCATTCAAGGGGGGGCGGTGCTCAGTCGGTAATAACAACGTGACCTACATTCCACTGACAATTATGAGCTGCCATGATGATCATAAAGTGGAAAGACAATGCGCAGACGTGATCAACCGGTCTTTTCAAGAGCTGGCTGTGGGAATTTTAACTTTTACCCACTTTTTTTTTCTCATGCATTTGGGTGGAAATCAAAACAGATGCACGCCCTGGGGGTTCAATTGTGATATAACATGTAAAAATGTGCACAAATCCTTTTAAAAGTCATACGAGGTGATGTGAAAGTGCAACTTCCCCATGCGCTCCCCGTGCGTAAAAGTTGATTTTTTTTTTTTTTTTTTTTAAGTCATCACGTGCGTTTTGGAGCATAATTACTCACAGTACAAGCGCGTGGATGCGTGTCCTTACCTGCGATGTCCCACAGCTGTAATCTGACAAGCGTTTTGGAGTCCCAGTTGATGACTTTGAGTGCGAAATCGACCCCGATCGTCGCCCTGTAGTGCTGCGAGAAAAGCTGGTGGACATAGCGTTTGATGATGCTGGTTTTCCCGACCCCTAATTCCCCGATCACCAGAACTTTGAACAAGTACTCCTTACACTCAGATACGGAGCCTCCGGCCATGCTGCTGGGACTGACTCTGACAAGTTTGTTTCCAGAAAAAAAAAAAAAAAAAAAGTCAGATACTTCTGCTTTTGTCGCTCACATAGGCTTCCTGTGTGAGGTGTGTTTCTGGTCTGGACACAGGACTGAGGGGCGAAAAGAGCAACACTTTTTACCCACTTTGCTTTTTCTCCGTTTTCCTCCTCCTCCTGCTCCTCTTCCTCCTCCTCCTGTAGTTGTTCAGTAACCACCTGATAAGTCACAGGACCCGGAAATGTCAAGGAAACTCGATAAATGATCAAGTCTCTTCCTATTCCTACACTGTAAAAAGTGACCGTAGAATTAACACACACACAAAAAAAGTTGTAAAATAAAAAAAAAAAAACTCAATGCAAAGCTGTTTATTTGAAAAGATTTTTGTGGTAACGATTAAATCAAATATATCTGTAGTAACAGGGAGAGTATGTTAATAAAAAACAGATTTGTGTGTGAAATTATGCATTTATATTCAATTGTAAATTGAAAAATAATGTGTTGCCCTTTAAATTGCACGACCACAGTGTTGAAATAACATCTTATTAGCTTTTCTTTAACATTAAAAAAAAATAACATTTAACAATTTAACGTTTTAAATATGTCAAACTAGTGGGAGTCTCATGACCAAAGGGTCGCTGGTTCGAATCCAGGCTCCGACTGAAGTGGCTTTGGGCAACATAAAGATATATAAAATGCCCTATATAAGTGCAGTCAATTTACTAGTTAAAAATATATGTTAAACCACAAATATGATTACAGTATGATGTGTTTTTACAGTATTGTTCTGTTACCACAGATTATTATTTGTTTGTTTTTTATAGTGTACAAATAAACTTTTATGCATCAAGCTCTCACCGTCAGCTACAGAAAATGACTCGGGCCACTGGGGGGAAAAAAGGAATTTTTTTGATTATTATTCTGAGGAAAGGTCAGAATTCTGACTTTAATCTCAGTAATTATAATTTTTAAAAAATCTATCGGATCTTAATTAATCTTACCGCCCAGTGGCTTTAATCCTCTTCTGTAAATCAGCCGATCATTAAAAAAAAGTGCGTCGTGATTTTTGTGAAGAAACGTCATCGCCCGTTCGTTGAAACTTCAGGAAAACCGGACACAAAATGACTTTTAAAGACTCTGAATGACACGACTTTTCCGAACCTTTACTATTCCAAGCAGTGATCAGTCTTCTTAATAGAAATAGTTTTTATTTTACAGAATTGTTCAGCTCGCCCAAAACATAGAGGCCTATTTCAACCTAGATTTTTGACAGTGTTAAACAGGTGGCACCCTTTTATATTTCACATAGTTTAAAATAATTTTAAACAGCTTACACTATAGTAGACTTAAAAACATTTGGAAATACAATACAATGGCACTATGTACTGTATATTCTTGTACTTGGAAATAAATTGCATTCTTATAGATAAAGAACTAAGAAACTTAACCTCAAGTAAACTACTTAAGTTGATAATGCAAGATCGAAGCAAAATCGAAACATGTAATCCCATTACAAGAAGCAACTAATCATCGTTTATCTTTACAACTGAATATTTTCAAGAGGATACGGTTCGACTCATGTTAGATTAAAAGTTATACCCAAAACCAAAACACACTGCTCCTTGACAAGTATCTGAGGACAGTTTTAAAATGTATAAACTCTTTTTTTTTGTTGTTGTTGACATTCTAAATATATATGTATATGTATATATATATATATATATATATATAAACATTTATCAGTATTACAAACATACCACCTGTGTGAAAAACAAGAGATGGCTTAACAGTATTACAAACTTTGAGAACTTGTACAATTACTGTGTTTTCCATTACAATGACACAGCAAACTCAGAAAACATGAGAAATATCAACACGGCATGGAAAGCAAAGTAGATTTTTTTCTACACATCCCATGCTCGTAAAACTTTTTTTTTTCCCCCCCACACCTCGGGGGGGTTGTCATTAAGTGTAAACTGAATAAACAACATCGCCATCATTTACAATCACGCTAACCTGTATCAGCTACATCATAAAAATAAATAAATAAATAAATAAATAATTAAAAAAATCAATAGCAGGGATGTAGGTCGGTAACTCTGATTGGCACATGAAGTACAACCATTATCACGTATCATACAGCGCTTTAAGTCTTTTCAGAGAAACCTCAGTTCAGTCGTAGTTTTGCGATGTTTTGCGATGAGCACACCTTCTGCGACAAATAAAAAGTAGTATTCAAACGACTTACTGCACTTTTCAAGTTAATTTGTCTCTTTTTTGTAATCATTAAAATCGCACTAACAAGGCCCGATGTGACAAAGCCGAGGTGAGATTCCCTAATGAAAAAAGGCGAGAAGGAAATCTGTGACTGCTCCGCACGTGAACTAACTCGTACATGTGCAGCAGACACGAGCACGAGCTAATCAAAAGTGGCATGAAATGTACTTAGTCAGTTTGGTGTGTTAGCGTGGTGCTTGCACATATATAGATATATACACACACACACACACACACACACTACAGCGAGCAGGGTTCCTACACAAGTATGGAATTTGGTTGGGTCTGGAAAAGTGTGGAAAATGGAAACAAATATATGGAAAAATATTCATGTTTCCGAGACTGTTCTATTTTATAAACATTAAATTCTGAATATCTAAAATAAATAAATAAATAAATGGATTGATCTGCTCGTGTAGCTAGAGCGGCAGAAAACATTTGGGCAGATTGACAAGTTGAATGCCCCGCCCTCTTCTGTTATCCTCCACCAACTAATTTTAAGCCCCGCCCAGTTGTTGTTAAGTTTCACTGCTGCTTTGACGGACAGGTGACGTCCACACACTGTTCACAAGCGAGCTGTTTAAGTGGGATTAAACACATAATGGTTAGTGACTGGGTTTACGCCACTGACTTTAGTGTGGAAGGTTGTGGGTTCAATTCCCAGGTGGGCCCTTAGGCAAGCCCCATTATGCTATACACGCCTATACGTTGTTAGTTGTTTTAGATAAAAACTTCAGCCAAATGTAATGCAATGGGTAGATGTAAACTCTCTTAAGACCGCCTCAAATAATATAAAGACTGGTCAGATTTTATTTATTTATTTTTTTAGCAAGACATCTGGAAATTAAGGTCTAAAAAAAGTATAGAATTTGGAAGTTTCAAATGTGTAGGAACCCCGAGCAAGGCTTAGCTTTCCATTTGCTTCATGTAGGCTCAATTAAACACCAGCTACGTCCTTCATTATAATTCTCTTACTTAAAAAAAAAAAAAAAAAAAGTAGCATGAGACTAGTTTCTTAGTTTTGGCACTATTCCCAGTTTCCAGGAAGGCTCTGTGTACTTACAGCCCTTCAGAAACAGAGCACTCATGGATGATACCTGGTGTTTTTTCTAACTATAATATTGATTCACCCCTTACTGATAAACGCGGAGTTATAAATACAAGCAAGCAAATGAAAAGATTTTTTAAAAAAGGTTAAAAAAAAACAACCTTTTAAATGGTAACTCATGTTATATGCATCTACATATTTTCATGTGCCTGTTTGTGTCATAAATGTGTCAAATGTAAAAGTGTGCTGACGGCCACCGTGTCAGCGCCGGTTCTGCTCTCACAGTGTCGAGGAGCTGTGTGCAAAGTCTCGGAGGAAGTCTGAGGTGTAGACCGAGCTCGGAGGACTACCGAGCATTGACTCGGTGACGGGGGAGCCGGTGGTAGACTCCCCCGAACACACAGAGTCTCTGAAAGGGGAGGGGGGAGACAGAGCGAGAGAATCTTCCAGACCTGGCTTGTTGGGAGTTAAATCCTCGCCGTCCTCATCCTCGTCCTCCCCCTCCTCCTCTCCCTTGGCATCGTAAATGTAGCTGTGCAAGAGGTCCAGTTCCTCATCCTCGGGCCCCTCCTCCTCTTCAAGTGTCCCCACTCGAGGGGCCAAAGGAAGTTGAGAGGGTGTCAAGCTCAAAGGCTCGTTGGCAGGGTTTGCCTCCTTGGTGTGGTGGTCATTCAGTGCAGGGACATGGGAGCTGTGCGTGTCCACCACAGCCCCCTGCAAGCGCTCCGTAGTGCAATCAGTCAAGCGAGAGGGCAAATAAGAAGCCGTCTTATCTAAATCAGGCTCCGGCCCTTGGACTCGTCCAGAGCAAGTCGGAGTCCAGAGAGGGCGTTGCACGTCGCCCTCGTCGTCCTCTTCCGCCAGGTTGTACAGAGGCTTAGTGCCGGGTGGTTCTTGGGGGAGTTGTGGGTCTGTGCCAAGGTCACAGGTCGAGGGCTCACAACTGTGGGGGTCGGGGGTGTTAGTTAGGGGCCTGATGACCGCCGTCTGATTCAGGCCGGCTTCCTGTTTCCTCACATGCACAGACAGTCTGTGCCACACATTCCCCCCCCTCGGAGGGTGTCTTGCACCTGATTCAGACCATGACACAGACTTGCCATTAGAACTATGAATGAGATAAAGACCCAAGTTACTATCACAGGAAACCGGGACACGTTCGCAGAAAAACATCAACATTAGCAGCAACGTCACACAACAGAGCAGCAGCATTTCAACATTTCTGAAGCATGTTAAAATACTTTTTATCCACATGACTTGACATTAACAGCTTTGCTAAGGGGTTCACTCATGAGCTCTAGAGACTATTACGTTTATCAGCTGTGGCACTCCACAAACAGCGATGCATAATGTGGTGCTAACAGCATTATGATCTTCAGACTGCGTCAGACATTGGGCTTAAAGAATTAGGAGCCATCCAGCTCATTTTGTCCAGTTGGATTGTTTGTTTATATAGATTAAAAAAAAAAAAAAAAAGAAAGGATGCATGCATTTGAGAAAGTCCTGTTAGTGCCTGAACTGGCCTAAGGATGACACCGAATTTAGCGCAGAATGAGCTAGGACTGGCTCTAATGTGATTAGTTAGGGAGGTGGGGAAAGGAGGGGCGTTCATGCTGAGAAAAGTTAAATGTGAGGTTAATTCAGTAAAACCAAAAGCAGCAGGGTGGCAGATCTGCTTCTTGGAGGGTTGCAGTGTCAAAAACATAGACGACTATTGCCAGGTCAGGAAGGGCGGGTGGATTTAGTGTAGCGTAACAGAACAAGTCAAGATACTGAAGGGGACACAAATCAAACATTTTATTGCAACAGTTTTGTTTTGCTGATCAGGTAATGCACAGCGTACTGCACGGAGATTTCAACACCACTTGAGAAGTTGTGGCCTTCTCATGTCGTGTACTTGGGTGGAGTCTTTACTAAACACATGTCAATAGGCTCAGTTGGCAGTGCACCTCTCCAGGAAAGGAGATCAGAAACCCCCAGGCCAAAACATTCGCCAGCCTCGACAATATGCTGCTCAGTACAAAGTTAGAGGGTTAGAAGATTAGAAAGGCTGCATAGCAAGGGTGAAAGACAACACAGAAACATGTTGGGATCATTTTCAGACTCTGCCCCACTCCTTACTTTAGAAAACTGTCGTCGTCACTGCTGCAGATCTCAAAAAAGTTATGTACAAGTCTTTTCACATCTAGTTAAAGTGTAAAATATATACTTTAATAATCAATGGGATATTTGAGTGGCCCATTAGCTTCCAATCAGTAAAAGTGTTACTCTTCAGTCAAGTCAATCCAATTTGTCTAGCTTCATTTCACTTCCATATCATTTGATTCTCAGGGGGAGGGGGATGTGTCATATGCTAACATATCAATCCTGAAAAGCTCATTTTCTCAGTAAATTTCAATATATTAAAATTTGGACTATCAACACTGTGCATAAACACTCAATTTTTTTGTGTCTTTATTAAGTACTGCATGTTCCATGTACTGACTAACTTGTTTTTTTTTTTTTAAAATACCAAAAGACCACTTTTGGACAGCTCACTACACCATTTGAGTGTTTAGGCATCTTTCCATTTTAGTCTCTTGCCAGTAACTGCAGGAAACATCAACTCTACAACAGTAAACAACACAAAGGATCACTCACTTGGCATTCCCAGATCCAGGCTTCTTCCGGCGGAACATATTGAGGAAACTGTTGCTTCCGCACTGAGCGGCTGATTTCCCATCTCCAACATGCATTCGCACAACATCAGACGTGGTGAAGGCGCTTCGGACATTTCTCTCTGGCTTGGCAATAATAATGTACATCTTGGGTGTGAACATGCACCCGAGAGCCACTGTTACACTGAGGCTAACGGAGAAGGATGTGGTTATGATCTTATAATTGGAGCCAAAATAAATGGGTACGAATGCCAACCAGATGATGCAGGTAGTATACATGGTGAAGGCAATGTATTTAGCCTCATTAAAATTGGCGGGGACGTTCCGTGTTTTGAAGGCATAATAGGTGCAGCTCATGATTAACAAGCCGTTGTAGCCCAGTGGCGCCACCATGCCTATGTTGCTGGTGTTACAGATGAGGAAGACCTCACGTATGCTTGGGTACGACTTGATTGGCTCGGGGGGCTCCAGAATAATGAGCGTGATCTCCAGAGTTAGCTGCACACTAATCAGCATAAAGGCGATTATCACCTGGGCCCAGGCGCTCATGAAACGGGGTTTCCTAGTGCAAATCTTCTTTTTGCTTCCTGCCAGAATGCGGGCAATCCGGTTAGTTTTGGTCACCAGGGCGGAGTAACACATGGCGGATGACAGACCCACCAGCAGGCGCTGCAAGTAGCAGGAGGCCACCGTGGGACGAGCGATTAAAGTGAAAGGACAGATGTAGCCCAGGAAGATGCCCGCCAGGATGATGTAACAGAGTTCTCGGCTGGAGGACTTGACCACAGGAGTGTCGCGATACTGGATGAAGACGAAGGTGACGAAGGAGGTGATGAGGATGCCCACGCAGGAGAAAACAACAGCCACGATAGATTCCACATCTGCCCAGTCCAGATACTTGAGAGGCAGGGGCTCACAGCCTGGAGGGGGGGGGGGGGGGGGTAGCAAAGGACACTTGAGGTTAATCTGATGTGAGTGAACATACGTGTAAAGATACGAGCTAACGAGCTAACAGGCTAACGGCAGCAGTGCAGAGTAAAGTAGCGCAGATTTGGAGACACTAGGTACAAGGCGCTGATCACAGTCTTCCAAAGTGGCCGCGGTGGCTCAGTCATTTGCATGTGTCATCAAACGCACCATTAGAGCCCCAGTTCTTTCAGATGCCTCTCTCTAATTTTTATGTTATACTAAATTTATATGCAGACACACGGGTATGTGTGTCAACTCTCTCATGATTCACTAGTTGTACACTTGTCATCCAACATGTAGAGGAGCTTAATGGGAGAAAACTGACAATTCCAGACTTCCCCAGCTTAACACTCCATAAATTACATGCTGCTGCTAATAGCATTACAGTCACTGCCATCACGGCTCTGCATGAAGAAACCAATTTCTGGCCTGCATATACGTCAAAGCAGGAGAATCAGACGTTTCTATCGCAGGTTGTTGTCTAAGGAAGGTTGAAATGACAAAAATGTTGGTATTATTTCAAGGTGTCCTGCAAAAGCACATTAAGAGGGGAAGGAGCATGAAGTACACTGCAGCAAAATACTTTGGTTTTTTTTCTTTCTTTCTTTCTTTTTTTTTTTTTTATGTACCACCCACCCAGCTTAGCTTAGTGAAGCATCAGCCTCAACGCTCGCAAACGGACAAGGATGGTAAAGATGATGTTCTTATCTGCATCCTTTCCACAATCCTATATCCAATATGCCTCTAAATTGTCAAATTAAAATGTCATATCAAATGTCAAATGTCATATCTGAGCTGTGAACAACTGTGACTATGGGGGAAATAAAGTTACTTTTCACATTTTTTTTTTTTTTAGGATTTATTAATAAATTCCTTGACATAGTTTAGTCTCATACATAACGAACAATTCTTATTTTTTCTTTTTTTGTGTGTGTTTTTTTCCCACTCATACATATGTAGGAATATAGCGACTGGGTAGCTTAGTGGTTTACGCTGACTTTGGTACGGATGATTGCCGGTTCGATCCTCAGGTGGGCCCTTGGGTAAGGCCCTTTACGCTTTACATCCCTATACCTGTAGCCACAAGGGGGCAGTGTCTCATTGCGCTGGTCCCAAGCCCATATAAATACAGAGGGTTTTGTCAGGAAGGGCATCCGACGTAAAAACCTGTGTTAAATCAACATGTGAATATGATTCACTGTGGCGACCCCTGAAGGGAAAAGCCCAAAGAAACTCACTTTTACACATATATGTAGGAATATAGAAGGGGAAGAGAATTAATTAAAAAAAATAAAAAATTTTAAAACACCTCTTCATAAATTTTCTTTGCCAAATTTATATTTCACTTTATTTTGGCCTTTTTTTTTTTTTACTTTTTAAATTGTATGTTCTCCTTCAAAAACTTTGCGCTGCAACTGTTTAATTATGTGTGTGTGGTTTTTTTTTTTTTTTATACTTTTGGATTTTATGTGTTGTTTCCTTACTTTCTGTTTTTAATCACCTTTTAAGTGTTTCTTTTATAGCGTTTCCTTCCCCCTGTGGTTGTATTTCAACGTCCCGTGTGAAGCACCATGAATTGCCTTGTTGCTGAAATGTGCTCTGCAAATAAACTCGCCGCGCCTTTTACTTTAATTAAACTTTAAAACGGAATACACCTGTTAAAAATTCGGCACTAAAGCGGCGAAATATTGCACATATGGAAAGTGCAAGTGGCTCTATGAATAGGAAGGCAACTGTGTTTATTAGTATTCTGCAGATAGGGACATGTAATGAGAGTGAAGGGGAAATTTCTTCCTCAACAGACTGCTGAACTGTATCCCCCAAGCCTCTCATGGCAGTAATAGGATTTTACACCTGGGAACTGAAAGCTCCTCTCAACTCTATAAATCGCTGTCAAAACAACCACTAGGTCGCAACAAGGCAAAGAGCAGAGGGAAGGAGGGGAAGTGAGGAATTTTCACTTTTGGGGGCTGGAGTGGAGGCTGAGAAAGCCAAGAAAGCAGGGTCACAGGACGCAGATGATGAAAAGCATCAGGGAAAGAAGGTGTCAGGTATGAAATATATGAACGAGCTCCTGGGGGAGGATGATTTTTGAGAGCACGAAATAAAAAAAATTTAAAAAAAAGGTAGTCTGGGAGAATGAGGTTGTGTTTTTTCATTATTTTTGTTGTGAGATATAAAAGCCCTGATGGGAGTGGGCACAAAAGCAAATCCATGAAAACAACAAATTAACCCATAAAGACCCAGTGTTACATTTGCAGCAGTTCCCCAATGAATTTTTCCTTTTTTAAGTCACGTATCATGATTTATTATAATATTATACACTGTATTTTGTATTTTTTCAAGTTCAATTAATGTATTTTCCTGTATTAAATGTACTGATTACGTAGATGTTCATAAAAACAAACTTAGTCAGAAGATACCTGTGCTCGGATTAAAGTTGACAGAACTGAAATAAAGACACATTTTCAGTAAATATATCAGTAACTGAATGTAAAAACAAGTAAAAATAAGTGTTTCCATCCACTGTGATTGATCCGACTCCATGGGTTTTACTGGTGAATCAATGTTGTAGAAGATGACAGTGTTTCCACGGTAACTACAGAGCCTCCGAACGTCCAAATGGGTCATATCTGATGACCACGAAAAGGTGACAAACTGTATTTTACACCAATTATTTCCACATTTTGATAAAATGACTGAATCCACAGGTATTAAACATTTACATCAGTAGAATGTTTTGGTTGGTTGTGGATGTTTGGGTGTTTATGGGTTACAATTAAAGGTTATTACACTCATTTACGGACTTTAAAAGATGCTTGGTAAGGAATAAGGGATACGGGTGTAAGCACAGCAGAGACAGGAAACTGCTGTAAAACTCACATGCGTGTCAGTTTTGGTCGCTCTTACCTGCCAGGTCATCGTCGGGCCACCATCCCAGCTCACAGGCCTTGCAGGTAAACTCATCCTGGACGTACTCATTGTCCTTGCATGTGGTGCAGATCCAACAGCAGCTCACCTCGCCCTTCCGAATCACCTTCACACAGAAAAACCCAGATAACCATAAGCCGTCAGTGTTCAGCCCCGCGATGAACTGGTCACATGTCCAGGGTGAACCTCGTCAGTGGATCAGCGCCATCAGATCCACAGACCGGGTCACTGACTGAATACAGTCTGCAGCGCATTATTAGTACGATAGAATAGAATAGTTTAGAATAGAATAAAATTGATTAGAATAGAATAGAATAGTTTAGAATAAAATAGATTAGAATAGTTTAGAATAGAATAGAATAGAATAGATTAGAGTAGTTTAGGATAAAATAGATAGCTGCTGATAGTTTACGCCAGAGCTCTGTGAACCTGCCATAATACAACCACAAATCACCTCCATTTTTGAACCACAGACAACAAACAGTAAACTTAACTTAGATAATAGCATCATGTAATAACTTTATACCCTTTCAAATGTCATAATCAGACTGTAGAGGAAAGGGTAAGGGGGAGGGGCTAAGGGGTGAATATGAGGCACCACTTCAGGTGCTCAACCCCCATCCCAAAAAAAGGGCAAAGGCCATAATAATCAAGAGCAGCTTATAGAATCGTGATAAAGCTGACAATACAGTACATACTTTTTTTACACACTGTTTTCTGATAGTTATGTGTGTGTGTGTGTGTGTACATGTACATATACATATATTAAATATTACATTAGTAAGATACCACAGTATAGGTCATCAGTCTCATGTAGCTCAACTTAACGCCTCCCTTTATTTCAATAATTACGATGTTAAATGAAACAAAACTAGTGAATTGTTTAATTTATAGAACAATAAAACTGTCTGCCTCTTCATTAAACATAAACACCAGTAAACATTTGAACACGGCTTTGAAATCATGGTTTTTATGATCTCTCCCAACCCCTGCCTGCACACCTCCCGACTGCCCCCCCCAGTATTTGACATCATGCTGCC
>JAPSES010000098.1:6444428-6455256 GCA_029822895.1 Maxillicosta whitleyi | reverse complement strand
ACCATCAGTGTCACTCCAAATCACTAAATCCAATCAAATCTTCATCCTCGGTGTCACTTTGAAACAACTCTGCCCACAGAGTATAAGCCGCACCCCCGGATAAACTATGAAAAAAACTGCGATTTATAATCCGGAAAATACGGTAACATATCTATCTGTTATTTAGCACTGAAAGCCTCAATGACATTAAAAAGACCCAGCAGAATTAATAATAATTAATTAAATTAATAAAGAGCAACATTTAGAATCGACCACATTGACCAACTGTTGTGTTTTCACGATCCTTCATAATAGACTTAACCCCTCGTTGGCTGTTGTTTACATTTATTTCAATACTGTTTTTGTAATGAGATGCTGTTCCAACACTCTTCGTGAATGTGCATATGTTAACTGGTTTTCTAAGATCCCTGACACGGATCAATCTTAAACCCCTGTTTCAGTAATTGTGTTATTAATTTTATGAGTTTCTACTGATTTTTGGATCATTTTTGTTTTGTTTGGATTGTTAACTGGAGGCACTGGTCAATAGCAACATCAGTAAAAGGCTCTACATACCTGAGGCTATATAATTATGCTTAATATCACTAATATGCATCATGTCTATTGTATGTGCTACAGTTGCGGAAAAAAATATTAGACCACCAAAAGTCATCAAAAACAATGGTTATGCAATCAAGCTGTAACTCCTGTGTGTGTCATGTGACTAAAACAGACAGAAAAGAAAACATGGAATGAATAAAAGCACTGTTTTTGTCATAGATATTGATGCAAGGACTAAAGTGATTTAGTTATTATCAAGAAAACATGTTAAATGGATAAATATCAGCTCTGAAATTAAACTATTATGACATATTTTGGTTATTCTCATTATATTTGTCCAAACAAATGCAGCTTTAAATTAAAAACCTTTAAAAGACCTTTAAAAAAGAAAAAAGATAGCGAACAGAATTTGAGAGATGCTTCTGGGAAACACTTCTAGGTAGTGATTGTACTTGATTGTACTCAAGAAAGACATTTTAAAGTCAATATTTTTTGTCAACATATTGATTTCTTTAGCAAATAGCCTTGTAATAAGCAGGATACTTAACACTGATCCAGTGTACAATGTTTTCCGTGCACATATTGCATTATTATCACAGTTTACACATTGGTAATCGCTACTGAAGTCATTTAATTTTACAGAGAAATGTAAAAACAACATTTTCATTTCATTAATATTCTTTTTTTTTTATCTTTAAGATAGAATATGAAGTTGGATTAGAGAAACACAAATAACCATTTGTGCAAAACATGGACGAAAATGGACAAGATGAACTGAAATTGTTCATTGTATTCACATTGTGGTTTTTCCAAAACTAAAAAAACATCAGGTTTGGGAAAATGGATTGAATCTAATGCCATAGTCGCACCACTTGGCGTGCATCCACCCACAGATCCATTATCTTATTCAGAGATGGTCTTCACACTCACTCTGCTGGAGAGACAATTAACCCATCATCGGGCAAGTGACTATTTTTGGTCATTTTCATATGCATTACAAGACAGTGACAGCAACAGTTCCAGTGAGGACAGTGACGTAACGGCAGTAACGTTAAAGACACAGACGGATACAGACGCAGCGCTCTGTCCGTCCTCTGCGTCCACAGTTCTGTCTGCGGTGTTGGTGGATTCGCACCCGGACGGAGAATACCAGCAGAACCGAGGTAAAGGATGTGTTCAAAGAGCCAAAAACTACCGACATATTTATGACAACTACCCAGGGCGGGGCCACTTTACGTCCTATTTCTAATGCTATGGGGTTAAGTAGGATCACATTAGTGTTCCCTCTGTCCTCTACAGGTTTGGTTTTACTGACTTTCTTCTTCTTCTCATTAAACTTTACTTTTCTTCCTGGTATTTGTCCAGTATGGTTCATTCAGAGCCCCGCCCCTGGTGGATTGATTGACAGACGCTCATTCCAACACATTAAATGTCAGTAGCAGCACTTTGTTCCAGTCAGACTAATGACAACCACAATAAAGCACATTTTAAAAGGAACTAACAACTGTAATGACATTACTTAAAAATCATTTAGTACTCATATCAGTACTTTGTATGGGTAAGTACTCAAATTGGATGTATTTTCAACAGCTTTACTGTCAATAGTAACTTTCTTTTAGCTTTTCCCATCCCACATGTTGATTTGGCACAGGTTTTTTTCATTGGATGCTTTTCCTGACGCAACCTTCTGTCCCTTTATCCGGGCTTGGGACTGGCGCAATAAGACACTAGAGGTATAGGAATGTATCGCGCAACTGGCCTTTCCCAAGAGCCCACCCGGGACTCGAACCAACAATCAACCGCACCAAAGCCAGTGGCGCTAACCACTAAGCTACCCAGTCGCTGTCACACCTCTACTGTCAAAAACATTATGGATCCCTTCTAAATTTTTAATTGGCTTCTATTATATGACGCATTCACTGTTCTGTCGTCTACATCATGCATGATAATGATCATGATAAATGTCACATAACCGGAGTAAATGTTTTCAGAAAATCCTGCATTGGTGATGGAAGAGTGTTCCGGTCTGACCTCTACGGCGTCCAAACCACGAGTGAAAATAACGTCTCGTAGTCTAATCCTGATGAATCCTGGCGTCGTCCGATCTTTACGTTCTCTAATAAACCGATGCTCGTTAAAGAAATGAGAAGCTACTCAGTGCATCAGTTAGATTAAATAGGTTAAAGATTGTGTTGCAGCAGAAACATATTCATCACTACAGGAATTATCCAATGATTGGATTTGATCTTTTTGTTGATGCAAGAAAAATGGACGTCTAACAAGACAGTGATGGATCAGAGCAATTTTTTTGTTTTGTTTTTTACGACCGGATAATATCTGCCTGTATTGATTTTCATCTTGACTCATTAATTTTAGAATTAAATTTTCTACTTCCATCAAGTTTATGTTCCGTTTATTGAACTATTGTGCTGTATTCTGTTGCTTTTTTTCTGTTTATATGCATATTTTGTACATGAAAAGTCCCTCTAAACAGTTTTCAGAAAGCACCATTACAACACGAGCAGAATTAGAGGAAGATTTTCACTGAAGATGTGCAAAATAAAGAGGATAGTATTACAATAAATGCTGATTAATCTGTTAAGAAAGGGTAAATGTAGAGAAAAATTAAAGAAAAAAAGTACAGGTAAAGAAAAAAAAGTGCCACAAATGTCACATCGGGTCTTTATGGGTTCAAAATCAAACTGGGGGTGGGAGTAAATACGTTTTATTTCTCACTTCCTTTCGTATTTCGTATTCCTTGTGATATTGATTTGTATATAATATGTGGATATCGATTGGAAGTTAGCAAAATTTCTAGTAAGCTCCGGAGTAAAAGAGAAGCATAGAAGCGGAGACTTGGACTCTGAGGTGGAGTTCCACTTTTATGCTAGTCGTAGTTGTTACACCACTTACGAAACGTCCTTACACTACGAACCCCCACCTTGCACTCCGACGACAGATTTACAGATCATTTATTTTGCTGAAGGGCCCACAATGTTTACCTTCCATGGAGTCCACAATTGGTAGTTTTTACTTCTTGGATTTTTTTTTTCAGCAAGGAACCAAATATGGTAACTTCATTGACCTTCGTATTCTACATGAAATAGTTCACAAAAGTAATAAAGTCTTGCTCGGTCTTCCAATAACACACTAATGTCGCCTTTCCACTACATGGTACTGGCTCTACTCGACTCGGCTTTTTTGCGTTTCCATTACGAAAAAGGACCTGGAATCTCGTACTAGTTTTTTGGTATCACCTTCGCCATGGTTCCAAGTGGTTCCAAACAATACTAAACCATGACGTATCACCACTGCAGACATTGATTGGTCAGACAGTTTTCTCTGTGACCCGCGATTTACAAAAATCAGACGCGGAAGTAGACACTAAATAGCGATACATTAATCCACATGATGACAGAACGAAACTACACTATGGTCGGTCACATATGCCCTGTTTCCACTCCATGGTACCGGCTCTACTCTACTAGACTCGACATGGCTCTTTCGCATTTCCATTATGAAAAAGACAAAGCCCCGCCCCCCTGGTTTTAAGTCTGGTCTAATGCCCTGTTTCCACTACATGGTATCAGCTCATCTCGACTTGGCTTTTTTGCGTTCAGGACCTGGAATCTGGGACGCGATGCTAGTTTTTTAGTGCTGCCTCTGCCGAGGTTTCAAAACGTGACATAGCACCACTGCAGACACTGATTGGTTGGATAGTTTTCTCTGTGACCCACCGTTTTACCAAAATCAGATGCAGAAGTAGACAGTGAATAGCGATACATGAATCGACATGATGACAGAACAAAACTACACCATGGTCGGTCACGTAGATTCAGTCTTTGGTGGCCGACGTAGAAATTCTGATGAGAAAACATGCAACGAGTGAGTTTTCAGCCACACTCTGAGCAGACGACACGGAAGTAACGCACCGCATTGGAGTAACGAGTCGAGCTGGTACCACATAGTGGAAACGGGGCGTAAGGTTGACATTTTTGAATTCCAGGGTATTTCTATGAGTGAACTATAAAGCGTTAAGGTCCAGCTTCATGCCTGTGTATGTTTTTTTTCTTTAAAATAATGACATTCCATCCTCCTTGTAGCCATGTTAAATTAGCGAGGTGTCACTATAGGGGCTTATCTCAAGACTAAGGCAGAATCCTCCATTTAAGACCATGGAAATCTCAGTCCTGGCACCACAACAGTAATTGTAAGCTTTAGACAATCCCTTCAGCCTAGTTGTGTTTTTTTTTTTTGCTTGTGTGAGAGATTGTAACCTACCGAGCTAATTTGGACACACAGCTGGCCCGTGGGCTTTAAGAACGGTAGAAAACACCAGTGAAGGGGACACTGGGAAATAAATTATCAGATAAACAGCATTCCTCTGAGCTGCTTTGAGCCAGTGCAGGTTTAGGATACATTTAACTCCCTCTGTGCGCAGGCTTCGGACTACTGCCTTGAAATACCTGCGCTATTGACAGCTGCACTCCAATTAGGTACGACTGACCACCGAACCAATTACCCTGCACACATGGGATGTGGGTGATGGGTAAGGACGTGTGTGTTCATGTGTGCAGGTCAAAGTCTCTGACCTTTATGTCGACAATTACCGTCCGTCAAGAAAAAGGAGACATTCAGCTGAATTTGTGGGAATGTAAGAAGAACACCACCATTTTACGAAAAAGTACGGCTGTTTCTGAGCCATACGGATTCGAGCGACAGGGCATAAAGCAAATCCAGTGTTTTGTTTTGGGGTTTTTTTGTGGAAAAAACGAACTGGTTGCACTTTCCTAATAGAGGAAAAACAGACGATAATGTGAAAGTAGAGCGCGCTGCGTACATTTGTTCACGTGTCTCTGCAGTCGATCCGTCAGCGTCCAAACATAAATGATCTGCCCGCTACGGGACGGAACAACTCGATTAGAAGGTGTACTAGAAATTTTAAGGTATGTCATGTTGCATTTATTTGCAGCGGCTACAATGAAGCTAGGTGTTGCATTAGCATTAGCCTAACATTTGGATACGCTCTTCGACAAACGAATCAGAATTGTCCGTTCGCCTTCATCTTCATCCTCATCTGATTCAGGGTCATAGACGTACGGTTGTATCTCCGAACACATTTTATTAAATCCGCAAACTTTCGACCAACACTCAGCTGGGCGTTTCCTTTCCTCTCCCTGTTTTTTTTTTTTTTTTACCCCCTCCTTGTTTAAACCAATCAGAGGTGCCTTATTAACGTGTCATGAATATTCATGAGGGACACCGGAAAAGCCAGTCGTTCAACCACAGACCCTCTTCTAGCTTACAGAAAACAGCTTCAAGCAAGAGAAATAGGACATCATTTTACACAGAAATGACGCACAGTGCATTCAACCATAGTGGAGACACAGCAGTAGGAAGGAAATAATGAGAGAAGTTGACCTTTAAACATAGACATACATTTGGAGTTGACATTATTTACAGGTTACTATTATTAACTTTCCTGGATTGTACATATATGTGACCGCTGTTTTAACATAATCACACAAAAGGTTTATTTATTTATTTTAAGTCAGTGAATCTGTTTTGCTCTGGAAACGGTGACTGTATGTTGCAGTATATTTACAAACTAACCCGGCTGAGTCATCCTTTTCAATCCCCTAATTGAGTTTAGGGTTGGAAACACGTGAATTAAATTGAACCGAGTCACATTTTCTTCATTCTCTCCGTATGAATACAGTCTCTGTCTTCTTTTTCGCTGGGTCTTTGCAGCACAGAAACACACAGCACCTCATGTGTGGTTCGGGGTCTTATCTTCGCTGCACCTTATCTGACTGAGTAACAGCAGTTAATGTGGTCTATTCAACACAGCGTCGTCTTTAACCCATAAAAACCCAGTGTTCCTTTTGTGGTACTTTCCAAATTATTTTCTCTTTTTCTATTTAACCTTTCTAAAGTGATTTCTCAACATTTATTCTTTTTAATATATAACATTTTGCATTTTTTTCCAATAAAAATTCTAGTATTTTCATGACAGCTCAGATTAAAGTTCAGGGTTATTATGTCAGAAAAAGTGACTTTTCAGTAAAATTTTATCATTAATTGAACATAAACCCAGTGTTTCCATCCACTGTCATTGATCCAATTCCACAGGCTTTACTGGTGAATCAATGTTGTAGAAGATGACGGTGTTTCCACGGTAACTACAGAGTCTGATAACCATACACCAATTATTTCCATGTATTATGAGCTTTAGTGGTTCAGAAGTTATGACACATTTCATATCAGAGGATGGATTTGGTCGCCGGTGCCCGTTTAGGTTTTTAAGGGTTAACAATGGGGTGTTTTAGCTCAAGATGGATGAGTAAAATACTGTAAAACAGTGAAGAAAGTAAAATTTAAGTAATAATTACATTATGAAGGTGTTTAAAGTTTCCTTAAAAATGTGAATAACTTAAACAACCTGAAATTTCTTGAGAAAAATACGTGAAATTTTTAACAATTTTATGCCTCAGTTACACCTTACAGATCGCAGTGGATCTACAAATAAAGAAACCTGTAGTAAAGGGCAGAATATTGGTAAAATTGTGCAAAACTTTCTTTAGAAATTCGAGGTTTTTAACTTCAGCTTGAGGGTATTGTAATTGTTTTTATCATCCATCCACTCAGCGACATAATCTAATTATGCGTCGACATGTTTGCGCCAAATTTATCATGTGGGCGTGTACTGGAATGGAGCTGAAGCTTATTGAAAATAGGTGACCTTGACCGACTTTTTCAATGTCAAATGGCCTTGTGCAGTCATATCCGAGTACTTTAACGTATAAATATCCTCCTGAGACCCAGGAAGGTACTGTAATTTCCAAACTACAAGCCGAGACTTTTGTCACACGCTTTCAACCCTGCGGCTTATGCAATGATGTGACTAATTTATGCATTTTTTTCTAATGGCCGCCAGCAGAAAAGGTAAGAGTGGGCACATGTGGCTTATAGACAGGTGCAGCTCATGTATGTACAAAAAGTTTTTTCCTTTAAAAATGTACTGGGTGAGGCTTATAATCAGGTGCGCTCTATAGTCTGGAAATTACGGTACAAGTCTTGCCTATTTTACATTAAATAAGTGTGTTTATTGGAAACAGCACAATGCAACAGTTTTTTCAGATGCATTTTAAACATTTTTATGGAACGTTCTTTGCAGTGGACAGTTTTTTTTTTATTTTTAATTTTAGAAACTCTCGACCCCTGCTGAGGACAAAAATGCATTGTCAAGTCTCTAAATTATAGGACTAACGTTCAACAGTATCTTTCATTGTACACTATTAAAAGTGTGCAGCACATTATGTTTCATATTTGTTCATGTTATTCACATTTTTCATTTCAGTCATGTGGGCCAGTAAAATAACAACATCATAACCTAGAAATATGACAAAAAAATTGATAAATGTTAACAGAAAGAACTGAAATTAACCCCCCCGAAAAAGTATAAATCAACGAATATGAACAAAATAAACGATAAGAATAAGAAGAAAACGCGCTCAAAAATGAACATAAATTTGAGAAACAACAAAACAATGTTAAAATTGTGTTTGGTTCTTCAGGTTGTTTACATTTGTTGGGGTTATGCATATTTTATTGTTAAAGTACAGTTTGTAAATGTAAAGATTTTCATGTCATTTTATAAAGGCTGTCAAAATTAACACGTGAAGGCGGATTAATCCATCATCATGATTAATCTGATTAAAAATGTTAACACAATTAACCCGCCAGCAGTGCAGACTGACCCTGAACACATCTGACAGTTCGTGCAGTTTGTCCAAGTACAATTAGTGTCGCACATGAACAAATGGTCGGTTGGTCTTTTAGTGACAGGCAAAAACAGAACCAACCCATAAAGATGGAGGACGATATGTTTTCTTTTTTTTTTTATTAAGCTTTGTATGTGTGCAGCATTTAGAGAATGGAATATGACAACTATGTTATTTAAGTATAAGATACTGACTGTTAATAACATAGTCCATAAAAAAGGGGCGTTTTTGGCCCCCGGGCCGTATGTTTGACACCTGTAGTTTAACATAAAGTCCAGGCGTAATAGTGGGAAGCAGATTGTTTTTTTAGATGGAGAAGTGCTGTTGAACATTGGACATGAATTATGCAAAACGCAGCGAACACACGCCTGACTCTTCCTCACACTGGAGTTTGTGATCAAGTAAAATGACATTCTCTCTTCTCGCTCTTCTCTCTCAGGAACGCCACGTCTGGCACAAACCCCAACAGCTCGTCAAACCTCGGCGGCCTCCAGAGGCACGCTTAATGGGACGAAATCTGATTTAATGTCACCTCAATGCTCCGCGGCTTCACACCGCACATTTTGAAGGCGCGTTATTGCATAACCTGAGTCAGATGTACCGGAGGAACACCTGTTTAAGTAGATTAAGGAGTCGGCGCTGCGGAATTAGCTTTAGTTATTAGTTTGGCGGTAATTTCGCGAGGATAGACGAGGCGCTAGGTGTCACAGACAGCAGAGGAAACATGACGTTGTTAGAATTTCAACATTACTTTGACTTTAAGTACCGATCGGGCTCGTGTTTTGGTTAATTCAAATAAGCTTTGAACTCCAAAAATAATTATTCTTTATAAATTATACAGCAGAATTAGAGTCATAAGACAAATAATGTAATAATACCTGTATGTGCAATAACTTATTTATGAATATGTATATATGTGTGTACTGTATTTACCGGAGTATAAGTCGCACCAGCCAGGGTTTTTTTTTTACAGTTCTTTTCTAATTCTTCTTTGAGGATTAACTTAGTTTCATTATTATTATTATTATTATTACACTTGCATTACTATTACTATTCTATCAATTTATCACTTTGTTATAACTACTTTTCTGTGATTACCGTATTTTTTGGATTATAAGTCGCAACAGCCATAAAATCCATAATAAAGAAGGAAAAGTCATATATAAGTCGCACTGGAGTATAAGCCTCATTTTTTAGGTAAATGTATTTGATAAAATCCAACACCAAGAACAGATATGTCATGTTGAAAGTCAATTCTAAATAAAAATACAATATAGAACAACAGGCTGAATAAGTGTACGGTTTGCTAACATTACATGAGTTGGATAAATAAAGTATTTTGAAAAAATAAATAAAATCAAGTAGAGGGAGTCCTCGGGTTATGACGTACCCGACTTACATTATTTTGACTTTACAACACCGAAGTCTCGTCTGCCATTACTGTATATACGTACTGTATACTGTACGTACGGTAAGTACAGTATTTTATTAATATGAAGTATAATACATGTATTTTATAGTTATTTAGAGATTTAGGGGGTATTTAGGGGTACTAAAGGGTTAATTCAGAGTTGCGCGGAAATTTGGGTTACGTCAACCGCATTGGAATGGAACTCGTTCATAACCCGAGGACTAGGCTACCTGTAAACTATTCTATTAAAAAAAAATTATAATAATCAAATAGTTAAAAACACAATAAAAGACACAGAGGTCCACTTCAACACTGATGACATCATTGCATTTTCCGGCGAATGAACCATTAGTCCAAACCCAGATTGAAGTGTACATGAATTAGTTTTTAAAGCGCTAATAGCAGACGTATACGGCGGTGGGTTTTTTTCAGAGGCCCTGCCTGTGTGTGACATTGTTTAGAAAAGCACAGCCTGACAACATCTGGATAATTTATAGAGTCACATACAACAGCGAGTAGACCGAGAGCTCCCCCGACTCCCCGGGATGATCTAGTTCCAGTTTGATAGCACATTTGTATATTTATGAAGCCATGAATTAATTGGCAGGGCAGAGATTTAATCACATGCGCCGTTTCCCCTGGAGGATGAATGGGAAGAGTTACTTTAAAAAGAGGAAGGGGAGGAAAAAGGAGTCAAGAGTTTCCTAATTGCTCGACGTGAGCGTTAAACTAAAAAGTTCAGGTAGTTAATGGAAAACTTTCAATTCGTGTCAACTGGTGTGAAATGAAAACATGTATCCATTAACCTATGATAAACAAACAAACAAAAAAAAAACAGTCCTGACATAATTATTTGTTGAATACTTTTAGTCACTTTATGTGTATGTTCTTATTTTAGTGTTTTATGTATGGTTTTAGGACTGACTATTGTGTTTTATGTGTACAGGTAGTCCTCGGGTTACGAACGAGTTCCGTTCCTACGCTGTCGACGTAACCTCGAATTTCCGCTGTAAGTGAGAATTAACCCTTTAGTACCCCTAAATACCCCCTAAATCTGTAAATAACTATCAAATACATGTATTATACTTCATAT
>JAPSES010000098.1:6325579-6343176 GCA_029822895.1 Maxillicosta whitleyi | reverse complement strand
ACTGGACCAGTGTGTGAAATTTGGTGAGTTTTGGAGCATGTCTAGGGGGTCAAAATCCAGTTTTAGTTGCGGGAGAAAAAACGAAGCAATAACAATAGGGCCTTTGCCGGCAGGTCAAAGGCCACTCTCCACACAGCTTGTCTGTGTGTGAGAGTGACCTCCCCCTGCTGGCTCGGTCCCTAATAAATACATCCATATAATAAAATGGACAAGATTTCTATTTCATATTATTCAACATGTGTTTATTTGAGTAATTTAGTAATTTTTTTGGTGATCAATGGTTCATTTATTCATTCATGCAATGAAAAAAGGGCACTTCAGTTCATATCCTGCACACAAACCTTACTAATAAAGACTTATTATGTCATCTCCAGGTTCATGTAAAGTGAACACTGTGGGTTTTTTTTTTTTATTAACAAAAGCTCAGGTGACCTCACTCAGTACTGCCTGAAAGTGCCTTGTACAGATACTGATGGGAAAATAAAGCTGCAGCTGCTGCCCCCGGTAAACATGTAAACACTTTTTCTGCACCGTCTGACCTAAGATGACACATGGTATTAAGTTGGACAACAGTCGACTAACTCGTAGCTCTTAGCACAGATAGAAAACACATTCCCGGTCCTGGCTGTTCATAATACCAACAATCACCTACAAGGTTATGTGACGGCTCAAGTCTGTTTGTCCTTACGCTGAACATCATGAAACTTAGTGGATACGATGGGCATGAACAAAGGACAAGAATCTGATATTTTGCTGTTTTTTTTTTAATGTAAATGCTCTACATAACATAAACTATGCTAGTGCGTTTACTGGCATTATTAGTTAAACAACCTCTCAGCTGGCAGGTCTGCTTCTACACAATAAAATCTGACACCATGACAACATGGCCCTACTGTTTTTCTGTTGCTAGGTAACCTACTTCAATGATGATGATGATTTCTTTTGGCTTTTTCCCTTCCAGGGTCACCTTCGCATGTTGATTTGGCATTTGGCACCCCATTGTGGCCTCATTGGGATGTATAGCATGAATTCAAACACTTTGTCCACTGGTCAACAATGCAAAATGTGATGGTTGCATGTTGTGTATTGTTGTGTATGTAACCCCTCTCAATACAGTAGAGCTAAATGATTCTGAGTGATAGTGTGTGTTCTGACTGATCATCATCCACCGACACCCACACAATCCTTATATTTCTGTCATTACCTCTCCAATTGGCTTGTTAACTCTCATGTCATAGTGCTATAAAACTCATTTCTGGGTTGAAATGGTCAACAGCAGCGACGCCTGTACGCTTGTTTATTATCTCTGCTTTCTTTAGTGAGACTCAAACTGGGTCACATTCATTTATTTAATACAAATACACTTATATGTGTAATTTACTATTGTTAATACTTTACCTGCAGTACATCATGTTCTGCAGGGGCACATTAAGAATAAGGTTAAAGGTTAAATCACTTTATTATCCACATGGGAAATTTGGGTCACTGCTTTTTACCCATCCCATTTATCCTTTATTATTTGACTTACTATACCATTTATTTTAATATTATCCTCTATATTTTGTGTTTTTTCACTGAGAATAATGCACTTCCCTATATTTAATTCACAGACCATACAGATGTTCATTAAAGCTAAGATTAAAGTTGGAGGAAAGGATTATTATAACAAAAACACAGAAAACTGACTTCATCAGTGGAATATATCAACAACTGAACATAAACCAAGTGTGTCCATCCACTGTCATTGATCTAAACTCCATGGGTTTTAATGGTGAATCAATGTATTCGAAGATAACAGTGTTTCCATGGTAACGACAGAGCCTCTGAACATCCAAATGGGTCATGTCTGATGACCATGAAAAGATGACAAGCTGCATTTTACACCGATTATTTACATGCGTCGATAGAATTAGTGGATTAAGTGATGAATTAAACAATTTAGATCAGTAGATGCATGTTGTCGACGGTAGATGTTCGAGTCTTTATGGGTTAAAGTTCTTAAAACTACTTAAGAGAATTCATCGAAACACCACATCAAACATTCAATTACCAGCAGAACCTTGTGCTCCTTCACTATTGCGTCTTTCTTTAATCAGGCATCAATTTCGGGTACAGAAGAGGTTAAAATCATTGAATTAAATCAAATAAAAGTATGAGTGCGATTCGCCTAAGTCAGTGCTTTACCTGCAGCAGATGAACATTTTTAGTGTCTTAAGTGTCTGTTTAATCTCCGAGGGCTCTGACAGCAGTTCATGCCTTCACTTCCTTCTCAGCTATTTACTGTATCTTCCCCTTGAGCTGGAGAGAACAGATAAAGGGCTGACAAACAGAGTGAAGATGTAAAATACTTCATAAGAGCCTTATTCTATATCAGGGGAATCTGTAAATATGTGGTTTGACGGAAACACTGGAAAATAATGTTGGTTTGCTGACGCGCCGACTGCAGTTAGTGCCAAACTTCTTTTTATTTTCCCTCATTCCCAGTTGTAACTTTACATCTTAATTTCATTGACTTTCCCTGCTCTTTAACACCAAATGTAAAGTGGTAGAAAGAAAAGTGGAAGTGTTTTATTGACAGTGCTGGAGGAGAGTGAATACAGAGGAATGAACTGGTTTGGACACAGAAGTAGGAAGTGATTACTCGACTTAAAGGCAGGGTAGGAGATGTTTTCCTGAAGCATCTTTTATTATATTCATTAAAATCCCCTTAAAATTCCTTCACACTCCAAACGCAACCGATTAATTAAATGCTCTAACACAAAAATAAAACATTTTTAGTTACATGCGGAACAGACGGGACTGAAAAACCGCCGTCCAATCGTTTTATCCGACCCATCGAAATGATTGAATGGTGATATTGTTGTGATGTTTACTCTACCTGACCCCGTGGGAAAGCATGTTTTCTGAAATTTCTTGTTCATTTTAATGACTGGTGCAACTAAAGGTACATTTGTTTGAAAAAATATAACAATAATAATAACAATAACAAAAATATAATAATAATAATAATAATAGTTGAATTTCAGAGCTGATATTTATCCATTTAACATGTTTTCTTGATAAAAACCTAAATCACTTCAGTTCTTAAATCAGTATCTATGACAAAAACAGTGCTTTTATTCATTCCATGTTTTCTTTTCTGTCTGTTTTAGTCACATGACACACACACAGGAGTAAGGACTTGACTGTATAACCATAGTTTTTGATGACTTTTGATGATCTAATATGTTTTTCCGTGACTGTATTGTTCCGAAGCTCAAAAGGTAAAAGGAAGGAAGACAAACTGGATGGGTTTTATGGACTCAGAGACACAAATAAACAGAAGATGACCCAGAAACACAAATAACATCAGAGCTTATCATGTGGAGAGGAGTACATTCACTAAAATGGACAGAGGCGAGAGTTGCTTATCACTAAATTTAGAAACAGATGCTGAGAGACAAAAAAAAAAAAACAGGGAAATAAAATTCAGAATTTGTGGTTTCCTAATATTGTACAAGGAAGAGTGGACTCGTTGGCAGTAAAATACAGTATATCTGTCAAGGTTTTATATGTTTTTGTGGCCTTGAATCAGCTCGTGTAAATTATTTAGCTTTGCTCTGCCAGTAATATTCTATTTTTAGTGACAATCTTGAGGAAACCTACTTGCTTTCACAGTGTGTTCTGCTTTTGAATGATGATTCTTCATTAAATCATTAAATGACTACACTTAGCAGGCATTACAGCAGCCAAGAAATTGATTGTCTGCCAGTGGAGTCCCATGGCATCGCTACAGTAGATCAGTTATCTGCCCTTCTCCATATTTTGTCTTTGAATTAGCAGCCAGAAGTTTGCATCCGACGAACAACAAACAAGTTCCTGCTGCAGCGAAAGCTGATGTTGGGATTAGGAAGTGGGTTCTTTTGTAGTAATATGATGTTATTTTGATTTTTTTAAATTTTATTTTCTTGCAATTTAATTTTTTTAGTCTCATTTTTTTCTTACTTCTTGCTTTTTAGGGGGAAATATATTAGTACCGAGTCAAGTTTCTTGGAAATAATTGAATCCTTGTGTGGATTTTTTTTTTTTTCTTTCATTCCATTATACGAAAAGTCCACACCTGCAAACACAACATAAAAAACTACTGCGAAAAAAATATAATTACTAATAAAAATATATGGTGATTTGAAAAAACTATAACAAAAAACAATTAAATGTGAATAACCTGAAATGTCTAAAAGAAATTAAGTCTTGCCAGATGTTGAATGTATAGGTAGTCCTGATTACATACACACTGCAGCTTTTATGACTCTTCTACAGCTACAATAACAAAATAAAATAATAACAGCTCAAAAAAATACCTCTATTAAGTGCAGGTGTACACAAGCATACGTGGCTTCAAGCACAAGTGCGTCTGTATGTGTGCGTCTGTCTTTTATCCCAGAGGGCGTCTGTTGATCTGTCTCGGCGTGTCTGTGATCCTGCGCCCACGCATGACTGCACGTGTTTACTCTCGAGGCGTTTTTCAGGGAAGGGGGGGGAGGGGGGTAAACAACGCTGCGGTGAACCGGCTGCGTGGAAAGGCATTACGATGTCAAGAGCAACATCAACGGCGGCGGCGGCCAATGGACTGGGAGTAAACAGTAGCCACGGGGTGAGTCATCTATCTGAAAGCAATTACACGCCGATGCGCCATCATAATAACCAGTGGTTACAATAAATAATACAGTGGAGAACGCGGATGACAAATGGCGGTGAAAAAAGGTGTGAATGAGTCGACACAGTGATGGTATCGATGGCTTTCTGGAATAAGTGCAATCTGATAAATAACAATAACACTTAGAGGGAAACAGATGGACGGGCCATACAGAGACTGGGGCAATTTTAGTATTGGTCTCCAACTCCAAGTCTTATTTATGTTTACAGCTGAGTGACTATAATAAGTAATTAGCCGATGGAAAACAATAATAAAACATCATACTGCGGTTATGGTTGACTGTCGTATTCTCTAATTTTTATAAACTGACCATAGCCGCGGCGCCTCAAGCCCTGGCCCTTAATAACATCTAAATAATCACTGCTCCAGTCAGATTTCATCCGATGTTCAGCTCCATATTGACATTAGAGACGGTGACTTAATATAATTATTGGTACAAATGCCATCATCACCTTTGCTTATTGTTTAATTCTTTATTGATTCCATTATCGAGTCTTTATCGGATTTCTGTGAAGGGAAAAAAGGAAGTCTAAGAACACTTTAGTTTTTCTCATTTAGGCTTTTTTTTTTTTAATGTGTAAGAAAATATTTTGCTAAGACTATATGCACAGTGCTTCTGTTCTCATAAACATATAGGATGTTCACCCTCTGTGTGACGGTTCAATACGTGATATTCACAGAAGTCCGGCCTATGTGCACACTCACACAGACATCATTAGGGGTGGGCATTACAAACAACCTCACGATACGATACATATCGCAATATATGCGCTTTTGAGCCCGACTTAACTTTATGTGACCACTCAAGAGAACGGTGAAGGACAAAGTTTGATAAATCTTGCCGAGTGCGGTGACAGGACGTACCGTGCAGTGGTTTTGCTGTTGCAGAAGGGTGGGCACGTCTCCTCCGATAGGCATCTGCTTGGCCAGCTCCTCGTCCTTCATGCAGATCCACCTCCACAGCTCCTCCAGGAGACCCAGCAGACGAGACCAGCGCTCAGCACTCGCCTCCAGATGAGCTCTGCCGAAATGTACCATCCAATGAAGCGTCAATACATGTGCCATCTCAAAACAGTGTGTCATCTACTCTCACAAGTTGAGTTAAATATTTTAGAAACTTCTGTTAGCCTTATAGCGTACTTGCCTAATGGACAAAAGTATTAGGGCATGTTGAATTCAGGCGTTTCTTTTCTAACTAAACAATAATGACTAATGCCATAATCTAGTTTTATATTGTTATAGATATCATATCGTTGGTTATGTTTAACTCGTAAAGACCCAAACATCCATTGGTGACGCAAATTATTAACTGATGAAAAATGCTTAACACCTGTTGATCCACTAATCCTATAAATAATTAGTGTAAAATGCAGTTCGTTAACTTTTCATGGTCATCAGATATGACCCATTTGGATGTTCAGAGGCTCTGATGTTACCGTGGAAACACCGTCATCTTCTACAACATTGATTCACCAGTAAAACCCATGGAGTCGGATCAATGACAGTGGATGGAAACAGTGGGTTTATGTTCAGTTAATGATAGATTTGACTAAATTAGTCACTTTTTCTTCAGTTTTCTCAGTTTTTTTTATATAATAACCCTCAACTATAATGCAAGTTCTAATGGACAGCTACATGATCAAAATATTGAATATGGGAAAATAGGCAATTTTCACTTAAAACTGCAAAATACAGGAAATAATATTACAATAAATGGTAATTAAATGTTACATCTAAAGGTAAAAGTAGCACTGGGGCTTTATGGGTTAAATCATCTTTGCTTCTAATCGGACCAATTAGACTTTAAGGGAACAACCTAGAGCTTTTTATTATTATATTCCACATAAACTTCAATTTATTGAGGAGAGGCCAATCAGAGAGGTGATTTTACTTAATTTTTCTCACTGATTTTATTTTTATTATTTTTATTTATATCTCTGACTGTAAATAATTATTTTCTACAACTAACCATCTACACCTCCTATTAAATATTAAGGAAATATTGATGTTTATGAACTATACAGACATAAATAATAGAACACATGGTTATGGCTCGTACAGGGTTTCTGCAGGTATCAGAAAATCTAATTTAATCCTTTTTTAATGCCACTTTAACCAGGTTCTGAATAGCTCCTCCTCCAACCACTTCTGCTGAAACTTCCCATGTTTCTGACATTTGCTAATATTCCCTCCGCTCTTCCATCACAGCATGAGCGCGCTCACAGCACGTTGCATCCCAGGCGTCCGGTGTTGTGACTTTGCGCATCGGCCATAAACAATAGCCAATTAAACTGTTCCGCCTGTCAATCATCACGCTGTACTTCTACTACTTATTAAATATTTATATAATTAAAATAAATCATGAATAATAATGATTTTTAATTTTTTAATGCCTCTGGACATCGAATTTAATGTTTTTTATACCAATTAAGGTGTTATTTTTCGCACCTCTTCAGAATAGCTTACCCATCATAAATTTTACCTCTTAATTTGACATTTTTATGTACTGCACTTTTTTTTTCATCTAATTGTTTACTTTTTGTATTTTATGCACAGTCTATTTTTTCTTCTGCTGTACAATGTCCTTGGGTGTCTTGAAAGGTGGGAACAAATAAAATGTATTATTATTATTATTATTATTATTATTATTATTATTATTAATAATGATGTTTAACACTTTTTAATGCCCTGCAGAAACCCTGTCATAAGATGCTCCATTTCCTCTGATTTAAGATATAAACGTCAATATGATTTTTATCACAATATAAAACTATATTACAACATGTCATTATTGTTTTGTATCCCAGACGTCTGTTAGAAAACAAACACCTGAACTCAACGTGTCCCAATACTTTTGTTAAATAAAAACAAAAAACAAACATTGAACCACCGCCGTATCTGCATTCGAATAAACACCTTAAAAAATATCGATACCATCTTTTTTTTTTTTTTCAATATCGGTGCAGTAACGTGAAGTGATATGACGATATATTGCAGAATTGGTATTTTCTTACACCACTACTAACAGCTCAGAAAATCCCTTAAACAGCAGATCACTGGCCTTAGAAGAAGAGAAGTTTGTGCCCGACTGGAGCAGATAATATTTGCAAGAGGGAAAGACAGTTGGCTGCTAATTGTGTGGGTGGCAGCGTGCATACAATAAGTGTTGATAAGCACTTTTGTTTGTCTGCTCTCCTGTGGGCATAATGCATCTGAACACAGTGTACAGAGACCTCCCATTGCTGCTTACAGAGTTAGCCTTAATTACACATGTACTACAATTAAGGCATAATGGGCTGTATGCAATCAACATGCAGAGAACCCCCCACCCACCCACATACACACACACACACACACACACACACACACACACACACACACACACACACACACAGACCCATCTCACTCAGCCTCTCCGTCTATTTTCCTCTGACTTGTCTACTGGTGGAAAAGCGTAGTTTATCACGCCTGCACTATGTGACCTTAACTCACTCCTGTTTATTCCTTTCTCCTAAACGTGCGCTCTTCTCAACGTAGACCTTTACTATTTTGTGTAACGTTCATCTTCAGCATCACTAACCCCCCCTGCCTCCCTCCCTCCAGTATAAGCTTTGTTGTCTCTGCTCCTTCTCGTCTTTGTCTTTGAACGTCTCCATCTGGGCCTGTCAGCTTCACTTGCACCTTTACTTTCTTCATCCTTTTCACACCCCCCCCCCCCAGAGATCTCCCCGTCTTATTTATTAATTCCGGGCTTGTGGCTGACATGGCACTGTCTGTGTCCTCAGAAGTTATGTGACTCTGGGGTCTTTTTTGACACGGCAGAAATGTTAAACGCAAGACCTAGTTCTTACCCTCAGACGATAACAAACACATATACATATTTGACCAGACGTCACATGGGACTTTCGGTTCCAACGCGGCATATGCGAGTCATGTTCTGGTAATCAGTTTAAGACATGTGACTCATGTTCCATCATGAATATGAAAGCGTTTCCTTTCATATCCCAGTCCGGTGGGTAATATAACGTGTACACCTTCAAGGAAGCTGCACAGTGTTTAAGAATTTAGTGGCCTTGGAAAAGACGTTTAATTCCAATAAGCAGGAATGTGCAGGGTCTAGTGGAGAAATAAATCCGTGTATCGTTCATTCTTTTCGGAAATTGGAAAATGATGTATTATAAGTAAAAAAAAAAAAAAAACAAGATTTGTACATGAATAAAGAATAACAAGTCATTTTAAAAAAAAAATTCTGATTATATGGATTCTGGACAATCGTGGTTTTGCTAGTATTCTGCTTAATGCATTCTGCACTAATGGAGACTTTTGTGTTATCCACAGGCAGCAAAAGGTGTTATGCTCAAGGAGGAAGACATGACAAGTGAAAAAAAAAATCAGCAGGATCTTCCAGGTATCGTCGTTTTGTGTGACACAGTGCGGCCGTGGTAGGAAGTTGGTAACTTCCACGTCATACCAAACCAAATATCAAAAATGTCAACATGAAACCCGACGATTGGTCCGTTTGCTTATTTCCAATTTTTATTTGGGCGTACAATGGAAAAAATGAAAAACAACTAGTTTTGGGGGGGTTTTTTTACTCATTTTTTCATTTTTCCGACTGTGGATTCTCAATTGAATATGAAAAGAATGAATGAACCACTGATTAGAAGCTCTTTCACAACCTTGAATTCACGAGTAGATCTGTTATTTGTTTATTTATTTCCTCGACAATCCTATTTTCTTGGAGTCTGACTTTTACCAGATACAAGTCGCACAGTAAACAGCATCACCAGCACGCTCAAGTACAAGCACAACAACCCTTCAAAGCTTTACTGACCGAATGTTGGCCGACTTGGTCTTCAGGTCGCTCCAGCGTTGATTCATGTCGTCCAGTCTGTGCTGGAGGAACACGGCTTCGTCTGAGCTGCCCAGAGCTTTGACCATCTTCGACTTGTTTCCGTCCACGCTCTTGTAGATGTCATTGTGGGCATCGATCTCAGCCTGGATGTCCTACAAAACAGACAAATTGTAAAGGTGACTCCCGATGAAAAGTATAAGTGGATCAAGGACAAAAGCAAAGTAATCACATTTATATCACAAATAACAAAATATGGATATTGTGGTCTTTTAGCTGATTATTTATGGACCCAATGCAGTAGTGCTGTGTTTTGTCGTCTAGAGGGAGTTCACGGCGCGATGAACACAACATTTCCAGAGGGCAGACAAGTTTCGATTTTCATTTAATGTCCTCAATGTACTTTTTGAGTACAAAGATTTAAACTGTTACCCTTGCATGACTTGTAAAGCCACCCCAACCAGGAATAAGTCCCTCAGCAACATCTGCTTCCATACTGATGCGGAATTAGGTAATACTACTGCTACGGCGCAGCACCATGTACAATTTCATTCTGCCATAGAGTATGCAATACAAATGTAATTCACGCTATTGCAACAGCACCAGTGTTGCTTCCACAGACCTTTTACTTCAATACTGTGACGAAGCACAATTATTCCAAGTGTGCGAGTGTCCTTAACAAGGCGTCTCTATTACACAAGTACATCTCAAAAGGCTGTGTGTGTTAGTGTGTGAGGCTTGAATCACAAGGGGGTCTGACGCAAGCAGAGGATCCTGTCAAATGTTTTATTTTTAGATGTGTAAAACTGCTCCATTTTCTTCTCTCTCTCTCTCTCACTCTACTGGGACTCCCCTTAGTTCAGCCAATTCCTACTGCAGATAAAGAGACTCCGATGCCATATGGGTGTCTGTAAAACTGCCTGCAGCGTACAGGCAAGACTCGCAAATGGGACGAAATTAGTGAAGATAAGCAAAGTGTAATGAGACCTATAGCCTACAAGAGTATAGTAATAAAAAATAATTTTGGTCATTGAGTGTGAAATGACCCATCTTTAGCGCCTCGAGATGCTTGTGTATTTTTCTTTCTTTGTGCTATTAGAGAATGGGAATGATGCTATTAACAAAGTTTCACTATACAATTACTGTAAACTAGCTTATCTAGGAAAATCCAATTAATTTGGCTGTACGGTGTCTGATTATACTCATTGCATTAATGAAATAAATTAACAATTACAAAAATAGGTTATTAGCAATTTGGATAAAATTACTCTTGATGCATTAATTGTAATTTTGTTCGTTAAAAGTGCTTGAGTTCAAAGTTTGAACCATAGTTATGGTATATATATAGGGTTGTGAAAAAAATGATCAGACCATCATAAGTCATCAAAAACAATGGTTATGTAATCTAGTACTAACTCCTGTGTGTGTCATGTGACTAAAACAGACAGGAGAGAAAACATGGAATGTCTAATAGCTCTGTTTCTGTCAGTAATGACATAGATATTGATGTAAGAACTGAAGTGATTTTGGTTTTTATCAAGAAAACATGGAAAATGGATGGATATCAGCTCTGAAATTAAATTATTATGATTTTTTTTGTTATCATTATATTTGTCCAAACACATGTACCTTTAATTGGACCAGGCATTAAAATGAAGAAGAAACTGAAGAAAATGAAGTGGTCTAATAATTTTTTTTGACTGTAGGTATACACTTAAAGTAGAAATTATACTGCACAGACACATATAGACACACCAGCACACATAAATAACATGCAATATACAGGAGATGCTATTCAGATAAGTGTCATGTGCACTTGAAAGCACATGTTGCGGCAAATAGCACATGTGACAACAGGTCAGCTACTGTACTCTGAAAACTGCTGTCATGGCAATGCAAGCAAAATACAGTCCGTCTGCAAGTCTATGCACTAAACAACTATCAATTTGCACAGGCATGCATGGCAGAGTGCTGCAATTTACAGAATGCCAATAGACATTTCACAAAGGATGAGACGAATCCCTCCACTGTGATCTGCAGGGATAATCACCCACCAGCTTTTGACACAAATCAAATGGCTCATAAAGGTCATAAAAAAGAGAAAGTGCGAAAGAGATGAACGGATGGACGGAGAGAGGCAGGCAGAAGAACAAAGACAGAGTGAAGGGAAAGAATGAAAGACACACACAGTGTGAAAGACAGGGAGTCATTCAGTCACTGAGCCAGCTGGCTGGGTTTCAAGCCATTACCCAAGTGCTTCTCTTTTATTTTTCTTTAGCACTTTTACTTCCACTGGAAGCAACACACACACACACACACACACCTCAGTCTGTGTGGCCATGCAGAAGTACAAATATTCATTTACAAAAGAACCCTTTTAATCGTCATTTCACCCACTGAAAGACCACTTTGAGCCTGTGGTTTACACATGTCAATATCAATCCTGAGGTCCTTCCCTTATGGGACTGACTGCACTCCATCACACACACATACACAGACATTACTGTGTCACAGGTCACCATGTCAGCAACAAAAACCCTCTGTTTGCCATCTCTCATGTTTTATTTATGGATTATTGACGAAAATTAAGTCAATATGGCATTTTCAGTCCTGGATAAAGTCTCGGATTTGACCCCTTTAACTCCAATACATCAACAAACGTACAGTTCAGTCCACAAACAACCATAAAAGCTTTTAGTTTTGGGTTAAATATGATCACAACAGTGGCAGAAAATGTCCTCAAAGCAAAATCACATATGTAATCTTGATTAAACTTATTTATCCAACTTCTAAACAACAAACACAAACTTACCCAGAGACATATGGGTGGGTAAAAAGGTAAAATTAAAGGTTAATGGGGTCTGGATGTCATGGAGAATCTAATAAGTGGCAGTGATTTTCTGGCGTCTGGCTGTTGGGAGTCAAGGACGTAGCAGACTGTCTCATAGAAACTTGTGTTAGAGCTACTTTATGACTGATGAAAGCTTGAGAAGCTCAACTGAACCTGTGTTTCTCAATGATCAATAACAATGACCTTTAGTATGTTAAGCCATGTTATCTTTAGCCCCTAATAACACAATTACCCAAAGGTTTGCTTTGATAAATTACGCCCAATCCGATGCTCCGGGTCTCATTCTATACTAATTCTTGCTCTGGATGGTAGCACGCACTAATAACTAGCAAAGCAGGCCAGAACCAATTATTCCATTTTAATGAGTCCAATAATGACTGCTCAGACCCCATAAAGCTGCCTACATTAGGCCCACAACTACAAATACAAGGAGCGAAATACAATAAGTGGTGCCTGTGTTTGTGTTCATATTGCAAAGAAGCTATTTTCTTCAAAACATCTCATGCAAAGGTATGTTCCAAATGAGTGGAGACACTGTGTACCTGTTCAAACCTTCTGAGCAGCTCCTGCAAGCTGAAATTCAGACCAATCATATTCAGGGATTTGGTGATCTTGCTCCTCCCTACATGCTCTCTGTTATACAGTTTGGAAGATGGTAAGGGCTCAGGACAGATGTGTAAGTCCTCCAGTGGTTACCGTCAAAAACACTTCCTTCAAACCAAAGGCGCTGATCAATAATTAATCCAAAGTTTGAGCAATCTTGGATCTGACTGCAGAAAAAACAAACTTTATGAAGAATCTCAAAAACAACAGGGTGGACTCCAGGTTGTAGTCTCAAAAGAGGCGATTTACACACTTCGCACACCCCCAGGCTGCACTTGTGCATGCATGCCGGTGTGTGTCCTCGCCCAATCCCACCACATGTTCGGAGCATCCTCTTTGGAAAGGTAGCCAGGCTGAGAGGGGCTGACAGCTAGCCTGCAGTCATGCTTCAGAGCTGGAGCTGGGATTAACAGGACGAATGGTGCCACTGGAGGTTTGACAAAGTGGAGGCTGGAAGGCTGGTGGCAGAGCTCCTCTGGCCAGAAATGGAACACTGAATCTGGGAATGAACCCCAACAAATCTTAGGTGGAGGTCTGCAAAATGGAGATAAGCGATGGTGTGTTAAAGGACAAGCAGGCTGATGGAAACCAAAGAGTGGACTCCAGACAAGTTTGACACTTTGCTTCAACTTTGCCGTTTCTCTTTCTCCACGTACCCTCAGGGCATGAAGGAGGCTGTTTACAGAGTGTCCGGCAGTCAAACCCAGGGCAGGGTCGAACGTTTGCTCTCAATTACTCCGATAAAAAGCTCTCTATTCCTGCCAGTCACACAACCTGACACACTTTAAGAGGAAAGTCGGCTGCACAAAGGAGCGCATGGTTTACCCTCTCTGTCCCTTGAGAAAGGTAACACAGGCTCAAAGAGAGTCACCGCGGAGTCTGCCCTCCTACCCGCCCCGTGGGTCTCCAGCTCTGGTCTGGTCTCGCTCTATCACACCCTCCTAATCACTGCCATGACTCGGCCACTTAGTCAAAGAATGCCTTCTTCTTTTTCTGGAGCTCTGGGCCACGTGTTGGCGGAGGGAGCTGCCTCACGGCTCTCGATCCCAGTCAAGGACTTTAACTTGCCGGCCTCCTTGAGTCGCAGCTCTGATGATTATCTCTTTCCCAGTTAAGACGGTGAAGGACGATCTGTCCGTCGTCTCGTCATATCTCGCCTCTGGGATGGGAAAAGTTAAATAAAAAACTTTTTCTTTCCTGTGTGTTTTCTGTTCCTTCAGGGGTTGTGCAAACACCTCAGCTGGTATCCCATCTCCCTCTGCCTCTGTCGCTCTTGGTCTGTCTGGCCACTGGCCCCACTCTTTCACACAGCTGTTTATTATTTTAATCAGTATCCTCCCTTTCCCCTCCTCTCTCTACCTCACCCTCTCTCTCCCCTAAACTAACTCTACATATCACACACCCACTTCCTGTGGGCCTGCCAC
Organism: Maxillicosta whitleyi; assembly: GCA_029822895.1. Classification (NCBI taxonomy): domain Eukaryota; kingdom Metazoa; phylum Chordata; class Actinopteri; order Perciformes; family Neosebastidae; genus Maxillicosta; species Maxillicosta whitleyi. Next base: position 6,328,750 of record JAPSES010000098.1, on the reverse strand, counting down.
GGGCACACAGTGGGGCAGAGTGAGAAGAATTTCAGAGAAAGGTAGGATTTTAGTTTGAGCCGCGTAGATTTGTTCTCACTATGAATAAGCCTAAGAAATGTGAAAGTACGGAAGAAAGAAGCTCACAATAACTGTGGGAATCCAACGAAGGAGGATGGTTAGGAGGGTTGAACGCTACAAAGCTGCACTGGCAGAGATTTCTACCTGCGCAAATAGAAAACAATGGCAGGGGTGGCTGGGGGGGAGGTGGAGTAGCAGGTATAGAGCTGAAATCATCAACTTCAGAGTGAAACTTACTCATGCATTTTAATCAATGAACAACACTTTGCCTGCTGTACTGCTCACATTTAAATATAAACTGGTAGAACTTCTGAATTAAGTCTTGTTACAGTTCAGCTCACACAATTTCAACACCATCAGCCAGCAGGGGTTGGAGACTCCTACTATAGAACAAAGGCTTTGGAGTCCAGAAATGGGGGGGTGTAACATGTTTGGGCTGTAGCTGCGGTCTTTAGGGTTATGTAAACTAGTCGCAGGTGTAATATATGCATCCCATATATTAAACCGGGATGTGACACAGTTTGTGGGAGTGTCTCTTGGCGTGAATGTGTGTTGGCATTGGGAACAGAAGGGCAGACATGTGGCGCGCATCAAAGCCACACAGACAGATGGCTGTCAAGTACAAATAAGAAAAAATACAATGCAATGCTCCATATTCATAAGGGAGGGACTTTGAAGTGTGCTTAGCTAATTAAAAATATTTATATACGACTCCAGGCCCCTAAACAACATTTTTGATGTATGCCGACGAATAGATGCTGTTGAGGGAAGCGCGAGTGAAGGATGTAAAATTAAGCGGTGAGGATTGGTACTGTTGACAAGTGGAACGGATTCTAAAATAAGTCAAAACTGAGATTAAACGGGGAAAAAAAAGAGATCAGGAAAGTTTTTTTTTTGTGAAGCCTGCTTAGCGGTTTTAGCTTACCAAGTGTTCTGGGGGCAAAAAAACTCTGTAAACTTTCAAACATACACTCATACAGCGCTTAAGGCAAGAGGATATGGGGTTATTGTTGGGCTACGTTACTAAATTAAGCGGATTACGACCTTTACAAGGGTAAGAACGCAACTTTTTTTTTTTTTTTAGTTCTCTCAAGGCAAAAAGAAAAGTAGAGTGGCGTAACATTTAGGAGAAAAAGTAAACTTCGGAGTAACACACTTAGACGAGGACAAAAACACAACAATAAATAATGATGATATAATAAAACATGGGGGGAGAAACTGGAAAGACTAGACAGAAAAAAAATCAGACTGCATACATCAGGGGGGTCAAACTCATTCTAGTTCAGCTAAATTTAATGTGCACAGGGCCGAAAAAAGTAAAAATAATTACATAATAATATATAAATAATGTCAACTCTAAACTTTTCTTTATATTTTACAGTGAAAAAAGTAAAATGACATGATGAAAATCTAAACAATGTGAATAATATGAAAACTATAATCGCGATTATGCTTTACTTTATCATTTCCACATATACATTATAACTTAAAGATCACATTTAATCGACGGATAAAACACAAAATATTTAGTAACAGGTGGAATATTATTAAAATTACACATACTTCTCTTCAGACATTTCAGGTTAGTCTGATTTTTTTTTGTGAAATTACACTTTGTTTTAGTCTAAATACATGAAAACATTTACATTTGTGAGTATTTATAGGTTATTTTGACATTTAACTGGTTTCAATGTGGAACCTGAACTAAAATTACTGTTAATACTTTAAGTGTAATTTTAGTATTTCACAAATTCATCGCAGGGGCCGGACTGGACCCTTTGGCGGGCCGGATTTGGCCCCGGGGCCACATGTTTGACACCTGTGACTTACATACAGAGGTTTGTCTGATGCCCGATGAGTTTAAGGTCATGCTCAAGATTGAATTTTTTTTTTAAAAAAAAGATGGAAAAACATCTCTGTGGGAAATATTACGAAGAACAAAAGAGATAGCCAACAACAGATAAGATTTCTACGATTAAATTTGATCATGGAAATGGTTTAAGGGGGAGATTTCTTCATTTCCCCAGCCCCCCCCAAACAAAAAAAAAGGTGGTAAACAGCAAAATAAGCAGAAAACAACATTGTTATCTGCCCTGAATATCACTAGAACTCCATCCATGATATTAAATATACAAATCTTTGATCAAGTTCTCAAAGAAACGCGGCTAATTTTGCCTAAAAATCTGTGTGGTTAAAAATAAAAGCCAGAGAACAGAGACCGCCAGAGGGGAGAAATGTGAACCAGTCAAAGATCGACTGCTAGAAGAGAGAAGTCAGGAGCTGCACGGTTTGCTCTCACAGATGATGTCGAAGCGGACAGAGGGCGTAACAACTAAATAAAGTTGGACAACCATATCCACAGATCACAGACAGAACAAACCAACACTGGCTTAAACAAACACACACACACACGCACACACACACACACACACACACACACACACACACACATACACATACACACGGACCATTCTATCATGGATCTGCTCAGGACATATTCCATCAAACCATCAAAGACTCATCTGGGCTTTCCGCCTTTACCGTGTAAAAAAGCACGAGGCATAGATTCGATGAAGCTGCAGCGTTCCCAGGCACCGCAACAAGGGGTCAAACATACGGCTCGTGGGCCAAAACCAGTCCGTCACAGAGTTCAATCTGGATCATATAGGCCACAATTAGTGAAAAGCAAAAAAAATAAATAAATAAAAAATTACACTGAAGAAACAAACAAACAAACAAAGGTGTCAAATTCATTTTAGTTCGGGTTCCACTACCAGTAAAACCAGTAAAATACACAGCACGACCCCACAAAACAAAAGTCACACATGCAATATCTGACTGCACCACCTTTGGTTTTGATTCCAGGAGAAAATACAGACAAAAATACAACAAATAAATGGTGATACGTCAGTTAAGAAAGGTTAGATTTGGAGAAAATTTCTATTAGGAACTGACATAAAAGCAGCACTGGGTCGTTATGGGTTAAAAACATATCAATTAGGGTTGTCAAAAGATTAATTTTCTTGATCGCGACTAATCTCAGAAATTTCATAGTTAATCGTGATTAATCTTGATTTATTTTGCATGTGTAAAATTGATATTTTGCAGTAA
>JAPSES010000098.1:6307995-6325479 GCA_029822895.1 Maxillicosta whitleyi | reverse complement strand
GTAATGGTACTAATGTACTGATGAAGTAATGGTACTAATGTAAGGAATGATGTTCAAATGGATCATGTGGATGTGGACAGGGGTCTGGATCAGCACTTATGTTGGTCTAATATTCTAAAAAAAAAAAACAAAAAAAAAAACATGTTACTTTTACTTTTATATACATTTCTTGTATTTTTTTTTTTTTTTACAGTTATGGATATGAACCAAATATGGTAACATCATTAACCTTGAAAGTAATTTAGCACTCTTATGCAATACAATAACACAACTAAGGTTGAAATTATTTCTATAAGTTAACCCTATAAAGGGTTAAGAACTGTTATGTGTCACATGATCAAAATTAGGCACATGACCCATACAGGAGGTAAACAACACAGTGGTGGCAAACGTTTTCAGAAACCCCGTGCATTTGGGATATATTAGGTTAAGAATCATTATTAAGTTACTGAACTTTACCAAGTATTGTCCCATTCTCCAGACTCACACACTCCCTACTGCACACGCTCAGTTCCATCCAGGTCAAAACTGGTTATTTCAGGAAGATAATAAAACACGTCCAGGAAAGGGCTGTTGAAACTATTGAGTTTTGTTGGGGGGGGGTTTTCTTGTTAAAAATAAACCAAAAAAAGCCACAACTTCTGGAACACCAAAATTATTTTTTCACAAATATGTTATAATATATAGGATTGTGTAACATTTTAAGGGTACCCCAAAAAGTTAGGTTTTAGCTCATTCTAATGTAAAACACAATATTTTCATTATTTACATGTGTTATTATGTTAAAAGGACTACATAAATATATTAGGTTTGATATAGTACAGTAATGAGAGATGGAAACTCAGGGCTGTAAGTGTTTAAACCATACATTCAGTTTTTACATTCACCATTACATCCTTATTATTTAGTCTTTAAAGTATATATTACAGTTATATTCCCCTTGACATTTACCTATAACATCATGATACTTGTTTTTTTCAAAGACTTCTCCAATAAAACACTGTCGTTGCTGCCGTAGCAGTGGGACTGTACAGTGAAGTTGGTGTTTAATGCTCCGTCCCCTCCCCTTTGAGGCGGTCGTCTGTCTCTGCGTGAGGCTGGACGTCTCGCAGCGGGACGTGCGGACGTACAAAGTGACTTACGATCTCACACTCAGACAGTACAGAGTGAAAACTAGACACTCAGACAGAGGCGACGTCAGACGGAAGGTCAACAGGAGGAGGGAGCCAGTTGGATAAATCTAGCATCCGCGACAATTGCCCTGTCAATCATTTAGTTGCCATGGCACTGTCTGGCAAGGCGGGGCCTACAATGGGCTATAAATAGAGCAAGGCAGGATGGAAAGAGGACAGAGGACAATTATGATACATCAGCCAGGGGTAGAGGTGTGATTCTGTGTGTGTGTGTGTGTGTGTGTGTGTGTGTGTGTGTGTCCCAGTGAGGTTAGTGGTAATTAATGGTCTCTCTCTGGAATGAAAAGCATCAATCCAAAATTAGATCTTGATGAACTACCACAAATCGACCAACCTGAGGGCAAACCCAGCTTACACACAAACACAGACGCACAATTTGTCAGTCTACCTTTACAAGGACCGAAAAATTTCATTTGGACTCGGAACTATTTTCTAACCATGGACTCAAGGACTCGCGCTAACCTTGTTAGATGTGACCCAAAACACAGAGGCGAACCTGAACGTGCCCTTAAATGACAAACAACACAGGAGAAATGAATCGACGTCACGTGTGTGATTTATCGACCACTACATTTATACATATATGTATGTACAGTCGTGGAAAAAATTATTAGACCATCAAAAGTCATCCAAAATTGTTATGCGATCAAATGATCTTTAATAACACTTACGGTCAATAAATCTCAATCAAATCTAATAAAATACCCACATTTCAAGTATGATATTATAATAAGTGGTGATGTCAGTATGTTAATAATGATTAAATCTAAAGAGAAATTGACAGTAGTTCTTTATGCGTAGTGTGTGTATATATTTTAATTTATTGTTGTTAATCTGTCTTTTAAACTGTATTTTATGATGTGGGTCTTGGCCAGGTCGCGCTTGTAAAGGAGAGCTTGATCTCAATGGGTTTTTCCCCCGATTAACCCTTAAAGACCCGAGCGACTACTGACCTCCAGTATCTACTGATCTAAACCGTTTAACCCTTAAGGGTCTGAGCCTATTTGGGCTGTTTTTGACTCCCTATGATTTTGCTTTTACATACTATATAAAGGAATATTTACGTACTATACCCATGTTTGGTATCTTTCTTTTCAGCACAACTTCATCTATCTCATCTGCCTATTATTTTTTCACTTCAACCTACAATATTAACGCAAAAGGCCGAAAAACGCACAAAAAATATAAAATCCGATGTGAAAAATGTATATAATTTATTGCATAAATAACCACAAAGACACTTAAAGACTTAAAAGTGACTATTGGTTCCAAATATTAGATATATAAAATATTAATTGTAATAAATTAAAACTATACTCAAATATATGACATAAAAGCATATATTTACATGGCCGTTTTCTCCAGCTGACTATGACGTTTTGAAAATGTCATGTGATTCAGTTAATACCTGTTGATTCAATCGTCCTATCAATGCGTGTAAATAACTGGTGTAAAATACAGTTTTTCCTCTTTTCATGGTCATCAGATATGACCCATTTAGATGTTCAGACGCTCTGTGGTTACCGTGGAAACACCGTCATCTTCTACAACACTGTAGATGTAGTTATGGTCATGTGTTATGTTCAGTTAATGGTAGATTTAACTGAAAAAAATCACATTCTTCTGTTTCTGATTTTGTAACCTCTGAATTTACGCTGAGCTTTAATGAACATTTACATTATCATGGAACTAAATATGGAAAAATACATGATTTACACTGAAAAAAACTCAAAATAAAGAGGATGATATTGCAAATAAACAGCTGATAGAGAATATAGAGAACCAAAAATAGCATTGGGTTAAATAAAAGGTTCAATAAATATGCAAATATATCCGACTGACTAAGCACCTCGCAATTAACATCCTGTCCTTTACCTTTAACTGACAAATGTTAACTCCTGTCATCTTTACCCGAACATCAGCTCGGGTCAAATCCCTCAAAGTCTCAACATGACACGAAGGGTTCCGACCCAGGGGCAAAGATGATTCCTTTCCATCGTGCGCAGCACTTTAAAGGCTGATCGGCAACGTGTCTCAGAGAGGTGATCTAATTACTGTCATTAGCAGCATCTAATTGGAACTTTAAAATCAAAAGATTAGCTGTGCCAATAACGGCGATAACCTATTTTAGGGTTTTCCTGGAAGCAAAGGAGGAGAAAAGTAATGGAAAGGAGATGAAAAAAAAAAAAAAAGCAAAGAGGAACATAAGGAGCATGAACAGAAGCCGATCAAAGCAAAAGGCTTTTCTAAGAAGGTTCTATCATTTCCTGATTTAACCTCATAAACAAACATTCAGAGGCCATTAGCAGTAAAATGAAACAGCGGACCTCCTCTACATCTTCACTAATTAACAATTGTTTTAATCCATCTTTAATTCTGATGACGGTTGCATCATTTATGTGCGTGTTTGTTGGATGCTCAGGGTCCCTCACACTGTTCACCAGATTAGTCGAGCTACTCTCCGCCAAGCGTTGCCCGCAGCGACCAAAGGTAATTGCTTTTTAATTAAGCCCCCGGCGCTAATCCCAATGATATTTAGCAGGCACAAACTGGCACGCACACGTGTGCAGGCACAGACACTGAAGAGAGGACGCGGGCTAAAAGAGGGAGACGCTCAACGACAGCAGCTACCGGCCTGTAAACTGGACTAATGTGTAATAGGCTTTGTTGGGTTTTTTGGTTTTTTTCTCTTTTTTTGTCCAGAACAGGAAGCAAAGGAAGGCAGGGAAAATGAAGTCATTCCAATATGGGGCCAATAAATGAAATTTCACCCCGTGCTCAATCTGAGAATATCCCTTCAACTGAAAATGAGCTCTGAGATCGATTCTGGACAGTGTGAGTAAGGGTGTGTGTGTGTGTGTGTGTGTGTGTGTGTGACCCTCAAACAGGCCCTGCAAACCTTGAAGATGAAAAAAGCAATGTATTCGTCCTCTATCGACCTTTTTTCCTTCTGTCTTTTTCCCTTCCTCACCTTCTTTCTCTCCTCCTTCCTCGTTAGGTGTTTAATGGACTTGGGTAACGCTGCCACTAACCACTCATTTTCTAACAATTAATCTTTCATCTCATTTTTCAATTGATCGATTTAATCTATAAACAATTTTTTTTTTTCAAGAATCAAGTGTTTGTTGTTTTGTTGTGTCCATTTTAATTTGAATACAACTCATATTGTCTGAACAAAAGGGTTAAAGACATGTTAATCGCAAAGGGTGGTCACATTATATATTACCACTTAAATTTTTTTCCTGAAAATTTTGTTTTTACAGCTGTACATACCTCACATATAGCAGTTTGGATCTAAACGCAGGAGCTGAAAAATGCATATGTGGTCACTATAACTTTAATAAACCAACAAACTTAATACTTGACTAGGACTTTTGCATAGTACTGCAAATAAACCAGATTAACCATGTTTCATGTAAACACATTATGCTCAAAACATCCTCCAATCCTTTTCTACCCTTGTACCAACACATGTCCATCTACAGTCATGGAAAAAACTATTAGACCATTAAAAATCATCAAAAACAACAGTTATGTAATCCAGTCCTAACTCCTGTGTGTGTCATGTGACTAAAACAGACAGAAAAGAAAACATGGAATGAATAAAAGCACTGTTTTTGTCAGTAAAATGAAGTGATTTGGGATTTATCAACAAAAACATGTTAAATGGATAGATATCAGCTCTGAAATTAAACTATTATGAGATATTTTTGTTGTCATCATTATATTTGTCCAAACAAATGTAACTTTAGTCATAAAATGAATGTTAGTTATGAATGAAATTGATGAAAACAAGAGGTGGTCTAATAATTTTTTCCGCTTCTGTAAATCAACCAATTAACCTTCACACAAAAAATGCATATATAGTTATAGGTAATTAAAGCACTACATTACATGAAGCAATGATAAACAGTAAAATGGAGTAAAATGGGGTGTGATGCTCTGGTGCTCTGATCAAGAAACTGAAAAAAAAACAAGGGGTGGTGTAATAACTTTCAGATTTGATCTAAATACAGAAGTGAGAAATGCATGTGTGGTCATTACCACTTTAATAAACCAACAAACTTGGACTTTTGCACAGTACTGTAAATAAACCAGATTACCGGGTTACCATGTAAACCAACCTCATAGCTAATATTCTTATGATGTAAACATAGACATCCTCCCAGTCTGTTTTCTTGCGTCATTCCTTTCCTTTTCTACCCTTGTACCAACACATTCCCATCTATATCCTCCCAGATAACGCATGTTCGCTTGGCGGCCATTTTGGTTTTCTTTCCTCGCTCCCGTTTCGTCTTCGAGTCGCCCTCCTTGCTTTCTTTTTTGAGGGAGCTAGCCTCATCTCCTCGGGGATGATGAGTGAAAATGTCCCTCTTTTCAGACATTTGAGTGATAACTATGAAATACGCTGAACCGATGGGAAACCCACACATGCAGCACTGTAGTAAATCTAATTGGATTCCTCTCTGCGGCCAAACGCTCGGAAACGTCTTTGATGTCTACGGTCCGATGTGTGAAGGTACCTACTCAGGGGGAGGTAAATCTTCTGGTGGGCTGGCTTTCACAAACGTTCCCATTTCTTGCAGTGGTCCTCTCCTGTCACTTCTGATCCCCACTTGCAACATTCTGGCATACAGTGCATTTGATGGAGCTCTCCTATTGCTAATCTTTTTTAACCGCGTTGTGTGAAAAAGGACATTTTAGATTTAATGCTTCTTTTTAGTTTTTGCAAAAAGCTTCTCAGTGGAATAAGTACATGTCAAAAGCAGAAACTCCAGAGGGGTTATAGAGTTAGAATTCTCAACAAATGGCTAAATATTTTTTTGCAAAGTAATTGTACAAAAAAAAAAAAAAAACCCACCAAACCGTTTTTTCTTTTTTTTCTTTTCTTCATCTAATATGATTTTTTTTTCTCTGTGTTTTTGCAGTGGCATCTGACTCAGCCTCTTCTAGCAGGCTGCAGATTATATACTATATATAGCAAGATTTATCTTTAATCTTCCTGTGATATAACCGGGGAAACATTTTCAGCAGCTCTTTGTTTTTGGCTTTTGTGTTTACCTCTAAGGGCATACTCATAACGCTATCCTCCTCCAACTGAAAAAAAAAAAAAAAAGCTGCTGTTTCCTTCAGCTTTCTACCATTTCCTGCATTATCTGCTAGCATGTCATCCTTCACTTCCTTTTTATCCTTGCCGCTGTTTTTCCAACTCATTTCCTCTTCACTTATCATGGCCTCAGGTTACAAATCTGTCCATCACATATCGACGCCTGAACATTTTAATAAGACAACTTTTCAGATCGTTCCTTGTAAGGTCTTGACTGAAATCTGGGTGGATCAGACTTGCTAAATATTTGAGGCTCAAAGGAGCTGACCCCGTGACATAAAAAAAAGAGTTTGATCAATGATTTAACAGCATGTTAATGATTTCCTTGAGAAGTGCGGTATCAACACGGGGCTCAAGTTGCATGTAAGCCATCTGTCTAAGACTTGAGGAAAAGACGGGCAGGAGGTTTTAGGAGGATGGGAGGAAAAGAGGGAGAGCATGAATGATTTAAGACTGGCATGCATAAAAGCAGATGACGGCATAAATAGAAACAGAGAGATGATATAAGGCAGAGCATATGCTCCCTTTCTGGCTTACTGAGGGGTGGTATTAAGGAAATTGGTAGTGGAGAAGTGATGACAGGAGAGGGAGAAGAAAAGGGAGATGAAATAAGAGATTTCATTTGCTTTGACTGAGCTGAGCAAAAACTTTATGTATCCCCCGTTTTCTGTGATTATCAGAGAAGACTAACATGGCTTGTTAATTGATCAAAGAAAAAAGTTGCGTCTACAGAAAGGGCAACATTCACAACAGGAATGAAAGCAAAGCAGAGACACCCGCTCAGATGTGAATAAAAGATGCACAGTGATAAATCACCGTGTGCACAGCATCTTCCTGAAAACAGACGAAATATAAAACCATTCGGGCTCAATGCACCACGAAAATAAAACCCCCGACTGTTCAACGAAACGGAGCGGAAGCAGACGTTATCTCGCCGCAAATGCGCTACTTGTTTTTAAAGAATTAATTACCCTTGACAGAAGACGCGAACGCGGTCAAAAGGTAGGAGAAGTTCACGGAGGAGAAGAGAAACAAAGCATGTGTTCAGAGGGAGAAGATGGATTGAGGACAATAAAAACAAACAAAAAAAAAGGACAGAAGAACTGGAATGCAATCGTTAAAAAAGGAGCCAGAAATAAATAAAATTAATCACGTACTTCTCTGCCTCTGATCATTAGTTTGGTCTAATATTATCCACTGTGTGCGTGTGTGTGTGTGTGTGTGTGTGTGTGTGTGTGTATCAGTCAGTTATGGTCACTGTGTCTGAGTGAGGATTACAAAGTGTAATCGCTCCTTCAATCTGGGACTGTGATATTTGTCAACACCGCAGAGGTAGAGTGGCTCACGTCCACTCACACACCACACAATATGCAGTGTGAGTCAGCAGTGTGTGCTTACCGTAGATATTGGCAGGGTGCAGAGCCCAGGCCTTGTCCCTGCAGATTGATTGTCAGCCCAAGAATAGAAGGAGCAGCAAAGGAAAAATGATTGCACCCCTCATTTTATTTCCTCCACTTAGGTCACCCCGTTGGATTGCACCCTGACTCAGTCTGGCAAACAGTGTGGGTGACAGTGAGGGGAGGGTGAACGGGAGCTCGAAGGTCGCACAGACCTGAAGCTGGTAACAAAAAAAACCCCAAAAAACCCAGCGCCTGTTACCTCCCACCGCCTCTGGGTCAATTTGTCACTTTTTCCTCCTCTTTCATGTTTACTTATTTCAAAAAGGGGGGGATTCAAAGGAGAGACAGTCGTGATATAAAGCAAAAAAAAAAAACAAAGGTCAAAGCTCTGAAGATGCCTGAATATGTGGCATATGCCTTTTGTCCACCAGCCTGCGGTAAATTGCAGTTTCCGGATTTTGTGCGATTTGGTTGGGGAAGTTTTGGCCGGCCATAGATCATGATGTCAGGTACCTGTTCAGGCTGTTTCTGCAAACAAACAACCCTGTCTTGAATACCCTGGAGCACCGGGCATCATCTTGGGTTCAGATTCTATTATATTCTCATCATTTTGAGGCATAACTTTGCTAAACCGTAACAGCTGCTTATGTTAAAAAAAATGGTTTGTTTCACTGAACCAACCAAAAAAATGATAAAGGGGAGTTAACCCTTTAAGAGGTAAATGTTTTTAGGTTAGGGTTAGGGTCTTTGCAATAAAAGTGTCAGAAAATGCCCTCTTGACAATTCTTTTGCACCTAAGTGGCCATTAATTATCATTATTATACATAATAAATGCTTAACAGTGTGTTTTCTTAATAGTTCTTTAGCAGATTTATTATCAGAAACAACTGTTAATGTCCATAATGTAACTTTTTGAGATGGCAGCAATACAGTTTCAACTATTTTACATGTGCTTAAATATGGTTGTTTTGTCTTGAACATCGGGAGTTACGGTAATTTGAATGTTATGAAGTGGAAAATGTGCAGAGGGTTCGATGTTGTTACAGGGTTTAAGACATATTCCTTAATATCTGGGTTAAAAAAGGAACAACTTTGGTGTTAACTTGGACTTTTATGAAAAAAATGTAAATTTAAATCCACAGAGTCTTCAAAAGATATGAATAAATGTAGTGAAGCAACCAACCATATGTTTACCTACATTTCAAAGAGACACAAATTCTTCTTTTTTTCCTTCTTTGATCCTGACTAGATCTCAGACTATCGCATGTTTACAGGGCGTCCATCTAATGATAAACCACACACCGGCATCAGCAGGTTTGGCTTTCTGTGGAGCCTGGCCTAAAAGCCCCTAATGGATGCACACACATAATCCATGGCTATAGTGAACTAAGCACAAAGCCGTGCATTACATAGCTCAATAAATTGGTTTACAGGAAGTGGGGGGCGAGCCAAAGTAGGATGTTTTCAGTGAGTGGATGCAGAGAGAACATGAAGAGGAAATAGGTTGATGGGCTTTTTTTTCTTTTTTTCTCCATTTACTTTGCATTTGATAACATTACCACGCAGTTTATGAATGGCGTTTGTCAGTCACTTAGCGAGTTCTTCAGCTCATCATAATCAAATGGTCACTCGATGCAGTCACAGTGACTGAGAGCGGCTCCACTCTGGGCCGTATCAGTGATTTAAGTGCTCTTTCAAATCACCACTAGTGCCGGTAAGAAGTCCATCTGCGGTCATTTACATGTAACGCTGATTGGGAGCAGAATCCCATCTCCATCTTCTTTTATTGTCCCTGCTCTCCCAATAACATCTTGATGAATTTAAACGAGCCGCATTTACGAATCTGTTGCCATATAAGTCTCCCGTCTGTGTCTCATCACTTAGACTAGTTGTACATTGAGTGTGTGTGTGTGTGTGTGTGTGTGTGTGTGTGTGCGGATATTAGTGTACAGCAGCGAAGAAACTGGTGTGTACAGTCGCAAAAAAAATTATTAAACCACCCTTTGTTTAATAATTTCTCCAATTTCTTGTTCATTTTAGTGCCTGCCACAACTAAAGGTCCATTTGTTTGGACAAATGTAATGAAAACAACAAGAAAAGCTCATAAAAGTTTAATTTCAGAGCTCATATTTACCCATTTAACAAGTTTTCTTGATTAAAAAACAAAAACACTTCAGTTCTTACATCAATATCTATATCATTGTACTGATAAAAAACAGTGCTTTTAGATATTCCATGTTTTCTTTTCACATGATACACACAGGAGTTAGGACTGGATTGCATAATAATTGTTTTCCGCGACTGTATGTGTGTGTGTGTCCAGAAACTAAACGCATCTAGGCATGTCTGAAAGGAAACATCCATGATTTGAGTGCGAGCCAGGTCACAGGAGGAAGTGCAGGGTGCGGGGGAGGGGGTTATCTGCTACACCTGAGGCTCTAACGGCTAATGCTAACACTTGACAATGACCCAGAGGACCCTGCTGGAGCTCAAGGACAGAGGGGTCGGAAAGCTGGGCTCGATGCCTGCGCCTGAGTCACCTGTCCTGGGGTAAAAGTGAGCCAGGTGCAAAGGTGGGTGGACCGTGGCGCCCGGAAGCCAAAGTATTTGCCAAACAAACAGCGGGCGAAACATGGCGTCACGTCACTGCTTTAAGTCTCGCCTCTGAAGCAGGCTTTGGTTAAAACGCACACAGTAGGAAGCGGTGTGACAGTAATGAGAATAGGAGGACACTCCTCAGGAGAGAGGTGGGCCCTTCAGCCAATTCTGAGCTCGTGATTACACTCCAAAAGACAGGGCAGAGCAAAAGTGATGAGCTGAAATGAAGCGCCAGGGTCTCTCTGTACGCTTCACTATAAACTAACCAGGCATGGTACTCACAGGTACTCTTTACCAATAAAATACTTTTTTCCACAAGCTCTCAAGCAAAGACGAAAGAAAGGATGAGTGGAAAGAGTGTTAGAGAGCAAGGCCAGAGGAAAGTGGAAAGAAAGAGTGAGGGCCTTCTACAGATTTAGTTCACATCATATTCACACAGCTGATATTCACCACGGCAGGCAATTCTGTGTGAAAGATAAATGCACTGTACAGCAGCACATTAACAAGGCCTTAGAGAACATTGTATGGATGTAAAATATCTTTAATAGTGTACAACCTCATTAGACATTATTGCTGTGAATCGAGAAGTGGAAAAAGAAAATTTATGCACCAAATAATAGAAGCTATTCTAAAAACAGTTCAAGTTAAATGGATTCTGTTTGCAAAGACTGCAAATCTCAGTATTATACATCAACATAATGAGTACCATTATAAAAGGAACACACACACATACACACACAAACAAAAACACAAACACTGAAATGTTAACGTCGGTGTATGATTAAAAGAAAAAGATGACACGAGGGTCATGACTCAGTAGGCTTCAAATTATTTCTACATTTTGTGAGCTGGTGTAGTAGTTCCTATAATCCATCCGGTAACTACAGGACATATTCGGAGTCTGGATCCATCCATTTGTCTGGGTCTCCACAGCCCAAGGTGTGAGGGCCAGGTCTGGATTATTAACTGCAAAGGAAATCTACTTATCATTGTTCCTCTCACACTCCTAATATAAATGTCCCTGCGCACAATGCCCAACATGTGCATTTTCTGTACATATATCATCTGTGCAAATTTATGCAGACCCAACACTCATGTTGGTTGTTTTTTCATTAGTCAAACAGAGTATCAAGAAGACAGAGAGTGTTATACATCATAGAGAATTAATAGCCCATTGAGGAAATTTAGTAGTCGGTGGAATAAAGCTGAAATTATGTCAAAGAGCAACAATATGATGGAGGTCATTGTGGTTTAAAAAGCCAAGTTTTGCTTTGCACCTCATTCATACATCTATGTGTAATGGAGGAGGATGTTACTTAATGCCAAGGGAACACTTTACCTGCTCAGTCAGATCAGCTAAAGAAAGAGTAAAATGTTAATGCTGTCATCTATGTTATAGTGTGAGTACAGTTTATTATAACTGTGAAGTTGTCAAATTTGGTATTTTTCCCTTTAAAAGTGTTAAAGGCAGGTTATTGAGACTCTTTCCTGCCGATTTATTTTTGACTCATAGGCAGGTGGGCTGTGTTGGGATCAGTGCTGGTCTGAAACAGACAAAATTGGCTGGCCGTAGACTATGAGCCCCGAGCAAATCCATCATAGAAAAGTCACTGTTCCAGCCTAGCGGCCAGTGAACGCACCCTGGGGAGACAGGACAACCCCGGCATTACTGATTCCCCTAAGGGAAGGCCAAACAAAGCTGGAATGACTGATACAACCCAGGGGAACGTAATTGAGTGTGGAATGACTGATGCATCCCACCGGCAGAGACACATTCCAAGCCCAGGCAACGGCTGTGCACTTACTGTACATGTGCTCTAGAAATGCTCAGAATTCACTCACTTTTTTCTCAGAACGGGTCGAAGAAGCCGAAGCAGCCACAGCATGACAAACAACATATGAAAACCATGAGAAACATTAGTCATCTGAGCTTGGTTTATCTCTGTCTGTGCTTTGTTTTGCAAGCAGGCTGGTGTTTTTTTGGAGTCATTTGTCTTCTATTGGGTGGGCTTCGGGACCAAACAAAATGTGTAAAAACGCTACATACAGTCTTACTCACAATCACTGACAGACCAGCAAATGCAAGCAGAAAGGGCGGAGCACTAAAGAGCTATGGATTTATGGATTGGGGGTGGATTAAGTTCAACAGCTGTATGGTATGAGGCAGGGTTGAAGCTGGCAAGTAATCACAAAGTGGTCTGGCACATTAGTGTTTCCCTCTGAGCACGCTCAGTGTTGTCAAATCTCAACAGCTGGTCCCCTCTGCCCTCTGACGGAGAGCGGGTCAGAGTTGTGCAACAGGATGGCGACAGCGATGAAGCTCAACGACGAGCGATGGGCAATGAATCAATACGAATCAATAGGAGCGACAAACAGCTGCGACAGGATACGATTAAAGTACATAAGAGCCTGTTTCTGACTGTGACACCAGGTAAACACACTGCTCTGCTTAGCTGTATGAAGTCCAGCCTTTAAAAAAATACATCAAGTAAAGCTGATTTGTCTCGGAAGAAGCATCAATAAGCAAATTCTCTCATCCATCCCACAAACTGGAATCTCTTCATTAGTATAAAACCTCTGTAACTTCATAAAAATAAAAGAAAAAAAGACAAAAAACATCAAACACGTCGAATACTGTATACATTCTGACTCAACAGCACATCCCTCCTTGTTGGTTTGTTTACACCTGCACCACTAAAAAGTCACTTCAAAACTGACAGTACACAAAAATATAAAGCACACACACACTCATGCCACATCAAGATGCAGTCGGAGTCATTATTTGTTGTGCAGAAAAAGTCCAAAACTCACATATACTGTATATATATATATCCCTCCAACGACATACAGTGACAGGATTCCCAAAAACAACAGTCGGCTGGAACAGAATGTCTCGACTACCAAAAGACTCATGAATAATATCAATAATAATAATAATAATAAAGTAAATAAAGTAGAGGAGAAACTACTACTTGGTGAGCCATCATTAAAATAAGTAATAATCATAAAGCCAGAATAAACTTTTACGGCTGCCAAATATTCTTTCAAAAAAGAAAGAAAAATCATCAAATACTCTTTTAGATTACTTAGGTTACAATATTGAATCACAACCATATTAAAAAAAAAACAAAACATACAAGATGATAAAAGTTTCATACATAGGTTTTAGTAAATTTCCATCCAAACAAAAAAAAGAGAAAAAAACCAAAACAAAAACTCTCCATCCGTCTCCCTCTCCTGGAGTTGACGTACCTTGCAGAGTTTCTGGTAGCGCGGCGAGGAGATGGCCATCCTCTGGAGCCTGTGTAGGAAGACCACCACTTTCTGGAGGGAGGTCCGGACCATGGCCATCATCTTAAGACTGCTACAAGTCTGCAGCAGCCTGCTCCTGGTCCGCATGCTAGCACTGCCCTACCCCACTCATATTGTTCTCCCTCTCCCTCTCCCTCTCCCTAGCCAGCCGACCAGACCCCAGCCAAGCTGACGTGATGCGCGCACACACACACATGCACACACAGAACAACAAAAAAAAAAGAAAAAGAAAAACACACACACACACTTAGCGTCTTCAGCTCAGCATGCCCCCACGTTCCGTCACATACACACACACACGTTACACACAGTGAGCGCAGCCTCAGTAAGCGCTCGCTCTCTCTCTTTCTCTCTTTATAACCAGTCACTCTTGTACAGCTCAGAGCATGCACACACACTCAAACCCCCTCTCTCTCTCTCTCACACACACACACACACACAGAAGCGTGATGATGCAGGCGAGCAGGGCAAGACGAGACACTCACTTTCTCCTCCACGCGGACATTCACACGCGCACTCCGACCGCAGAGCCAGAAGAGAACCAAACAAATCACTTGTGACGGCACCCTGCAGACTCAAGAGAAGGGTGATGGAGGTAAAGGAAATGAAGTAGAAGAAGAAGAAGATGATGAAGACGAAGAAAGTGCCGGCAAGCGGGGAGGAAAGACGACCCCCCCCCAAAAAATAAAAAAAAATGCTTGTTTGTTTGTTTTTTAAGAAGAGAAGAGGAAGGCACGAGTTGCACCGGACGAGAAGTGAAGCCGGTCGTACGCAGCCCACTTTTTTACTGCTACTGAATCAGAGAGAGGAGAAGAGAGAGGGTGAGTGAAAGAGAGCGAGAGAGTGAGAGAGAGAGAGGAAAGAGGGAAGGTAAAAAAAAAAAGAGAGAGGTAGAGAGAAAGAGCAAGAGGGAGATCAAAAGCAGCAGTGTTAAGGGACAGCAAACACTGGCTCCGCTGTTGGAGGGAGAATGACATTACGCAAGGCAACCAACAGATCAATGAGCGAGACCGAGGCAGACAAAGAGAGAGAGAGAGAGAGAGAGGGAGGAGAGAGAGAGTGACGGAGAGACGGCCAAAATGACAACAAATGAGATGCACATACATAACAGAAGGAGGAATCATTTCAGTGCCTCCTGGTTCCTGAACTGTAACTGTTTCCTTTTCATGTTTGCAGTGTTTGTTGGTTAAGCACGAACATAATCTACATGAAACCGTGTCTGTTTATCATTTCATTCCAAAAAAAAAAAAACACAAGCTGGTGTGCAATAAAAAGAACCCAACAGATTGGAGTCAACAGACAAACTCCCAGAGGACGGGGCTTTGGAAGAACCTGTTAACACCGTCTAAATCAATCCCTCTACAGATTCTGGATCAGTTCTGGTGAAACTCCGTAAACACGCGCTAGTTTTTTGCGTTTCCTTTCCAATTGCTCTTGCTTTTTTTTTTTTTTTGACTGTCTGACTGGATCTTTGCTGACAGCTAAGGCTCATGGGATGCTGTCGTATTTAGAACCGTCTGCCGTAGCAAAACTGCCTAGAAAAAAAACAACAAAAAAAATGCAATTATCCGGCGACAGGTCGGAAGCATAGGTTTAACAAAGAAATCTCAGATGTGTCCTGTTGTTATCGTCTTCCTGCAGCTTTCACTGGCAGCTCACCGTCCTCCACGGCACATGGTGTAGATGTAACGTGGATGCAATGAAAAAAAGCTTATTCTATAGGATCCTTACGCACGTTTCGGTGTCACTACATTCGCTTATTTGGTTGTAATATCATGACTTTAATCCTAAAACGTCTGTGAATAAGCACCAGCAGCACCTCCTACCACTTACTTTTAAAACTGGTGGAGAAGACGATGTGTGTGTGTGTGTGTGTGTGTTTACGTGTGTTTATGTGTGTGTGTTTATGTGTTTGTGTGTGTGTTTGTTTATGTGCGTTTGTGTTTATATGTGTGTGTTTGTTTATTTGTGTGTTTATGTGTTTGTGTGTTTATGTGTGTGTGATTATGTGTGTGTTTGTGTGTATGTGTGTTTATGTGTTTTTATATGTGTGTGTTTATGTGTGTTTAAGTTTGTGTGTGTGTTTATGTGTGTGTTTATCTGTTTGTGTTTATGTGTGTTTATGTGTTTTTATATGTGTGTGTGTTCATGTGTGTTTAAGTGTGTGTGATTATGTGTGTTTATGTCTGTGTGTGTTTCTGTGTTTTTATATGTGTGTGTGTGTGTGTGTGTTTTTGTGTTTGTTTGTGTGTGTGTGTGTGTGTGTGTGTGTGTGTGGGTGAGAGGAATAGCACATGTTATTGTCCTTACTGTGTGTTGCGTTTGTGTGGTTCTAATACGCTTTCAAAAGATTAAGTGAAAGGGAGAAAAAAAAACAAAAAACAAAAACAGGAGGGTTTACTGGAAAACAGATAAAAGAGGAATGAATGGATGAATGAGGGTGGGTGGGTGTGGGTGTGGGGGGGGGCTAAAGTGGGAGGCGAGTGGAGCAGGAGGAGGGAAGGGAAGGCGGCAGTGCAAGGTCAAAAGAAGATAAAAGGCTTTTAAGTATCTTTTATCGATACAGAAAATGGCTTTATGGGGAAAAAAAACACATCGGAAGCTCAAGTACTGGAAAGAGCGATATCAGGAGAAGAAAAAGAGTTGGAGATAATCATATAGAAACCACTCGCCACCGCTGACCGCACAGGTATCCGCCGCTTTTTCATGTTCTTTCCTTTTGACTTTGAATTGAAGTGCGTTGGAGAACACTTTCTTCCTCCTGAACGCAAGACAAGAAGCGTTTATTTGAAGTGAGGATGAAAAAAAACAACAAAAAAAACACTGAATCGCCCGCGAGAGCAGCGACGCTAACCACTAACGCTAACTGCTAACCGCTACCCATGACTATGACTCATATGTTTAGAACAAGCACCGACGGACACACAGATCAGATATTTTTGACAGTCTTTTTTTTTTTTTTTTTTTGGGTGGTTTATACAAGAAAAAGAAGATACGACACCAACAAACACAGGCACAGACACATCTAAAATCCCTTTTAACCTGACAAGCTGTTGGGTTCTACATCCAACCGAGGTAATCGGAGTTTACCGCGCAGACGTGCAGGCGGTCGGCGGCGAATGGAGCGGCGTTTGGACGAGATTTCGCTTGGCTACGACGTCCGTTTTTCGTCATCCCACAGAATATCGACTCAAAAAGAGGATTAGGAGGAAGATCTGTGTTTAGTTGCTTCGGTGTTATTAGCACTGACAAGAGCGGGTAAATAAGAGGTTACACTGAGGCAGGATGGTCTGTCCCACATGTTCCCAGGACTCAATAACACACACACACACACACACACACACACACACACACACACACACAGCCAAGGGGGAGAGTGATAAAAGCATCTGTTCCAGCTGTGTGCCCCTTTACTCCTCTCTCCTGGATGCTATTAAAGCCACTTTCTGTTCCGTGTGTATGTGCTGAGGTGTGATACATCACAAACCTGGCTTCTATTCAGGTCCAGCAATATGACAGTATATGATGTGGAGATAAAAAAAAAAAAAAGGAAATGCATCTAGCAGGAGATATTACTGTGCTTTTCCAGCGAACATGCAAGGCGACAACACAAATAAATAAAACAAACAGGACAGATTTATGGCAACAGTATATTGT
This sequence comes from Maxillicosta whitleyi, assembly GCA_029822895.1. Classification (NCBI taxonomy): domain Eukaryota; kingdom Metazoa; phylum Chordata; class Actinopteri; order Perciformes; family Neosebastidae; genus Maxillicosta; species Maxillicosta whitleyi. The sequence continues at coordinate 6,308,212 of JAPSES010000098.1, read as the reverse complement.
CGATAAAATTTCCCAACTGTGAAATGACAATATAGGGAAAAGGACTTTCGTCATTATCACGTATCTGACGCTCCATTGCCAACAGTGAAACGGTAACGCATGGAAAGAAACACTAACGAGACTTGATTTGTTGAGGATTATCACTGACGTATAAAAATAAAAACACATTCACGCCGCAAATGAGCAGGAAACCATTATCTTAGCACGGTGTAAAGAC
>JAPSES010000098.1:6270323-6282034 GCA_029822895.1 Maxillicosta whitleyi | reverse complement strand
CCCCCCCACACACACACACACACCAGTGTGATTTTACAAGTGGAACACACACCAGCTGAAATAACTGCACTTCAACAACACATAACATCAACATCTCCCCAGATACAGAACAACCGGCTGAAGTCTAATGAAGACAAAAAAGAGAGAATTATGTTCGATACACTCCCGAGATGTGAATAAATCCTTCAATCAATCCAACTCACCCCCCATGGCAGCAGAGATCACATGAACAAGCGCACTAATGGTTTTCTCAAAAGCCTCATTTCAGCTGTGAAAACATCCTTCCACCTGCTTACCACACACACACACACACACACACATTCACCTGCTTCTCAGTCACTTCTCAAAGCCTGCGTTTCAGCTCCGTGTACCCGACAAATCTTTCTTTTTCTCGCCATCTATCTTCCTGTCTCAACTTCTGACACCAGACACCTCAGTAAACAAAAGACGGTTTGTTTAGCTGTCCAAGAATCACTGTTAAGAATAAATCTGTACAGTTTATAAAAGGCTCAGCGCCTAAAAGCATTTTTGTTTTGCAAAGCCATTAACTGTGTGAAGATGGAAATAAGAGCATGTACACAAGTGTCTGCTTGTTCAGGATGGACAAAACTACACTGCATATGTTCTGGAGGAGAATAACGTTTTTAGAAACTCCGAATCATAAAACTGAACACCTTATTTTAGCCTCCTGTACGTGAGCCCAGTAGAACCACGACCTGCTGGTAACGTCAACATAAATATTCCCTGCTATATTTCTTCGAAGGTTTTTAAGTGAGCAGCTAAGCTACGTGCTAAATTTTCCCCTTAAAAGAAATCATTACTTTTGGGGTTGCTAGGTAACCTGAATCTTTGTAAGAAAAGCATTGTGGTCTGGAGACAAGCGTTGTAAATTACAAACTCCATCGGCACAGCGGAATTCCTGGCACGGAACCTGCCAGCTCTCTGAGGCTGGGCGAGCAAGGAAAACTGGCACATGGACCGAATATACCGAAGGCTCTGCAAACCTACACACACACACATTGATTCGATTCCATGCATTTCTATTCAATCGCTTCTAAAAATTACTGCAAGGGCTTCAAGTATCTACATCTTTGTGCAGAGTCAGATCATAAAAGCAGATAAATGCACTTCATGTTGAGCTATTCTGGAATGCCAGCTCTCACGTCATAAATTGCTAGATCACCAACTTGTTTGTCTCACTGCGAGGCCTAGTGTCTACAAAAGATTAACCTATTGAGTGGAATGACCTGCTGAGAAAAGGATCAGAGGGTGTGGCTCTTTAAACCCATCCCTACATTCTTGTCTTTCCACATTCTCTACTGTCATTGGTCACCTTTTCAGTTACTTTCTCTCTCTCCTAGCCAACGTGTTACAATCAACCATCTCCGGTTCTCTTTATGCCTTTGTTGCTTGCTTTGCCTCTGTCTCCCTTCCCTTGCCTCCATGGGAACTGAGGTTAACCATGCACAACAGGATTTCTGGCTCTGTCAGAGTTTCCTTTCTGTGGCTGCTTTTATGCACGTACAACAAAAAAGTCCTCTCTTTTCAACAATGTGATAATCTGTCATTTTCTTGAAAACATACATATTTAACACTGTCTACCCACATGTATACAGACTCGGCATGTGACGTCCCCCATATGATGCATCACACATCCCAAACAATAGCTGAATGGGTGTCAGAAGTATCAAAAACATACCAGATCTCCACTTGATGATATCATTGAACTCTTCGTTGGTCCCTCCCTCTGCGATGTCACCATGTGTTGCCATGGTAGCCAATTAATCCAATGTTTTCCTTTTTGGGAAATGGTGCGAAAACAGTACCAGACACGCAGTGCAAACCCCTCTCTCTGCACCTGAAAGTAAACAATAAGTTACTTGGTTAGACTGAAATTGTAAAGTAGATTTGGTTCTATGGGTTTAATGTTATTGTCTATATTGAGCATATACACATAATATAAGAAGCAAAAACTGATATTAGAACACTGTGACGTCCATTCAAAAACACTAGGGATGAAAAATCAGATCTGTTTGATTGTATTTCAATTCAGTTATTTTATTTATTCCCTTGGGACCATATGAGCTACAAAGACTTTCTTGCATGGTATTAATTATATCTTATAATGACTGTATATGTTGTCATGTGCTTATGTTATGACAATAATAAAGACACTGTTACTTCCTTATGTGTTTCCCATGCAATTCTCAATGGAGCATGGTAATTGTGCTCAGTTTCCTTTTCCAAGTGTTAAGTTTGACCTTTACACAAACAGGTCATCTGCTGAATGAGTATAACATTGCACAGACTGTTTTCCTAACAAACTGCTAAGATTTACAATGAGGTGCTCTTTCATTTTGAAAATCATGTCCAGTCCTAAAATAGATTGCTTTTACCATGAAAGGAGTTTATGAGAGCTTTTTTATCTTGCGGTGTATGACCAGTTACAGTTCTTTAGTGATGATGCAAGAGCCAAAAATAACAAGTAGGAAATGAAGAAAAAGGCAGCCCCATCTATCAAGATAGTGGTGGCTTTGCAATTTCAATTCCGCAAAGGGTGTGAGTAGTTTTAACAACAATACAAAACAAGGAAAGGGGGTCATTTAGTTAGTTTTATCTGACTTTGAAGGACTGCTTGTTGCAGAAGGTATGAGCAGGGCTTTCAGAATCAGCAATGTATGAGTGCAGGAGTAGAAAGTGTCAGTGCCTTCTGTTTAATCACTTAAAACCTGAGGAGATTAGTGTTCCTGAGGGGGGGAAAAAATGTAAGCTATGATAGAAAACCAATGGGAACTTGAATTAAACACGACATTGGTTAATATTCTACCAAAAGATTTCACAAGAGCTGGATGACTTTCCATAAGTGATTGGACATCAGCTTCTAACCTCTGCAAGAACAATGAGTTTTTGCACATTTTTCCCCGTGAATTTTATTTTTAACATCTTATCTACTGCTAGAGATGTAACAACACGACTCCCTACTTCAACATTGTTCTTTTTTTGTTGTTGATTTTATTGATTCATTGATGACCTGAGACATTTCATGGACCCAAAAACCAACACTCACTCACCTCTGCTGTCACCGAGGGACCAGGAGTCGTGTTCCCTCAAAACAAGTCCACAGCAGTCAAGGAAAAAAACGCTCCAAATGCTGAAAAATTACAAAGTGCACCAGTTCGGTTGGTTTAAGGCATTTTAGACGAGTTTAAAGCTGCTCCTTCAAGCTATAACTTAGAGATCCGTCCTAAAGCGCATCCAGTCTCCGCAAAAAAACAGCTTAAAGAGACGATTTTTAGCAACGCAAAGCACACTAAAATACCAGCGAAAAAAAGGCTGTGTCTAAGGAAATGTAGAGATGGTTAATACATTTCACGGGTGAACTCCGCGATGGTGTGGAACCAGGTCCCACAACTTTGTTCCTGTTGCTTACTTGACTCTTTCTCCTTGCGACTTACACCGATGTTAAACTGGATACAATTAGCCACGTGCGCCGGAAATGTTCTACTCTGTATTTCAAAGTAAAAGCACAAACGTTTAGAGGGTCGAAATACAAAGTTAGAAAGCCAAATAAAACATATTTTGAGAAGAAATAAATTACCTACGTTATTAATTGTGACTATACCGTACATATATACGGTATAATATATTGAATATTGTCACTTCTCACCTTTATGCCACGCTGTTGGTTTTATTTTGATAGTGTTGTCCGGATCCTGTCTTCTTATTCTGTGTTGCTGACAGTGGTCTGGAGGTTTTGCCTCTGGCTGTAAAAGTTTTCCTGACGCGGAGATGGAAACATGGCGCGGTGGCTATCACGTGACCAAAGCAACCAGTGATCCCCATTGAAACCACTAATAACTAATTTATTTGGCCAAAGATGTCCAATCTTTTAGACATGAAGTTGAGTGTAGATCGCTGACGTTTATTACATTTGCTCAAAAATATTTGTTGTAATAACTGTGTAATAAAAACTAGTGGTGGAAAGTACAAGTACTGCACTTAAGAAAGCTATAATTTTGAGGTTGGTGCTACTGTATACTTTAACTACATTACATTTTCAGAGGGAAATAATGAACTTTCTGTGCTACTATTAGTTCTACTTACTAGTTATTTATAAGATGAAGATGTTCAGTATTAAACAAGTGGTTTCCAGTGCTTTTAGTTTCCAATTTCTACCAAAAAGCAGTGCAATTTGAAGCTGCCTACCAATTCTCTGTAAGTTTTCACATAGTGTAATTTATTTAAATGCAGGAAATAAGTGATTAAAGTTGGTGTTTTTTTAAAAAAACGCTGAAAACAACTGTGTATCAGACCTTCATGTGATGACAACTGAGATTTGTCAGGCATCTTTAGATATAAATTCCTGTAAATCATATAAATTCCATCTCCATGAGTTACAATTTTAACAAACTGTAAGCCAAAAAGTCCTGTCAAACTACCACCTTTACACGTATTTTCCCATGAGTACTGTATTTTTGTTTATTGTCGTTACATTTGTAGTATTGTTTTTACATTACTGACTCATCAATGGTTTTGTTTAACATCTGAACTTCTTGCACAACTAACAGACTATTTTGGTCATTTTGGTCAGTGCAAGAATGCATTTTAATAACTAAATAGCAAAATTCCTGCAATTAAATAAAGTGCATCAGAAAGCTTCCGTTTCTTGTGTTTCTTTTAATTACACTGAATCAGATATGTGGATGAAAAAGCACATTTCCAGCACAGAAGGAAAGTGAATAATGGATCAGAGTGGATGGAAAAAGTCTCTTTACTTCAGGGATGCAGAGATGTTGATCTCCCATTGTAGAGGTCTGTCCCTCTCCCTCCCTCTTCTCAGTTGTCACGACTCTTTTGTGGATGCTTCCTCACACAGCTCAAAGAAGCAGCTCAGTTTCACAAATTAGTGCTGTGTTAGGTCTTGAACACCTATCAAGTAACAGCATATTTGTTTGGTGGTGAGGGGAACACCAGAAGTTCTCACCCACAAGTTCAGTGACAAGTTCATACATGTTGGATTCTAAAGTACTTTTGATTTGCAAGAATGCAGTGGCAACAAACTTTTACACATTGTGATTAACTGGACAAAACAGAAAAACAACATACAGCCTGTACACAGCTGTATTTGAATGCATATGTGTGAGCTGTTTTCTGATGGAAAAAAAAAAACAATAAACATTTTGTATCTGCAATACTCATTTCATCTTGAAAATTATTTACAAACTGTCTATATATGACCACAGTAAAATCTTAAAATACAAAATTAGAAGTGGTGGAGCTATTTTTTCTGTGGTAGGTGCAGATGAGTAGGTTGTCCTGACACCAAGGCATCGCCCATGAAGTGAAATTATAGGGATGAGAGGATGGAGGGTGGACAAAATACTAGACTGCACCCTGAACTATATGGGAAGATTTAGAGCGCCCTCTGCTGGCGTGTTGGTGTAGCTGCAACTAAAGTACATTGCATTGCATTACTTATAACTTTAAAATGTATTCATCGAAGAAATTGTCTGTGCATTTGGTCCAGTTTAATAATTACTTAAGATAGCATGTGTTTGGTGTAAGTGGCTTACAGTGGAGATCTGCCATGTTTATGACGACTGATGGGAAACATGGTTGTCGCCCCATCCATGGCTGCAAAAAGCTCTTATGTGAACGTGATACTTTTAAATTACAGATACTTTCCGCGTAATGTCAAAGTTTACCACCACAATGGTTACCATTGTAGCCATGTACAATCTAAGGTTAATGGAACAAAAGACCTACCAGGAGTGGGGTTCGAACCCACGCGGACATATGTCCATTGGATCTTAAGTCCAACGCCTTAACCACTCGGCCATCCTGGTCTGTGTACCGATCACGAGCTCCGCAGGCCTAGAAAAAATATCGATACATTCTTCTGCAAAAACCACCGATTTAATGCACGTTCATAAAAACATTGTTTAATTCCACTGCTGCCACACGTAGTAATGTCATGACTCATGCGCTGTTAGTAGCTAGCGTTACCGACTTCCTTGAAACTACGTTACAGCAGGCTGAAATGAGCATGCTAATGTAACACTCGTTTTCAAGAGCATCTTTAATGCAAACCAACAAGGTTCACACGTCTATAATTAAAGTAGAAAATATAGGCTGACACCACAAGAGGCATATCATGTGTTATTATTATCCTCCAGACTTCTGCTTTCCCAAAATGCTAGCTAATCTAACTAACCTGAACTGCGGCTACGCATGTTAGCATGTGCTAACTACTAGCATATATGGTTGCGAAGCAGTAACACAAGAACTTCATTTCAGTTACACGTCGTGAAGCTTTAAACTATGGTCGATGCACGCACAGTGACCGAACGATTTAGCAGTGCAAGCGCAAACACTGAAAACACATAAAGGAACCTCTAACGTCATTTACGAAGTCGTGCGGGGGAAGTTTCCAAATAAAGTCAGCTGAAACTTTAGAGACCAGACTGAGTCACAGAGGGAAGTCATGGGTGTTTCTGCTCCTGTTTTTAGATGGCATGTCGGTGCCACCCACACTACCAGCAGTTTATTTGTGCTTAATTTTAACTAGACATGTGATGTATTAATAGATTTTTGGATAATAATAATAACATTAATGTGTGACTTCCAGCATTCTATTATCCCCAGGTTCTCAAACCCCTTGGTTTAGACCTGGGGTGTTAAATCATGTTAGTCCATGGGCCACATAAAACCCAATATGGACTAGGCAGGACCAGTAAAAATAGCATAATAACCTACTGATAATGGCAACTCCAAATAATTGTATTTGTCTTAGTTTACTTTTTTTCTTTTTTTTTTAGTTTAAATTTAGTTTAGGTTTTTCATATGGTTTTCACACTTTTTGTTAAAGAATAGTTTGTAGATGTATACTTTTTTTTTTTTAACAATGTAATGTTACTTCTACTAATTTTAGTTTTACTACAATTTACTTACTTAGTGTGGAACACTTGCTATGGGTTTATGTTATTGGTTGACTGGTCCAGCCAGAGTTCAAAACTGGGCTGCATGTGCCCCCCATGAACCCTCTTGACTGTTAATGTCTTAATGGTAATTTTTATATCGAACACAAATTCATCCAATTGACCAGATTGGACCCTTTGGCAGACTGGCTGTGGTCCACAGGGTGTATGTTTGACACCCCTGCTTTAAATAGTATGTTTGTAGAACTCATTTATCAGCAGGTTGCATCCTTAATTTTAACTAGTCACTTGAAACAAATAGATTTTTGGTTAATAACATGCAACTTACAGTGTATTATTGTTCCAGAGACTCTCAGGTCCCCAAACCTCATGATTTACCTTTAGCGTATGCAATACCTGGTCTCAAAGGCTTATTTATAAGTCTGTATAGCTGGCAGAGTTCAGGAACTATAGGGAATCTTAATGCAATCTATCACAAATGTCCAGAAACCTTTTATCCACCACTGTATGTGTGTCCCACTTCATTATGTATTCTGTATCCCTCCCTCTTCAGAAGAAAATTGCAGACATCCATCATCCAACACATCAACCAAACATGTATTCATATTTAAGACTTATAATTTCACTCTTTTTTTACATCAGTCTCATACCACTAATCCATTTTCTGCAGAGGCGTAATCACATGCAACACAAAACGACATAATAGGTGACTTTGGTAACTTACTTTTCTATTACTACAGTCTACTATTGTTTTCAAAGCTACTAATATGACTCCCATTTGTTTTATACATGACTCACTCTACCAATGATCAGCCCGTGACGCCAGTAAATTCACCATCTTTTATTTATTCCATTAAACAGTATATCACAGAGTACTTGGAACATTTTATCAAAATTAAATTACTATATTTTTTACATGTAAACACCTTCTGATGAACACACCTACAACTGATCATTTTCTGATTCCAATAACAGAAAGATCTATATTACACATCTCTTAGGTTCAAAAACTGGGCATGGTTTTATATATCACTTAGAGAAATATGGTTATTTGTGAAAACACTTTAAGGCTAAAGGATAAAAGTTAATACTTGAAGTGAGATGTTTGTAGCATTGGACACAAGTAAAAGTTATCAAACACAATGACGTCGAGAAAACTTAAAAAGGTTGGTTGAATTTCCAGCATGGCAGACAGGGACAGCACTGATTACACGGATTTTTCCTCTTGTACTGTAATGCCCTCTTGATGTCGACGTTAATTTTCTCAACATATTCATGAGTGCTATAGATATTAGCCTGGATGTTGTTCATCATGTGGCCCTGGTCCTCCACCAACACGGCCATTTGCAGGAACAGTTCGTGGACCTCCTTCAGCCTGGCTTCCAGCTCCACCAGCTCCTTGTGTCTGCCTTTAATCTCACAGAGCGCATAACGAGACGTGTGTCCGCCATTTGTGTGCAGGCTCTGAGACAGCTCTGCCCATCCTTCACCACCTTTGTCTACCAGCACATCCAGCTCCTCATCTGTGATTTCAGTCCCTATGATGGAGGCCTGTCTCTGGATCCGCCCTCTGCATGTGCTCCTCTGCACCTCCTCAGCCTTATGGTAATCGCTCATGGTGTCATGGAAGGCCCGGGTCAGTGTATCATACTGGACTTTGGCAACACGACTAATAGCAGAGTTCGGGCCTTCACTCTCCTCCAGGCGCCTGCTTTCATTACCCAGGGCCTGAAGACGTTTATACAGAGCCTCCCCACGCTGGTGGATGCCCCTGGCGATGGAGTCGGAGTCCTTTTTGAGTAGAGTAAAACGGCGCATCGAGGTGCGAAAGCGCTCATTGAGGGCTCCCAGGCGCTCCACCTCCAACTGGAGCAAAGAAATCTCCTTGCGCATGGCGTAGGCCTCTTTCAGGATGCGGTCCATGGCTGAGGAGTTCTGAAACAACACCACCTCTTGGGTCAAAGTCATATTGTCTATGTCACACTCAGGTCCGTAAAACTCTGACTCCAAGTCCTCATTTTCTTCCTTAATGGTCTGCAGCCTATCCAGCATGTCCCGCATTCTGCCTGAAATTGTAAAAAAAAATATTATTATTCATTTTAATACACTACAAGTTTTGGCTTTATACTTTAATGCAGTGTTTTCCCAACCTTTTTTGAGCCACGGCACATATTTGACATTAGAAAAATCACAAGGTACACCACCAAAAAATTATTGAAATATAATGCAAATCTAGTCCCAATTTAATTGGTGTGAAACAGGTGTCAAACCCGGGCCTGTTTAATTTTTTTTATTTTTTTTTACACTAAAACAAAGAACAATTTCTCCAAAAATGTGATTAACCTGAACAAATATAAACAACCTGAAATGTCTTAAGAGAATTAAGTGCAATTTTACCAATATTCTGCCTTTCATTCAATGTTTTGTGCATCTGTAGATCCTCTGTGATCTGTACGTTATAATGAACATGTGAAAATGATAGTCAGAATATTGTTAAAATTACACTGATTTTTTTCAGTTTTTTCATGTTATTCACATTGATATAAACCATTTCATAGTGTAAATACACTGTTTTTTTTCACTCTAAAACAAAGAGAAGCGTTTGGAGTTGGCATTATTCGTATAATATTATGTTATTATTTTACTGGTTTGGCCCTCTTCAGATCAGATTTAGCTGAATGTGGTCCCCGAATTAAAATGAGTTTGACACCCCTGATGTAGATATACATTAAAGCTCAGATTAACGTTGAGGGATATTACATTACTATTAAAGAAAACTGAAGAAAAAAGTGACTTTTACATGGAAAATATTAATAATTGTACATAAACCCAGCATGTCCATCCACTCCCATTTACCAAACTCCATGGGTTTTACTGGTGAATCAATGTTGCAGAAGATGACAGCGTTTCCATGGTAACTACAGAGCCTCTAAAAGTCCAAATGGGTCATATCTTATTCAGATTTCTTTATTGTCATTCAGACATTACATACACTGCAGTCAGAAATTAGGATTCATTTAGCCATCATAAAAACAATTAGATACAAACACTATAAAAAAAATAAAAAAAAAAGTCAAAAGAAGAAAAGAAGGCAGCATAAATATATAAATATGTATGTGCAAAAGTCATAATAAATAGAGGTGAACAGTGTGGCTGCAGTCTGTTCAGCATATAATACCCATGAAAAGATAACAAACTGCATTTTACTTGAATTATTTACATGTATTGACAGGATTATTGGATCAAAAAGTATTAAACAGTTTAGATCAGTAGATGGTTTTGGTCACTAGTGGATATTTGGGTCTTTATGGGTTAAACAAACATTGAACATAGATGGAAGCTGAATTGAGAATCAGAAATGCCTGTTGTTAAATCAATAAATCAGGACAAGAATTATCAGATGACCTAATTTACAAGAATAACTGTTTTTAATTATTCAGATAAACCTGTGACACACTGTGGGACCAATATTGAACACTTAAAATTACAATAGGACCCTACTAGTGTGAATATGTGTATCTTAATAATGCATTAATTAAAAAAAGAAAAAAATATATACATGTATATAGAGAATTCAAACCAATGCAAGAGCTTGTATATTGGGAAACCACTGTAAAACTAGGAACTATTCACCTCAATGTCAGGAGGTTTTCTTTTCTTTGAACAACAATGAAAGCTTTTACGTATCAGTGGCATGCTGGAATGTCTTCATTTAAACCAGGAACAAGGAAGGCAATGAATAGTTTAGTAAAAAACAAAAAAACATATCACCTTTGAAAAGTATCAAGACAAAAGAGTGTGTTCCCCTGTCTGTATTTTATGGGGGAAATTAATTTTAAAAGGTCACAAAACCTTAAAAACAATAGAACTTCCATGATTTTTTTTTATCTTCATATGTTATTTATGACTCAAAATTCATGTCACATCTTTAAAACCAAACAGTCTTCACGGTAACACTTAAGTCATTATAACAGAATTAAGTAAGCTCAGCACTCATAACGCAGAAAATATCAAGTGGCTTTGCTCAGGCAAGAAAATGTAACTTACCTGTTTTGATGAGTTGCTACTGTATTCAGTAAGATTCAGTAAAGTCGTTCAGTGTGCATCAGGTGCGGATCTGAGGCATCGGAGAGCATCTTTTACTTCTGTTGAAGGAAGTTCTCTGCGTGTGCTGTTTGTTCGCGTGTCTGAGGATGCCACCCCCTCCAGCTGACAGACACGGGCCTGCCCACTGCACCACATACTTCCTTGAAAGACTAAGCTTTTTTGTTTGCTTTTAAATCCGATTTCAGGAAGCAAATCCTTATCATTCAATAAAATTACTTAACTGCTGCACAAATATTGACTCCTATAGTGAAGTACATTAGGAATATGCTACTACAGGCTGAAGAGATAAGGTCCTGCACTACTTAAATACACCAAGCTGCCATGAGTTTGTCTTAATGACACCTATCTGTGTGGGTGTGTCTATGTGAGCAGCCATGAGGCTTAGATCGGAAACATGCATTATATAGAGCTCAGGTTACAAAAGATGGGGGGGGAATTAACTGCATTGTATTCAAGAAGAATGTGGATGGTCAGATGTCATCACATACATTTTTGTACCAGGTTTAACATAAAGCAACCATCTACAACAAACTTAGTTCAGGGGCCACATTCAGCTATATTTGATGTGCGGAAAAAGTAAAAATAATGACAGAACTAGAAAAGCACTCAGAGAGCGCAAACCTCCGCCAAGCAGCACAGTTCCCCCACATATTGTGACTGACACCC
>JAPSES010000098.1:6231539-6261369 GCA_029822895.1 Maxillicosta whitleyi | reverse complement strand
GATAACTGCCACAAAATGTAGTGAAGTAAAAGTATGCATTATTATTTTTACTTAACTAAAGTACAAATACAAAAAAACTACTTAAGTACAGTCAGTAATGAAGTAAAAGTACTTTGTTACATTCCACTGTTGGATTGCGATGCTTCCAATCCCTGCGTCTGATAGGGGAGAGGAGTTTCAATTAGTTTAATGTTTTTTCTTCCCTCTTTAGCTTTGACTTATTCATTTTCTTCCTTCCTACGCGGAAACTAACTGGCGCAGTAACTTACATTGTTAAACGAGCTTTGTTGTCAAGAAGTGTTCATGATTGTATGTGATCCATGTTTGACCTTAATGATCAATAAAACTAGTTAAAACAAAAAAGACAAAAAAAAAACCTGGGTGTTTCAGTAAGATACTGAAACAAAACCAGGGCTCAATATGTTGAAACTATCAAGAATTTAGTTCTGGTATTTTGTCTTGTTCACAATAAACTAATAATAATTTGCATTTTTTTTGTTTTTGTTTTAATGCAGCCACATCTTTTGAAACATAAGGATGATTTCCCCACAAATATTCCATGATTCCAGATAGAGTAAAATTAATGGTGTCCAAACACTTTTTTTTTCTTTTTCCATTACTGTATTTGTACATGTGACTCAGTTGCTTCTAAACAGTGAGAATATGGTAGATATGAAGCTCTAGGATGCAATACCTGATACCCAGTGCTACTTTTGTGTCAGTTCCTAAATTTTTTTCTCGGTATTTAACTGTTCTTAAGTGATTCATCGCCATTGATTCCGACATTATCCTGTGTATCTTGCATTTTTTCAGTGAACATCAGGTATTTCCCTCTATTTAATTCATTAATCATGTGGATGTTCATACAAAATTAGATTAAAGTTGAGGATTATTATATTAGAAACACATAAAACTGAAGAAAATGTGACTTTTTACAGCAAAAACTGAACATTAACTGTCATTGATCAAACTGCATGGGTTTTTTCCTGATAAATTTGTTATAGAAGATGATGGTGTTTCCACGGTAACCATAGGAGCCTATGAACATCCAAATAGGTCACATGTGATGACCATGTAAAGATCACAAACTGTATTTTACACCAGTTATTTACATGTATTGGTAGGATTAATGGATCAGAATTTATTAAACATTTTAGAGCAGTAGATGGTTTTGGTTGTCTGTGGTTGTTTGGGTCTTTATGGGTTAAAAAAAAAAGCTAAATGTGAGGAGATGCTGATCATATCTAGCCACACAGTACAAAACTATCCTTTAATCTGCAAAGTTAAACACACCCAGTGAGAGAAAATGTCACGTCTAGTTAAAAGCATGTTCCTTCTTCCTTCAGTCTTCACTGGTACAACAGGTTCTGGAGAATAGTGGAAGGCGCAGCTGCTCACCAAACAAGTTCTTTTAACTTGTGATCTGTCTGACGTATATTTTCCAGACATTCATGTTGACTTGTAATCGAAGTGGAGCATCAGATGCACATAAACTGAATATTTTACATTTTGGAATTTAAGTTGACCATTTTCAGATGTCCATGTCTACACTGGAAGGCGCTTTGACGGCTATATAATGAAGTTTCAAAACCATCACAAACTCTTAGCCATACTGTAATTATCATGGTTTGCAGCTTCCAAACAGAATAAAAAATAAAAAAAACAAAAACACACAAAATAATTGTTCTTAACTATGACTGAATCAACAGGAAAATTTTGGATACTGATATATTATTATGGACACAAGGCAGAAGAAACCCTTACTCTCAGAGATAATATCACTTTAAAAAAAAAAAAGTTCTTCAAGAAACAAATAAAATTCTACTAGAATTTGAGTATTTGATGATTTAAGCAAAACATTCTTAGGCAAAGCAATTAATTTAGGAAATCTAATGCATTATCTAAGAGTAAAAACATACCTAAAGAACTAGTTACAAGCATATATGAGGTAAATTCAATGTATGCTTGTAAACAATATAAAATAATATCATTTAGTGATAGTTTTAAGAGGAAACCACGAATGTAAATGTATGGTTTACTACCTCAGTGTTTGACTTAGAGGCTTCAAGTGGTGACTTAAAATTATTTTAATGGATAACCACTGCTTACTATTGGCTGAATGCCAGCATTAAAACTAATAAAGTCTTTTAGGAGTAGCAGTGCCTTACCTTTTTTCTGTTCTCCCCAGATATTAAACTTTCTCCTGTGATAGTTGTCCACGGTGCCACAGCACCATCACTTCTGGAGTGGACTGATGTGGGATATGAGCTGAAACAATGGGCCGTTCGTGCGTAACGCTGCTATCTTTGGAGCTCAGACATGTGCAGAGGCTCGGCTTAGACGGATGTGTTCTTGCCACGCCATGAACCTGCACCGGTGACACTCACACAGGAATGAAGTCCGGTCAGTTTGACTGCGAAGTGACGTGGTGAGTGAGGAGTGCGTGAGGCCTGTTTCCAAAAAGGCTGTGAAATGGATCAGTGCGCACCCACAAGCGACGTTTTAACGATGGGAAATTCACACATGGGATGATATTATGGATATTATCGTGTCTATATGTCCAATGAAATGAAGATGGAATTTCTTGAAAACTTTTGGTAGTGACAGACCATCCGAGGTCAGAACGATTCCTCCCTTCCTCCCTCTGTTGATTCAGTTCAAGTCAATAAAATGTAATACAGCGAAGTCAATAGTACTTTATTGGCATAAATGGACTGTCAAAATAAAACTGTGAAACAACGCAATAGCAGTGCAATGAATTCTTTTAAATAGAATGAGAAATGTATGGATTAGGGCCACTGGGAAAATAAATAAATAAATAAACACACACACACACACACACACACACACATATATGTATAATTATGAGGGGGAAAAAAACTCTTAATTCTGACTTGAAACAAAAAATTCTGACTTTATTTCCCCTCAGAATTCTGACTTTTTTTTTCTCATAATAATAATAATAATAATAATAATAATAATAATAATATTGGATCTTATTTTTCCCCGCAGTGGCCCTAATTCTCTTCTGTTGAAGCAAATACGTGGACATTAATGACATAAATGTTAAATGCATAAAAAAAAATTTGAGTTAATCAAGTGGGCTGTAGAAAATAGTTATAAATTTACTCACATTTTATTCAGATTTACAAAAATTCATATAACTAAACTGTCTGGATAGGCTATGTACCTGTTATCTTTAAATAGGTAGTAAATTGTAGATTTGATAATAATAATAATAATAATCATAGTAGCAATAGCTGGCGAAATATCATTCATTGGGCAGTCATTTGTAGCATAATGGATATTTAACAAATACAAAATTAGTGCAAATTCGAAATGACATAATAACTTTAAATTAGTAAAATACATTAGGCTATCTGAAATATAATTTTTCATTTGTTGAAACTATCTTCTTGACTATTTACTGTGGATCTAGTTGTTGCTTTTATTTATTTGTTAAGTATTGATTCGCCCCAGTCTATTTTTTTATTTATTTTTTATTTTATTTTATATTTAATCTGAAGTCTGCAGAAGTTCACACACAACATTCATTGTTCCAGCGTGGACATTTCAGTCACATATGACACCTAATCATCTTTTACAATGCTACAGTGAATATAATCCTCACATAGGCTATATGTTTTTTCTTTCTTTGAGGGCTTGAATATCGTTGATCTCTCATGAACTGACCTTTCCCCTCGGTTCGGTGTCCAAGCACGAGACCTCGCGTGTTCGGAAGATTTTTTAACTTCATGAGGCTGTTGCGTCCAAGTGTTCCTCGGATATTACCGCTTTTGCATCCAATCAAGTTTGGGCTTCGATTTGGTATGACCAGTTAGATATTTTTCGTGTGCTTTACCCGCCCTACCAAACGGTCCAGTCTTACTAGTGTGATACATTTGCAAATTTAAGAAATTAAATTGAATATATCAAGAGTCAAGGATGTTCACGGTCCATATATAAGCCAGTTTGATCTCAATCTCTCCAGAACAGGAAATTAAATTGGACATAAATTAAATTAAACTAACTATGATTATTTATTTTTACTATACTATTATTTACTGGTTAAATAAAGTTAGATTGGGATTGGATTATGTCTACCTCGGGTAGGTATATTTTTCCCGACAGTCCTTGAACTAATCGTACCTTCATCAGGACCCTGTCGACACTTCTTTTTTTTCTTCTTCTTCTTTTTCCGGTGGTTGAACGAACTTTTCCCTTAGCAGACACGCTAGAAAACTATACGAACACCAACCATGAAGTTGTGTACATTCCGCGGAGGAGTTTGGGGCGTCCTTCGGGTACATCCAACGACGGGTCCGGGACGCAGGGTCACCGGCTTGTCTCCGAGATGCCTACCGCCGGTTGGTTCTCCCACCGGCCGGTTGTTTCTTAGAGGAGCGGCCGCTACAACCAGCGGTGGCACCAACCCGAAATTAGCCTCCAATTTCGGTAAACATTCATTTAAAGAAGATGTACCCGAATACGATAGGTCTCTGAGGTGAGTATGCTAAAGTGAACAACTTGTTTTAAGCTAACATTAGCTTGTGTTTTAGTATTGTTTTGGCCGATAATGAATGATATTTTGATAATTTGTCTTATTTTGTCAGTATTTCCTGTCTCATGGCGGTTTGGATCTTGGCTAACAGCCAGTTTTGCACGTGTATCTCAGTAATCCTATCAGCTAATCAAACTTTTCTTCATTGTTGCCAAACACGATGCCAGTTCCTACATGATTACTGAACAGAACTGCGAGTGATTTATTTGGTGCTGCTACTGATTTAGTGTAATAACTTCAGTACCCACCCTGTTTTACATGCATGTGCCTTTTATGCAATTTCCTGCGTGTAATGTACTTGAATCAAAGTATATTGAGAATGATGTTCAAGTTAGTAATATGCATTTTATCACTGCAGACCACTATAGTTAATGGAGTTACCGAGTGAGTTGTATTTTTTTATGGAATTCACATTGTTTACATTTGTCTCGACATATAGGTCAGTGTGTTAAGTCTAGTCATTGTTCAGTGTTGAACACATTGGCTCCTCCCACATTAGACGTATGCAACAGGGCCCTAAAGACCCAACCATCTCTGTCCTTATTAATAATATTGATTTTTAGTAAAGCCTTTAGATTAATCAAATAATAATTTGGTGTTTCAAATGTCAGAAAATGAAGAATAGATTATGAGCAATGACTAATATAATGTCCTCTAATGTCATAATTTGCCGCAAAGATATTCAGTTTATTCTCACAGAAGATGAAAGAAAATGAAAAAATATTCCTGCTCAAGGAGCTGGATTCAGAAAATCTTTTCTTCTTTTTTTTCTTAAACAAAAACCCTACAACTAATAACCGACAGTCAAAATAGTTGCTGATTAATTTGTATCTGATATTCACTTTATTTTCCTGCAATGTTGGAAAATGTACCTTGGCTTTCCATGTTTGCCAGACAAACCAAGCTATTCGGTGTATAAAGGAAGAAATGCAGAGATGAATGACAAGAAACATTAAAGACAGAAAGTTAAAATACGAAAAAAAAAAGCCCAAAATATCCTGAAATTAAATGGTTAAAAATATAATTCTTCACTACTGTGAAGTAGCCTAAGTTTTTTAATTGGTTAATAGTCACTGCTTTGTTCAGTTCTTTGTTCCAGCTAGGATTGTATCCTGTTACCTGAAAGAAATGGACCAATGTTATGGACCAATGTTACTCTTCATTTTAATTTGTAATAAAACTTCAACAGGTGGTTATTGTTCACTGATAAATATTGTTTACTACGTCATTTGTTCTCATAGGGAAGTGGTTCAGAGCACCAGGGAGGCAATGGTGAGTCTGCTGAGAAGAAACCCAACCATCAAACCTGTCCTGGCCATTATACAGGTATTGGAAGCCAAAACACAAAGCAATAGACTGCAAGATCATTTTAAGCATGAAGTCGTCTCATGTTTGCATATGTCAGTGACATGTAATCTGTTTTACCTGACTTTACCCCTGACCCCAAACGTTTTCATCTTTTGCTGAGTCCACATTCTTGTGCTAATTTTATATTTTATCTCAAAGGCAGATGAAGATGACAGCTCACTGGAGATCAATAAAAAAGTAGCCGGAATGGTAATTCTTTAGTTTTTTTTGGTCACAGTTTTCCTCTTGGCTTGATCAGAAACCTCCACAATGATTTACTTTTAACGTCTGCTTTTCATGTGTGTTCACAGGTTGGTTTGAACATTACTCACATTTACCTGACAAAAGAGTGTAGTGAGGACGAGGTAAGTAAAGCATACTTAAAATCCTTCTGCAGAAAAAAAAGCATGCACACAAGCTCTCCCTCCCCCAACATTGTTTAGCAAGCTAGTGCTTGATTTACCATCCCCTTGGCTTTTTGTCTGTGTAGAAAATGTGAAGATAGTGTGAGTCAGTCACTGAGTCAGAGTTTTATTTTATTAACATGTTACTTAACAATAAATCTGTGGTTTTCTGTTGTTAATGATTCAAGCGATATGAGGACTTCACTCATCATTTGTCATGCCAGAACTTGTGAATGAATTGTAGTACTTGTATTTAATATAAAAATTAAGTAGGACTATTTAAAATTAAGAATAAATAACTAAAGAAAACCTAAAGAACTATACTAAATGATTAAAGCTCAGGTTTCATCTTTCATCCAGGGGCTCTTGATCTCAAGGACCAGTATGTCACTCTTGAGGTTGTATATTTAAGAAGGAAGCCTCTGGGATTAGCCAAGTGTCACATCTGCTGATAGTAGATGATTCGTCTTACAGTCCCTGGTGGCGACTTCACAGCTTTTCTCATCCACTACTCTACTTTCCTCTTTTTAAAAAAATCACCTTCGCTTTTCTGTCCTCATGGGACTGCCGTCTTTAGCCCCTTTTTTGTAAAGCTGTGACCTCTGCTCTTTCTCTTGTACTCTGCGAATAGCGATGTCATGCCTCATCAAGAAGTCTATGTATCCTCGTATCATTTTATGCAGCTCATACTTTTGAGAAGAGATGTTTCTGTCAATGTCTCCCTCTTATTTTAACCCATAAAGACCTAGTGTTGCTTATGTGGCAGTTCCAAAATAGTTTTTTCTCTATACTTAACTTTTCTCAAGTGATTTTTCACCATTTATTATAATAGTATCCTATGTGTTTTGTGTTTTTACAGTAAAAATTAGATATTTTCCCTCTATGATCTATCTAGATGGTAATAAAAGCTCAGACTATAGTTGACAGTTATTGTATCAAAAACTGAAGAAAAAATGACTTATTTGGCAAAATATATCACTAACTTAACAGAAACCCAGTGTGTCCATTCACTGTCATTGATCCAACTCCCTGAGTTTTACTGGTGAATCTATATTGTAGAAGATGAAGGTGTTTCCACGTTCACTACAGAGCCTCTTAATATCCAAATGGATCATATCTGATGACCATGAAAAGATGAAGAACTATATTTTACGCCAATTATATACACCTATTGATAGGATTAGTGGATCAACGGGTATTAAATATTTTAGATCAGTAGATGGTTTTGGTTGTCAGCAGCTGTTTGGGTCTAATGTGTCTTTGCGTCTCTATGTAGATCGTGGAGGAAGTGCTGAAACTGAATGAGGACCCTGGGGTGCATGGTGTTAGCCTCCAACTCCCCTCTTCTGTCCTCACCAGTCGAGTGGCCAACGCACTCAATCCGGAGAAGGACGTAGATGGGTAAAATCACAAGAAAACTTGCAGAAGTGCAATTCAAACTGCTGACCTTTTTATTTTACACATAAAGACACTAATTAAGACCACATCCTCTCCAAATGGCACTTATTCATAATGTGTCTTTTATTTTCACATATTATGCAGCTTCTTCCTGGACTGAAATGTTAATTTTTCTACTGAGGATCATCCATCTAAGAACATTTATAGCATCCAGCTCTGTGGAGAGCTTTGGAGTCCCATCAGAGATTAATGTGTTTAACGTCCTCACGTGTTTCCTTGTCTCTGATTTGAGCTAAAGTCAGATGGAAATAATTAGGATGAAGTAAATGCATCGTGTGGCCTCTTTACTGAAGGTACAAATTGCTGCAGCAACCTTCATAATCAACATTAATCAAGTAGGATCGGTTCATTCAAGGACAAATTCCTTTAAAGAAATTCACCCCAAATTGTTTTGTCTTTGTGGTAACACTTTACATATTGTAATAATGTACATTTTGGACTTATTTTTTATGATGGACCTAATTCCATGTCTATTTTTTTGTTTTATCAACAGGATAACCGATCTGAACGTAGGCCGTCTGGTACGAGGAGACTTTAGCAAAGGCTTTGTGCCTCCAGTAGCCAGTGCTGTTGTTGATCTGCTGGAAAAACATGGTGAGTTTCTGATCAATTAAATCCGCCAGAAGTTGATATTACTACAGATATTTGTTACTCCAGAAAATTTAGTTGTACAGCAGCAACAGTAGTCAAACTGGGTTTTCCTTGTTTTAGGGAGACGTCAGTGCTTTGGTTGAGATGGGGTTTGATCTAATAAACCAAAAAATTCCTTTAATTTTGGACCTTTAAAATAATTAATTCCAAATCATTTATGTTGTGAATGTAACTAAATATTGTTTCTGTATAATAATTTATAACTGGAAACAAATAAGCAGCATATCCAGTACATCCATAAATGATAGCAAAATGTCAGAACTCTTAAAATTTACTTTACACTTAAAAGCATACTTTTTTTTCCATAGCATCCAAGCAAAAAAAAAAAAAAAATCGAAAATGTCAGGGAAAATACTGTCACATGACCTTGGAGACATACTGTTTATTTATATGGAAGCCTCTGTATCTGAGTAAGTTTAAGAAGCTGCATGTAAACTTTGAACAGCTTCATGGAGTAATAGTTAATGAAATTTGTGCACTAAATCTATCAATTTCCTGCTGCTGACGTGCAAATCTATGTAATTTATTATTTCTAGCTGGCCGTACACAAGAAATAAAATTGGTGTACTTTTTTTCTAGTACCAGACAATTATGCATAAATGTTAAAGTGTAAAAATGTAAATACTGTATGTGTATATATTTATTTTTATATGCTATGTAAAGATATGACAACATTAGTTTTACATATTCCTCATTATGATAGTTAGAAAAAGGGCAGCTAATAATCTCACTGCTTTTAGATTTAAAAAAAAGTGAATGGCTCTATGAGGCGCACCAACAGAATGTCAGATGAAACCGGGGTCATTTTTAGGCACAACCTCAGGGTCAGAGGGCAGGGATCAAAGGGGAGATGTACAGGAGGTCACAGCTATTCTAGTTTCACTAATGGAACCAAAGAATCCCTAACACTTCTTCCAAATATCTTGCATATCTTGAATATTATCGCCATTACCTGTTTACAGCTATGTAAAATCTGAATTATAAAAATATTTTTGCTAAACCCACTTGTATTAGTCTTTGGATTATTTATTTATTTGTGTATTTGGACCCTAACAGTTAAAAAAAAAAAAAAAAGTTTGTATTTGAACCCTCCAAAACTATCTTTACATTCATTCTGGTAAAAATCAAGTGGATTTCTGCAACCTGTAATTTGTTACATTTTATTAAAAGATGCGTCACAACAATTGCACATATAAAGTCAAGACTTCTCGCAAACATTTCTCAGAGTATGACATAATTGTTTGTCAACAGCAGCAGTTGTGTATGAAAAACTTTGAGCCAATTACCAATTGTTGGTTGAGCAGGACAGAGCAGCACAGTGAACAACCTGGAGGGGGCGGGGCATGAAGAGGTGCATTTGGATGTAAAAGGCCAGCACTTCAAACTACCTTTCTGGTGTCATTACTCAGAAATAGGGTTGAAGATGGACCTGTGGAGTTGAATTAATGAAGAATTCAGACCTAAGTGTTGCATTTACAGTTTATGTAGACCACAGGGAAATATTCTAACATGCATAATTCCATTTTAAAAAAAGCAAATATCACTACTAACCAGTTGATCTTGACGGATAAAGGGCTATGCCATGATGTTGAATTCTGAATGTTTCTTTAGATGCTCCTTTGGAAGGGAAAAGTGTACTGTTGGTTGGAGCTGAAGGACCCCTGGGGTTTGCCCTTCAGTGCCTGATAGAGGAAAGTGGAATGGTAGCACTCAAGAGTCAGTGGAGCTCCGCAAGCTTACAAAGACAGGTGATTATTTTCTCACCGTACACACTGACTCTAGGGGTTTTTTCCTGAACAGTTTATTAAATTAGTTCTTCTCATTACTCGCATCACATTTTATTACCATTGAATTCCACCAAACATCTGCAGTTTGATTAATCCACCACACGGGGGCAGTATCTGCTTATTTCTAATGAAAAATAATGAATCATCAAAAATAGAGCAACAACATCTGCACTTTTTTTTTTGTTTTGCTTTGTGACTGTATGTTGTAAGGAAAGTATTATGTATTTTAAGCATCAAGTTTAACTCTTTCCTCATTTTCCAGGTGATGGAAGCCAATGCTGTGGTGCTGTTAGGAGAAGCAGATATTGATATCCCGCCCACCTGGGTTCGACCAGGGGCTGCTGTCATTCGCTGTAAGCTTCCCTTGCATACCTACAGTTGTGGGAAAAAATTACTAGACCACCCCTTGTTTTCTTCACTTTCTTGTTCATTTTAAAGCCTAGTGCAACTAAAGATCCATTTGTTTGGACAAATATAATGGTAACAACAAAAATAGCTCATAAGAGTTTAATTTTAAAGCAGATATTTATCCATTTTCCCTGGTTTTCTTCATAATTAGCAGAATCACTTGAGTTCTTATATCAGTAGCTATGGCATTGTACTCCCAAAAACAGTGATTTAATGCATTCCATGTTTCTTTTCTGTCTGTTTTAGTCACATGACACACACACATGAGTTAGTACTTGATTGCATAAATATTGTTTTTGATGGTCTAATAATTTTTTACATGACTGTATCTGTTCTATGTATATATCATATATCATGACTCTCATGGATTGTATAGATGTTAGAGGCTGGAGCACAGATGATGAAGGATGATTCACTGCTTCATTGTTTTGGTATAGAATGCTGTTTGCATATTAAATGTTTTATTTTCTACAATTATTTAAAGTCCAGCCCTGATCGCTACCAGCATTTAAGCAATTGTGAATTTTTAAAGACTGTAAGAATAGTGATAGTTTGAAGAAGAAAAAATGTAATGGGTTATTTATCAATTGTAAATTCAAGTAATACGTCCTAAAATAGATAAATCTGTAAACCTGTATATCAAATTAAAATATCTTATTCTTGGTGTGAACTCAGTAAATCCAGGTATGGATTCTGATATTAAACATCAGTCATCAGTAGTATCAGAGCCAGGGGTTTGTAAAATGTCTTTGAATCCATCTGTCTTTACTCTCTATTGATCTCTAGTGCATTAATTAAGACTTTGCTGTGTAAGTAAGCTTTACATAGAGAATAGATGTGCAAGTCTCTATAGATTTATTTCTGGCTTCCTCTACTCCTGAATCTATATGGAGGGCAGTTGTGATCAATGCACTTTATCAGTCTGTCTCCACTCTCATAAAATGTGTGAATATGTATGCTGTATTTATCATATATTTACTGTATTTATTCATTTATAAGGTGAAGATGAAATGGAGACATCCACAAAGTTGGGTTTGAGGTATCTCACTGCAGCGTACAGAATACAGGTTTGTCTCTGATTCTTTGTTCTTATTATCTGGATGTCTATGTTGTTGTTGCATTTTCTCATTTTTTTTCTGCTTGTTCTTACCGTTTATATTAGAATGTGTTGCGTAGCAGCAGCCGGTGGCTCCAGGAGCAGCAGTACAGACCCTGGCAGCTGCGGAGCCTCAAACTGCAGACCCTCACCCCTGTACCAAGGTACTCACTAATACCAGCACTGATCAATCTCTGAACAGGAAATCTGAATCATCATGTCCAGGGTTCGTACAGGTGCTTGAAATCCTTTAAAATGTTATGTTTTCAAGGTCTGAATAGCGCTTGAATTTTAGTAACTGTGTGATGTGGTTATATTTATACATATTTATTAACTGCCAGGTTAGATGGTAAGTCAAAACTTCATATCTTCATAATCAAGAGTATATGTCTTCCTGAAGATATATATTCAACCCCAGCAATAAGGTGAAAATTACCCTTTAAAGTGCTTGAATTTGACCTTGAAAAATGTGTGTGAACCCTTCATGTTATTTTGATCTGCATCTGATGATCAGACAAACTCTGTTCATAGTGGTTCATCAAAAAAGAAAAAAAATAAGTAATTTATGTGTGTGTTCTTTGTCAGTGATATAGAAATTTCCAGAGCCCAGACACCTAAACCAGTCACACAGTTGGCAGAGGAGATTGGTTTACTGCCAGAGGAACTCGAAGCTTATGGCAGAAACAAAGCCAAAGTCCGTCTGTCCCTGTTGGACCGCCTCCACACACAGCCTGATGGGAACTACGTACTGGTCGCTGGGTGAGTGTGTCCAGTTATTAAATGTAGTTGTTATGAGTTTAGAATATCTGGAGGAAGTGATATATTTTGTTCACACAGACCTCAGCAAAAAGGTCATACCAAGACAAAAGCAACAGAAAATGAGTTATGAGACAAAAAATACCTAAGAGATGTACTGCAAATATTCTAAAAGGTGTAATAAAATAAAATAAAAATTACATTAAAGATGTAAAAGATGAAAATGGCATACAAAACAGATTTTTAGACAGTGTTTCAACCGTGTGTTTTTGTGCTATCATTATCAATAGTTTATTTCTTGTGTCTGTTTGTTGGTCGTGTGTTGCTTCCTATTGCTAACATTACTTGTCAGTGTTTGAGGTGATTAACATTAATTATCTTCCTATCTTGATATGAGATTCAAAGGCAAAAATTGTTTCAAAATTTCGCTCAACATTGTGCTGACAGTGGAAAAGTACGTGGAACTATAGAAGTGTGTAAATTAGCAATGTACGCTGTTGTCCATGAAGCTGGAATAAAATATTTTTACCTCTTCTCATGAAAAGATTTGATCTATTCTTGATAAAGTGTAACTGGGACTTGGTATATAATCATTTCACCTGCTCAAAGGTAGTGATTGATGTGCATAAATGGTAATACAAAGAAGAATGTGTCTGAAATCAAAATCATTCAATCTTTATTGGCAATAGTGTCTTTTTCTAAACAATAGCTAACTGACCTCTATCGTAGACTTTATTACAGTTCATATGTATTCATTGTACAAAAGAAATGATCAAAGTAGTCATTTTATATTAATAGTATATTATTTCATATGTATTGGTTTAAGTAGATTGTAATCTATTATGTATGTCATTTAAACGTATATTTTTCCATGTTTATTTAAATGTGTCCCATGAAGATTAGTTTTAGGACAGAAATAAAAATGGCAACAGAACACTTCAAGTATTTTCTCTGTTTTTCTTCTTTAAGCATTACTCCAACGCCCTTAGGAGAAGGTAAAAGCACCGTGACCATCGGCCTGGTTCAAGCTCTCTCTGCTCATCTGAAGCTCAACTCCTTTGCTTGTCTGCGACAGCCTTCCCAGGGTCCTACCTTTGGGGTCAAAGGTCAGCGTGACTAACTTAGACCTGTTCATTTTATACGGCATGTTTGTGTGTGTGCGCTATTTCTGTTTTTGTTCTGTTTTCATAGAAGAAGATTGATGTTGCACATTGAAACAGTGTTTTGTAAGAAAACTGA
The DNA here is from genome assembly GCA_029822895.1 of Maxillicosta whitleyi. Lineage (NCBI taxonomy): Eukaryota > Metazoa > Chordata > Actinopteri > Perciformes > Neosebastidae > Maxillicosta > Maxillicosta whitleyi. Next base: position 6,247,662 of record JAPSES010000098.1, on the reverse strand, counting down.
CACTAAATAACTTTTGTAATATATTTTTAGATGACGTGTTTTCATGCAAGACAACTCCCGACTGTTTCAAATGGAGCATTCTATTTTGAAATAATAATGTTGATTTTGTTTTACTTCCTATCAAATACATTGAGCAAGAATTCAAAGACAAAGGCCACTGACCAAACCAGAACTTGGGAATGTATCAAGTAACGTTGTAATTCGCTGTCATTGTCAGCATGGGGCTAGCATTTCATACCTCTCCTACATTTTGTGTTAGGGTGGAGTGGTTCACTCAGAGTCCAATGCACAGCACTGCTCCTTTGTGTGTCTGTGTGTGTGTCAGCCGCTAACTGCGCCATCTCTTCTGTGTGCATAGGGGGAGCTGCTGGAGGGGGATATGCCCAGGTCATCCCCATGGAGGAGGTAAGGCACACAGACGTATGCTTAATGAGTCCTAACAGGACGAGCTCCAGCTTCAAAGACCTTAGAGGTGTATAAACTCAAACCAGTTTGCACAAAAATTCACACGTGCACACAACCCCTGGAGCTGTGGCATAACATGGATGATGGAAGTTCAACACAGGTTATACAGGGAAGCAAACAAAAACCTTTCATTCTCATGAATACCCATAAAGACCTAAACATCCATAGGCAACCATGACCATCTACTGATCTAAACTGTTTAATACCTGTTGATCCACTTATCATATCAATACATGTAAATAATTGGTGTAAAATGCAATTTGTCATCTTTTCATGGTCATCAGATATGACCCATTTGGACGTTCAGAGGCTTTGTAGTCAACATGGAAACACCATCATCTTCTACAACATTATTTACCTGTAAAACCCATGGAGTTGGATCAATGACAGTGGATGGAAATGCAAGATTTATGTTGAATTAATGAGAGATTTTTCTGAAAAAGTCACTTTTTTTTCAGTGTTTTCTGTTATTGATATAATAATCCTCAACTTAAATCTGAGCTTTTATGAGTATCTACATGATTAGTGAATTAAATATAAGAAAATACTTAATTTCCACTGGAAAAAAAAATAAAATAAAGAAAATAATATTACAATAAATGGGGATAAACCACTTAAGGATGGTTAAATATAGAGTAAATAATAATTTTGGAAGAGCCACAAATGTCACACTGCGTCCTTATGTGTGCCATACAGAAAGGAAATAAATGTCATAATATATTTAAAGACTTTTGTAAAACATCAATGGATTATTAGCTAAATGTTTGAGTCTGTTTCTTAACCCCCATCTGACCCATCAGTATGGCTCTCCATTACTCTGATAGATCAAACACACTAAGGTATGAGCTATCAAAGCATTTCACTGCTTCTTGTTTTGTCCACATATTTTCGTGACCTTCAGTTCAACCTCCATCTGACGGGTGATATTCATGCCATCACAGCAGCAAATAACCTGGTGGCAGCAGCTGTTGATGCCAGGATGCTTCATGAGGCAACTCAGTCAGACAAGGTGACCATTTTATTATGCAACACAGTAATAATTTATTGATGGTAAAACAAAAATCGATGTTTTAAGACGTTAATGATGCTTATTTAGCATAGATTATGTGTATTGTATGTAGCTGAAATCTTGAAATTAATGTTTGAAATTATGATTGAATATTATTAATATTCCAAATCACTTTGGCCTGAAGACAGTTGTATTTTGTAGATGGATGTAAACAGGGTATACCCCAGATGTATCAGTATTGTGTTTTGTCTTTTTTTTTTTTTTTTTAAACCATAAGAGGCCATTCAAAAATGAGTAGATGAAGATGAGATGGTCAGATGAAGTTAATAAATTTCAAATTTAACCCCATTGTCTTTTTGACATGTTTTATGTGTTCTAAAATTAACTTGGAGAAACCTGGAGAAAAAGATTTCACACTTTTCATATACGGATAATAAATCAGATATTTTACTGTAATTGCATTGTACTTATAAATTAATTAGTTGCATTACATTTCAACCAAAAAAATCCCAGGGTTAATCAAATTATGTTCACTTTGTATTGCAACATGATCAGTGCAGCACCCAGAATGTAAACGCAGTTGAGTATCAATGCAATGAGCAGTGTTTTATGTCATACTTCTGTAGGCCCTGTTTAACAGATTGGTCCCGTCTGTGAATGGAGTCCGGAAATTTTCTCCCATCCAAATTTCCAGGCTACAGGTAAGTCGAAACACTACAGAATCACTAATTGGAGTAGCAATCACTGGCCAAAAAGGCTTGACGTTGGCACTCAATGCTAGATTTCTCCACCAGGGGTCCTCATTTAGCGTGTCTTGAAAGGTTATTCTGTGCCTTTGCCTCATCATGTGTCTTAATGCCATATGAGGCCCTTATGTTTTAAATGACATGAGTAATGGAACTTTATGACGTATTAAGGAATGCATATTATGGAAATAGAGGAGGGAGATGGTGGAACATAAGTCAACTCAGTGTCTGTCTCTTTTGAAACAATCAGGGAACATCTGTATACACATGGAATCAAAGCCAAGAATCTCAAGCAACCATCACTTCTTCAAAACATTGACAGAGGAATGGCTAATTTTTTTTTCTTCCTCTTTTTCCTTTCATTTCAGCGTCTTGGCATCAATAAAACAGAACCCGCGTCGCTTTCACCACAGGAGGTCAGCAGGTTTGTGCGTCTGGACCTTGACCCGTCAAAGATCACCTGGCAGAGAGGTATCACTACAAGTGTAGGAAATTAGTTTCACCTCTTTTCTGGTTACATTTTCCATCCAGCCTGGCTCACATGATGGAAAATATGAGTGAAATTAAGCATTAATGTGATGTTACTGTTTCCCCAAGTCCAATAAGAAAGCATTTTATATTCTGCTTTGTTTTTATATGTATATTTCATAGAGATACATTAGTATAGTTTCAATTCAACTAGTGTTATTTATTTATTTTTTTTGCAAAACATTAAACCCAATATGCTGACTATCACACAAATTTAATTTTCTTGAAAGAATTTTTGACAAACATCCCGTGGTATAAATGCACTCTCCCATTGTGGCATAAGTATGTCACATGAGGTCTTTAATTAAAAGATGTTTTCTTTATATTTAAGATACCGAATTATAAAAGTATTATTCCCCGCAGAACAGTGGGTTTATAATTTCTCAAAACTGGTTCTGTCAGATCTGGACCATTTGTTCGTCCACCGCTAACATAAAGCGATGCGGTCATCAATCAGGGAGAGTAAATGTGTGAGTAGTAGGAGTGACTAGCTACCACAGTGGTTGCTGTGTTGATTTAAAGCTGTCAGTGAGAACAACCAGTTGGGTGCTGCTATGACTGATGGGATATTTAGTCCAGTGGCTTCAGAGGGCATTCTTAACAGACCAACCCTGAAGATTAAAAACACATTTTCTAGCTCATGTTATGTGGGTGCGACCGTTAATGAAACATACTGTGTTTTTTCACTTTCACTAACAGTGATAGATTAGACTCTTTCTTTACGTTGACCTGATAGCTGAGTGGTTGAAGCTCATACCACATGGGCCCAAATGCCCTGAGCAGCGAGTCCTGGTTTGACTCCTAGTTGGCTACGACACGCACTGCATGTAAACACCTCACTCTCTTTCCCAATGCCCATATTTTGTGTGTTTTTACTTAAACCTGTTGAAAGCACAAGAATTCCAATTAATAATCTAAAAGGGCTTTCACACTGTGGACTGTGGGCTTTCCAGCTTGAGCAGAACCAGTTTCACAAAGTTTGTGAAACCGGTTCAAACCAAATATCTGTGAATAGAGTGAACTGAACAAATATGTAGTTCATCAGCAACACAAAAACACTTGATCGTTTCAACTTTAGAATTACAAGAATTGACACAAGAGCCCCATTTTTCACAGCAATAATTTTACCGGGAAAAATCATGGGAAGGAATGCTTCCTGGTCCCCAAAACAGTTAGTTCTAGATGCTCTTTGGAAAAAGGGATTCAAAGAGAACTCCAAGGCACTCTCTTTAAGCATTAAAATGCCCTCATTCTCATGGCGTGGTCATATATAGACCTTAAAAAATACTTCCAAGCCTTCATCAGGAAGTCAAAAAGTGATGAAGCCTTGCAGCCGAAATGCGATGAAGTGTTTATTAAGGTTTATTTCTTGACCATGCCATGAGAATAAAGGCAGCTTGATGCTTAAAGATGGTACCTTGAGTTGTCTTCCTGTTTGTCATAAACTTTACCGAGAACCTTGGAAAACCTTAGTGCGATTCCACCTAAATGATGAATGTCGACTGCAGACTTTCCCTGAAAAAGTTCCTAGTAGGGGGAGTAGGACTTTTCAGATTCCACAGAATTCTTGAGGGGCAAGGCTGTGTGCTGAAGAATGCAGATCATTGCAACCATTTATCATTTGCCCAAAAATATACTATAATTTTATATATAATATAAAAATTTTAAATAAACTTCAATTCATTTGTGTTTGATCATTTGGGAAATGGAGCCAAAGAAGAGAAGCAACAAGAAGTGGACAGACGACAAGATTCATTTGCCAAATATGCTCTTTTAAATTCATTCTTACTCCTACAAGTGAATCTTGTACAACAATCACTCAAAAGAGCATGGATGTCTTCAAACGTATTTGCTGAATATGCTTAAATTACATTCAGATGGACTTGGAGTTTGGCAACATCCAAGCCTGATTTTCATAAATTTCCTGGACCTTTGACGTGCGGTGGAAACGCAAACAACACAGATTACCAGGGATATTTTTGTTTTTATCCAGGTAAATAAATTCCTGTTATAAAAGCTCCTGGGAATGTTGGTGGAAAAGGTGCTAAGGCAGTCTCTGTACAAACTAAACAGATGAGATAAATTAACAACATGCCAAGGTCAGACCCACAGTGGTCTAGAACAGGAGAAAATCCCCTTGAAATGACAATATTTGTGCTATTTCTAGGAGTTTATGCTTATATCGGTTCATGTTTATTTGATAATTTGTGTTACATCTGACTTGTGTTTTAACTAAATTTATGTCCAGACACTCAATACATGAATGATAAGAGTCATTGTCATTGTCTGTTTTTAGTTGGAAGTTGTATGAAATTGTTGAATATTAAACTTTTCTCTTCCAGTTGTTGATACCAATGACCGTTTCTTGAGGAAGATCACAGTTGGCCAAGCAAGCACCGAGAAAGGGCAGATCAGAGAGGTGCGTTTGTAAAGTTTATGTCATCTTTTCAGATTTTACTTAAATTTAAGCAGTTTTATTAGTATCGACCTGATGAATCCACGAGTCGCAACCGCTCACGTTTCTGTTCTGTGCGTTTTCTGCGAGTGTTTCCATTGCGTAGGTTCTGAGGGAGGGGTGTCATGAACATGAGTGAACATTTTTGTGATGCCTGTGTTTTTATGTGCTCAGACAGTATAACCCACCCACTCAACAAGTCACTCTTGCAGTTGAGTTTCACATGCACACACAGACCCCCCCCCTCCCCTTTTCACTCCCTTCTCCTCTATCCATGATAAAGCCCAGATGTATCTCACCCATATGTCTGTAGTAATGACAGCTAAATGAAATCCTGTAAATAAACACTTCACCTCAATGGGAAGCAAGAGGACTTAAGTGAAAGCAAATGTTTAAAGAAAGGGGAAAATGACCCAACCCATACACACACACACACACACACACACACCTGGAATGGCCTCTAAGCTAATTCAGCATATGCTTACATTTACGGCCATCAGTCCATCCATTCTGTTTCCCTTTCTTTTCTCTGCCCTCCACTTTCCTCCAGTGCAGGATACACTATACCTCCTCAGGGTATTATCACTGGGAGTGGGAATCGAAATGTTCTGTTCCCTAGTGGGTTGATGTGGTTTCAGATATGTTTCTCTTTTTGTTATGTGGAATGAAGACTACTTGGGGTTTCTGTACTCATTCCTTCTGTCTTCCTCCCTGTCTTGTTTCTTTTACGTTACCACACATAGATATTAGCTAAATAGTTTCAAAGTTTTACAAAGATTTTCCATGTGGCTCCAATAATCCTATGATCAAGGCATTTTATTCTGTCTTAATTTTTTTTTTCCCCGACAAAAATCATCCTAAAAGCTTCTGAAAACAAAACGCTTATGCAAATTAAATGAAATTAGTGTTGCCAAAAGGCCTCAGTGCACTACTATTTAAAACATATGCAAATAGAGACAAAAAAAAAGCAGATTCTAAAAACCTATTTATCATTTTGACAGCGCATGCACACTAAATACTTAGAGTATTTGTTGTGCATGTGTTGTTAATTTGATGGAGATATTTACATGTTTTCCTAAGATGCAGTGTGTTGAGCTCTCTTGGCCACGATATCAAACGACTGAAAAATTAAATACTTTTTTTCAATAAGGTCCTTGAAGATTCATAGTTAATAAACAATAGTAATAACGAATTTTATGTTTGTCATATATTTGAAGCAGATGGAAAAATGCTAATATCCAATAACGTGTTAATGTGTTACCATTGTGGTTAATGTTGTGAATGATTTTTGTAGACTGGGTTTGACATTGCCGTGGCCAGTGAGATCATGGCCATCCTGGCTCTGGCAGACGGTCTGGAGGACATGAAAAACAGACTGGCACGTATGGTGGTGGGGACCAGTTGCAGTGGACAGCCTGTCACTGCAGAGGATCTGGTGAGTGTTACTGTCGGGCCCTTTCCACCAAATTAGATATGGTTCTTGGATCAGTTCTATTCATGGTTCTTGGTTGCATCTTTTGAACTAGTCAGTTTTTCCCCAGGTTTTGAGCAGATACATATATATATTTATTTTACCAGGGATGTGTCCTTAAGGGGGTTTTTCCATACAGATTGACTTTTTGATAACTGCTTTTTGTGTGCTACTTAAAGGAGTAACATTTAACTTTTTTAAAAACAAAATTATTCATTTTCCTGTGGTCTATATAAACTGTAAATACTCTGCTTGGATCTGAATTCTTCATTAATTCAACTCCACAGGTCCAAGTTTAACACTATTTCTGACTAATGACACAAATGACTAATGACAGAAAGGCCATTTTGAGCACTGGCCCTTTAAATGCAAATGAACCACTTCATGCCCCACCCCTTCCAGATTGTTCACTGTGCTGCTCTGCCCCATTCAACCAACAGCTGAACATTTTAGGTAATCGGCTCAAAGTTTGGACATATTTTCAGTATGTACTACAACCGCTACTGCTGACAAACAATCATGTCGAACTCAGGGAAATGTCCGTCTGAAGTCTTGACCTTTTTATATGTACAAATGTTGTTACGCAACTAGTTATAGACGTAACAAATTAAGCAGGAATTAAAACAGATTGTAGAAATCCACTCGGTTTTTGCCAAAAATGAATATAAAGACAGTTTTGCAGCATCTGGAGGGATCAAATTCAAACTTTATGAACTATTATAGTCAAAAAACACAAATAAATGAACTAAAGACTAATAAAAGCGTGTTTAGTAAAATATGACCCCTTTTTAAGTTAAAAAATATTATGGTTTGATGTGTCTTTAAGTTGCGGGAAAGAAATGTTTGCATTCCAGCTCATTTTAACATGTCTATTTGAGGTGTAACCAGGTATGAAGATGTAAAGCAGAGTTTTTGCAGTGCTCACCTGGTCCCTGTGCAGGGTCAGCTGCTCTGGTTTCCCACAGAGAACTGCAGCCTGCGTTGTTTCACAGCTGAAAAGGAGGATCCCCTATAAAGTTACATTAGTCTTTCTGATTAGCCAGGATGCAATAACATCACCACCCCTTAAGGCAGCCCCAGAGGGGATAGAGTGTGTTGCTGCATGTATATACTATATGTTAGTTTTTCCAGATTGCTGACACAGCTTATTGTAGGAAGCACACCCTGTAGTGGTAAAATATAAAGGAGCAAGGACTGCAAATGGACTATAATGCCTTTTAGCATCTATAATACAACAGATGACCACAATGTATAATCAGCATCAGTGTAATTCGAAAACCAGCTTATTTTCTTGTTAAACTTTTCTCGCTAATCCTTAATTGTCTCTGTCTCTTTTTCTTTTCAGGGTGTGAGTGGAGCTCTGGCCGTGTTAATGAAAGATGCCATCAAACCTACATTGATGCAGACCCTTGAGGTGAGTCATGAACACCCCCCCACCCCCCTCCTCTTAAGACGTCATTACTCTGCTGAACTGAGTGTAAATATGTGCTCGAGCAAGTAGATCTCCACTGGGACATCGAAATTGCGCACTTAGACCTTCCTCTACCTCCACTGTCAGTGTAAAGAAAGAATGATAAAGAGCGCTCCTTTGAGAGCTTTTAAAAAAGCATGATAGATTGACCTTTTCCTCCCATGGCTCTTTATCTTAATAGCAGTTGAGCAGCGAGCTGAGGACAGGTGGAGCGCTCTGACAGGAAACAGTGTGGTCCAGATTCATACCATCTTGGCCAACGGCCGCAAAAAACAGTTTAATTTGCGTGTAACGAGTTTTACCATAATTTCTCCTCTCATAACATCTGGCTTTCATTTAGCTTTTAATGCATTACTGTAAGATTAAGAGATACTAGATCACACAGGCACATAAACTATTCTTACGTGCACATAAATACACCCATTATACACTTTATCTTAAATGGTAATGATGCTAATCTTGACACTCAGAGTTGTTTTTGCAGTGAAGGCATACCTCAATGAGAATGAAGGAAAATAATCTTGTAGTCATTTCTTTCATAAGCGAAGACATGTTCCAATAGTTAGATTTGTTAAAACCTAGAATAAACATTGGGTTTTTTCTTCTTCTTTATTTTTTATTTACATATATACTCTTTATGTGCCTTGTTTGTGACTTGTTCTCTTGGTTAATAGAAGAAAATCTTACTAAATACATGTTTAAAAAAATAAATAAATAAAAATCATGCCAAAATCACAATGAAGCATAAAACTAGGAAAACTTATAAATCACTCAACACATACTCACTCGTGGGGGGGGACATATTGTCTGGCACATGTCCCCCACCCCTGCAGCAGGTCGTCATTGATAAGGTGAGTGTAGCTCACTTGTGTTTTGACTTTCTCACAGCTCTGTCTACAGAGCTATATAACCCACCACATCCTCCTCCAAGAGGTTTATCGTGTTACTTTAAAGAATGACATATCCCCCCCCAAAAAAACCTGAGAAACCTTGTTTATTGTCACAAAAAATGCCAATTGTTGTGTTTTTGTTGCTTTGGAATTGGCTGTTTGTGTCAACATATATGAGCGGTTATGTTTTACACCAACAGTTAGATATTCAGATGTTTATTGTCGTACTTCCTGGAACCTCCATTTGCATTGACAGTTCCGTACATACCTTTTTGTTGGATTGCTTTGAATGAAGTTTACAAAATGCACAATGTTAGCAGTTGCGTTCCCGATAAGAGCTTTGTGTTTCTTTTTTTGTCAAAGACATACTTTTGTGTTTGTTTGCTTTGTTGGTTAGAACAGAAAGCTTGATTACTTGGTTTTTGGGTGGAGAAAATAAACACAGACTCCCACATTGGGTGTTTTTTAAGGTTGTAGTGGGAGTGGAGTGTTGTATGCAGCAGAGATTTGGTTACACTCGTTTTTTTTTTCAGAGGAAACATTGTGACCCTGTTGTGTGAAACTGCTTCCTGTGTGGTTTTCCTGTGATTCTGGTCGGGGAGCTGGTATCGGGACTGTCCAGGCCTCAGGGCTTTATGAGAATTTTCCATCAAGGTTGACCATTGGTGCCCTTTGTGGCCTTTTCATTTGTGATTGTATGTTTTTCAATACAGGCTTACACATGAGAATAAAGCTGCCATGTGGAAGGTGAAATGTTTGTGTATTAGATCTTCCATTTCTGTGTTGTTTCAGATGGGTTTGGGTCTAGATGAGCCATAGCATAAGAGGAAAAGAAATGTACGTGCCTAATATCCAGACCCCAGTCTCTGTGTGTTTTTCCTGACATCCTGTCTACGTGGAGTCCCACAGAGTTGACTCCATGCATCTTTCCTGAGCAGAGCCATGGACCATAGCGCAGACAGACCTGTGGCTCCATTTATTAAGGGGTGTCAAACATACAGCCTGTGGACTGAAAGTGGCCCGTCGAAAGGTCCAGTGGGATGAATTTGTGAAATGCAAAAATTACACTGAAGATATTAACAATTAGAAAGTGTCCAAATCATTTTAATTGAGGGACCACATTACAACCCATTTCAATCTCAAGTAGGTCAGACCAGTAAAACACCATCATAATAACCTGTAAATGATGATGGTGCCATTTTTTTCCCCACTTTGTTTCAGTGTTAAAAAAAAAGTTAAATTACATAAAAATGTTTTGTTTGTTTTTTAAGCAATTTTTTGATTCAAAGAAATGTGAATAAACTGTACAAATATGAACCACCTGAAATGTGTTAAGAGAAGTACCAGCAATTTTAATAATATTTTACCTGTTACTAAATGTTTTGGGTCTTTTTGTGGATCTACTGTGATCTCTACGTTATAATGCACATGTGCAAATGATAAGTGGAGACATAATATTATTAAGATTGCATTTATTTTTGTTGTTCATATTATTCCCATTTTGTGAAGGATACTTTGTAGATATAATAATTTACATAATGTAAAAATTTTTTTTTTTCACTGGTCTGACCCGCTCTAACTCATATGGGGCTATATGTGGCCCCTGAACTAAAATGACTTTGATGCCCCTGACTTAGATCCTCATTGTGGTCAAAAATCTAGGCTGTTATATAGGGTCGAGCACTGTTTTGCAGCTGGGATATTGGATAGTATTTGAGATCCATGAAAAGAGGAAACAGGGACATGATATTCATCTTCCTGTTTTTGTTCACTTCTTTTCCTTCACTTCACAACCATCTCATTTATTTCCACTTTAGTCAACGTATTGTAGCAAATTTATTTCCTGAATCACTTTTCCTTTTATGTGTGAAAACGGCAAACTCTTGAACTTCAACTTGACCCACTTCAAACACACACGTAATCCATGTTAATCCACGTAATGCGTGACGTGAATGGAGTTTACATAAGAATCTGGAGGTAAAAATCTTTTTGAAACTTACATTTTTTTTACCACCAAAGTAACAATCACTCTTCCTCTCCTGTACTTGATGTTCTGTTTTCTGCTTTTAACCAATTTGTCAACATGCAGTTAGATTTTGCTTGATCTCTAAACTTACAGTTTGGAGACCAATGCACCATTTGTCAGAACCTTGTTAACTCCTCTGAGGGAAGGTTGTTTATGTAGGCAGAGAGAGGTATGCAAACAAAAGCTTAGAAAATTGTGCAAGGCCTTCCCATCCTTCCTTTTTCCTCCGTCTCACAGAATTCACATGCAGTGTAACAATGGCTCGCTCTGCTTTCCCCAGTTTTCTTCTTGACCGGTTTTCACAGTGATTTCCCTTTTTAAGTCTGTTAGAAGCGCAACGGAAGGATTGTGATCTTGAGGAGTAGACCTTGCCTAGGCAACCATATTATTTGATTTCCTGTCTTTTGTGAACTGGGTACACCCCACAGAATATATTTGGACATTTCATAACTGAGGTTGGAGTGCAGTTGCTTCTCGAAGGCCAGCAGTGGGGAGTCGGAGCAGGAGTGGCTCGGTTTCATCCCACTGAGGGGGTGAAAAAAATCAGCTGAATTTAGTCCAATACAATCTTGGCTGAGCTTAGAGCTAGCATTAGCCTGCATCCTGAGTGATGTGATCACATTGCCTCATGCACTGAGATGGAGACACTGCGACGTGGTCTGCGCTACTGTAGAAACATAACAACATATCGCAGGCGACATGTGAATTCAACCTGTTTCCTCTGTAGATATGAACATAAGCAAAGCCTGAAACAATGAACCTGCTTCTCAGAGTTACCCTGTACTAATTGAGCTTTTTGTATGTTTTGTTTTCAGTGTTGTGTTTTCATTGAGCCCATTTACACGCACACTAATACTCCAATTTTTATCTGAGTCCCAGAGTTATCAAATTATTCAAGCGATCATGTAAACAACATAATCTGATATGTTTTTATCGGACAATTGAAGTAATCTGGTTATGGACACACCTGGATTTCTTCCCAAATCTCCAATGGCTTCATGCATGTCAACCTGTTAATCTGATTTATTTGTTTTTTTTACATCTGCAATAGTGGATAACTAAAAGTGATGTAGTCAAATGTGAGTGGGAGATGGTGATGGGAAGTTTGAGTCAAGTATCGCTTTGTATGTACGTAGTTTGAAAGAAATCCAGTTGGTCTTAATCTTTTTTTATTATTATTATTATTATTGCATTTCTGAACTCCGTGTAAACACATCAGAGCTGATTATTACAATTATCTGAATCCTCCCAGTTATTGGATTTTTTGGTCATATAAACAGGCTCAGTGTCAGATTTATCATGTTTTTTGTGTGTGTGTGTGTGTGTGTGTACACAGTGTACAATCTGTTCTACTTGTCAGTGGGATGCACAAAGTTTAATCAGTAGTGCTTTTTTTTTCATGTAGCTCCGTCTGGCTCATGTTCAGACTGGTTGAGTGCCTCTTAACTTGCTCTTTCTGTTTTGACCAACACCACCACACTTGAATATTTATCCTTGAAAGTTGAATAAAAGGTGTCGTATTTACATAAAGTGGATCAGTATCAAAGAAGTGTTTAGCCCTCATTTATTCTCGGTTGGGTGAGTTGTTGTGGGCTACACACTTTTCGCAGCTCATCCTGTGTTTTTGTGTGCCCCTCTAATTGTCCCAGGGTACACCAGTGTTTGTCCACGCTGGGCCTTTTGCCAACATCGCCCATGGCAACTCCTCGGTGCTAGCAGACAAGCTGGCTTTGAAGTTGGTTGGACAAGACGGGTTTGTGGGTAAGAGCACCCGGCCTGTGCATACAGATCACACACACAATACAACAAAGATGCACACACCCCAAAATTTTGCATATGAAAAGCCATTAAGTGTACTGTTCGAATCACAAATTTCAGATCTAAACGTTTTCAGGGGAAATTAAACATTCATTTACATTTGTCGCCGTCATGAACTTTAGATTGCTTTCCAACCTTTGGCTGACATTTCTCCTAGTTTTACTCCTGCCTCTGGTCAGCTGCCCTGCTGCTTTGGCGTCTTTCTCCTGCGTAACTTTCTAGGAAATCGGGTAGACGTGTTGCATAAAACACAGGAGAAAGGAAGGAAGTAGATTGATAATCTTAAGAGCCACTGGAATGCTTTAGAGTAAACCATACTAATCCCTGAACGTCAAAGCATACTTGCGTATTTCAATTTTTATCTGTCTATCTATCCTGCTGCTCTCTCTCCATCTTCATTTACTTTGCCTGCAGAAAAATGTTTGGAATTTGTGTGTGTGTGTGTGCGTTGTCTTGTGTGTTCATCTGAGCTTGTCAGGTGCGTTTCTTCATATTTTTTTGTTCTTTCCTGGCTTATATCACTGTGTGTCTGCGTAAATGTAAATCTGATCTGGGACGTTTTAATGGCGGCAACAAGTAGAAGTGAAAGGTTGGATGTTGGAGCACACTGAACATGTACACCAGCCAACATCTGTGACCTGGGTGAATGTGTAGGCAGCGTGGGCAGGGTTGGGTTTCACAACACCGGAGCAAACAGAGAGGCTCATGTGTGTTTTATTCCCTCACCTCTCTACCCCGCTTGTTTTCCATCTGTCTGTTCCCTCCCTTTACTTGTGTGTTTGTTACCTGACTCCCAGGTATGCCAGGAACTCAGCCTCCCTCCTTTTCCTCCCCTCAGCAGCTGGGATGCATGTACCCCCCCCTCCCCCATTACTACCACCACCGTTCTGCTCCTTTCCCAGATGCTGCCAGTTTTGCTCCAAACTAGACGGAAGGGCAAAAACATGACAGCTAATTTTGACAGAATGACACATCAACCCAGCTGTTTGTGCGGTTTTGTCTTGTCATAGGTTTACTTCGTACTTTATTAGGAAAGTTAGAAAACCAGCAACTTGGTGACATTATTAGATCTGCTTTATGTAGAGCTGAAACCGAAAAATATTGTTCCATACTGATGTAGTTGTTTTAGTGTGCACACAAGGACTACACAACTGATACAGAAATGTGACTGAAAGGACAATATGATGAAATGTAATCCAATCCAACTTTATTTATAAAGCACTTTAAAACAACCACAGTGGACCAAAGTGCTTTACAGGAAAATAAATTAAAAAAAAAAAACAGTAAAATACAAAAATAGATAAAAGCAATGAATTCTGTACAGTTAGAAATGACAACAAATTAAGAATAAGTCAATAAAACCAATACCAAGTAAAACAACTGCGTTAGAATGATGCATTTAAAACGTCTCACATGGTTTCAAAAGCCAAGGAGAAAAAAAATCAAATAATAATAATAGTAATATCAAATTCATCATATTCTCCACACATAATGGAACAGGTTGTTTGGTACAGACCCACCAAGATCACATCACTTATTCACAGCTCATGTCACTGCTTTTGCATAATGTTTATTTCTACATATCGTTAATCAGCTCTTAACACAATAGGAGATCGTCTTTATGAGGCAAAGTAACTAACAACGTTCTCATTTTTATTCCCAAAATTTTGATCCAATACAGATGTTTAAAGTGAAAATTTGGCCAATAATCATGTGATGTCATTTTGCTTTTGATATGTTTTCTCCAAGAGTCATTAAAATTTTCCCTCACAATGTCTTTGAATGACACTTATGACTTATGAAACAACCTGTAAGCCAATGCAGCATATAAATTATTCGGTGATAGCGATTTCAGTCATCAGTTACCTGTGTAAAATTGGCTTTATTTAAAAACTGTTAGGGCTCTGCCTTGTTAATTTACAACTGTTTTAATAATTTTGTGCAGTCTTGCCTTTTATAGGTGACAGGCAGGAAACGAAGGGAGAGGGAGGGAGGCCTACGATATGTAATAAACGTCCACATGGCATGTGCTGTACTTGGCTTCACTCCAGTGTGTTCTCAAAGGAATGATAAAGTGTTAAACAATCCCCCAAAGTTTTGGTCATCTGATTTGTAATGTATTTGTTGTCCCCACATCACTGTCTTTAAAATATATATATATATATTATTATTATTATTGTTAATATAGTGTTAAATTCTCTTCAAGCTCTGCTCAAATAAAGTCAGTGAACTCTTTGTGAACTCAGCCAGTTGTAGGGTGTGTATGAACATACTCATGGCCATGCTTCATCATGCTCTATATTATTGTGGGGTTTTTGGAATCTGGACTCAAAATGGAGAAATGCTGCTTTTGGAGGGGGCTGCTGAATTCCACATACCAGATGTGAGGGATTCCTGTATCATTACCAGTCTAGAGTACTAAACGCAGATAACCCCTGATACTAGCTTAACATATGATTTCCCTCACCGCAACCTTCCCCAAACTAGAGCAGCCGAACATTCCTATTGTAGAGAAGTGGCTACTTTGAAATGAATTTTTTTTTTTAACCACCAACTAAAAAGGCTTTCTTAAATGTGAAGATTTGTCTGTGTTTTTCTGCCGTTTATCACTTTCATCATCTGTGAAATTAAACTGTGAAATTGACGAATAAGGGTTTTTATATTTTTTTTCCCAAAGCAGATCATAGATTATTATGAGAAATATGCACAGAAGTAGTACGTAGTGTTGATGTAGTCTACTTTTCAATCGCTTATGTTGATATTTAGATTGGCAGAGGTGCCAATACAAATGCTTTCACTGGCAATAATCTCATCCAGCTCCCTTTTCACTCTGAAAAACAGCCTGTGCTCTGGGCAGTTCAAGGTTGTCCCACAGAGCAGGAAGTATGCAAGTGTTTCCTCCTGACATCCTTTGGGGTCAAGCTCATGCTCTGTAGTGGAAGTCTTCAATATTTTTGATGATTTTTTTTTTCACCTTTTTATATTTTGTTCCTATTTATGTTCGAAATAATGTTCTTCGTTGTTGTCAGGATTTCTGTTTTCTTTTCTCAAGCTTTTTTTTTTTCTAATCCCTTAACCCAGGGGTGTCAAACTCATTTTAGTTCAGCTCCACATTCAGCCAAATATGATCTGAAGTGGGCCACACCAGTAAAATAATAATAATACTGTATATAAATAATGTCAACTCCAAACTTTTCTCTATGTTTTAGAGTGAAAAAAGTAAAATTACGTTATGAAAATGTTT
>JAPSES010000098.1:6212501-6222920 GCA_029822895.1 Maxillicosta whitleyi | reverse complement strand
TGATTTTTGTTTTAAAATGTTTTAATTATCTTTTAGTTGTTTGAACATTGTGATTGGACAAATATGTGGGCTTGGATAATAACCAGACTTGGAGATAACCAGAGAATGTGGATGTAAAAAACATCAGCTGGTTTGAGTTAGTGAGTTGGGAAGTTGTGACTTAAATTAACTGATCCTGTTATGCTAACGTGTGTTTGTGTGTTAAGATCGTCTGTCTACTGTAGCCACATGGCTGCGTACTGACCCAGATTTCAACAATAAGAGTACAATGGGTGCCGAACTAATTTAATACATTTAAAGGACCAAAGTAAAATTAGCCCCTCAATAAGTAATTTATCGGTGTTCCCACTTCACAGTCAGAGGCTGATAAGAGTTTGTAGAAAGTTCAGTGAGCAGCGAAAACTTTTGGACTGGACGCTTGATGGAGCAATGGAGTAGAGGCTAACTTCAACGATAAGAGAAAAAAACATACAGATCGTTGGTCATGGGCTTCACTGGCTCCTCCTACATAGACGGGACCGACTACATTTAAGGACACAGCAGAAGTTCACTGGGCATGCTCCCAGAAACCTTTGAGCCAACATGTCTCAGGGGGAAAACTAGATTTCAAGAGACACTTGTGGATGTTAAACACTTTATAATGGAAGTCAGTTGTGTATAATTGTTCTATTAAGCTTTAAAGATCCAGTGTAGCAAGATTTAGGAGAATTTAATTCCAGAAATGGCATGTAATACTAATACTTTTGTTGGTGTATAATCATGAAAATGAGAATCAATGTGTTTATATTTACAAATGGAGCGGCTCACCATATTGTGGATCCATGTAGCTTCGAATGGACTTCCTCCATCTTTTTTCTGTTTCATAGTGGATGTCATCCAACATTAAGGTGTATTACCTTTAGGAATAAACTTTTTATTACATTTTTTTGAAACATGGTTAGTTGCAGTGTTTTTTTTGGGTTTTTTTTTTTTTTTTAACATCTGCCCTTTATCCAAACTAAAATAATGGCAATAAAAAATACTGGTCAACCAAGAAGTGGGTATACCGCAATATAAAACGCAACTTTTCAGACTTTACTTGTATGCTCCACTCAATAAATTCCATAAATTCATTCTGCTTTTCTGTGATGTAGAACGTATGGAAGTAGAACCAAATGTTGGTATTGGAGTCAGCCAAGTGTTGATGTTGATGTTTTTATTAAAATTTGCAGACATTCAATGAATCCTCAGCCAGTTCTCTACCACAAGAGTCATGACTTCATGGAATTCTACTCTTGGACATGGAAGTTGCAGTCAGTTTGTGTTTAAGAGGCATGAAGCAAAGAATTGATGTACTTTTTCTGACATCACAATGCAGCAAATAAGTACATTTCAGAGACAGAATGCATGAGACTCTGACTTGACTGCGCAGTTATCTAGAAAGAGTCAAAAAGTCATGCATGTGGGACAACTTAGTTGGTTATTATCAATTCTTTGGATAAGGTCACATATAAATTGTACATTCACTAAATCTAATTTCCCCGTGTGGTTTATACTACTGTACTGACTGTGTTTCACCCATTTCTGATGCATTATCTTTCCTATAGATGCCAATTGTGGAGAAGATCAGGACAATTGCCCAAAAAGTTTATGGCGCTGATGATATTGAACTGTCTCCAGAGGCCAAGGCCAAGGTCGACTACTATAATGAACAGGTGAGTTTACATTTACGGTAAAACCAACTGTCTCACATACTGACAGGAAACACACCACTCATGTCTTCACCTACAAACACTTCAGTTATGTGTTTTTCCTGTAACCAGGGCTTTGGTTCGTTGCCCATCTGTATGGCCAAGACCCACCTGTCCCTGTCCCACATGCCTGAAAAGAAGGGGGCACCGACTGGGTTTATTTTGCCAATCAGAGATGTCCGTGCTAGCATTGGGGCTGGTTTCATCTATCCTCTTGTTGGAACAGTAAGTAGATTTCAAGATAATTGCAGTTTCAGTCTTTGTTCCAAACTCATAAAAAGAATATACCCACATAAAGTGTCTCCAACTCCAGTGGATCTTAATGTTGACTCTTCAAGTGTCTCAACTTTACTGGATCAATGAAAACCAGTCTTCCAAAACCTACTCCCCTCTTTGCTGTTTTGATACTGGCTGTTCTGTTCCATTCACTATAGGTGTTCAACTGCACTGAGATCCATAACGCAAAACTCACATCATTTTCACACTCTTGATACCCTTCAGTGAGCTTTAATGCACCATGAATGGGGTGGTTTTAATTTGTCACCCTTCTGTAACATAGTTTAATTCCATGTGGTTTGGAGATTTATGTGTTATTTTACAAGTTCTTGGTTTACAACTGGTCAAAAAAACCTTGAAAACCTTATACTATTATTGTATTTCAGCACAATTATCTCCATTTGCTGACTTTTACCTTCATGGGTCCTGATACAAAACTTAATTTGGTTATATTTAGGAACTACTGATGCTATTTGATGTTTTTTTTTTTTACTGTGTAGTTCAAGTCCATAAGGAGTAATTTATTTCCCCCTTGATTTACTGTACTTCCCAATTCAGAGAGGTTTGGAAATATATGTGAAAGCTTTATATTCACGAGGTCTGGTCTTGACAGCTTTGTTACTCACTAAGGATCCAGCAAGTCCTCACAGGCTCTCCGTCTCATCCTTAATCACTTTTATATTTGGTCTCTCTGCTATTGGTTCCCCAACAGCCGTATTTCTGAGTGGGTTAGAGCCGAGCTGGGCTGCATGGAGCCTGTTGGTTGATGATGGGGTGAGCAGGAAGGAAGCAGCTTCCTGAGTGTTTTGCCTCCTGCTATTTCACCAGTGTGCCCCGAGGGCTGGGCTTTGATAGGCTGAGACGGAGGTGTCAAACACCGGGCATGCTGGGAAGGGGTGGCAGCGTCTTGGAGTGGTGTCTGTCCAGTCTCCCAAACCTGTCTTTGATCTGCTGTGGCCCTGCGGAGCCACTGGCACATTGACAACCCTTGAACTGTGACTCCTAACCCAAAGGGAGTTTCCTATTAGTTCTTTGAACTCGTTGCTTGGTCTCTGTTTGCCAGACTCTGATCCACTGGTGTAAGTTTTAAAAGTAGAAAGCTCAAGTCCCACCACTCTTACATGTTAGCTTCTGTTTTTTGTTTTTTTTGTAGTTTTTTAACCCTTTCCTTTGCTTAAAACAATCTAACGCTTGTCAAGACCACTAGTTAAACACCTATGAACATAAAACCCCAGCAGTGATTTCAGCTTTATAGACGGGAGCATAAAAGTGAGAATGAGTTTGAATGAGGGTGGTGGAATACAACGGAGCTGCTCTATAGATTCTCTTGTCCACAAACCCTCAGTTCACACTGGCCATAAAGAGGTTGAAAGATCTCACCGTCAGAAACCTAGAGCGTCCAGGATGGGAGTGTGGAAGGAGGGGGAGCCTGAGAAGGGGAGGGGGTTAAGGGTCTTTGCAGGGTGAAGAATCAGGAAAGGACTGATGTCACTCTTCAGATATGTGAGGGAGGGGTCACAACCAGAACAATAGATCTCTGTAGGGTTCATATCCCGTTAAACTCAAACAGTTCAGATTTATAGAAAGCCCAGATTCCAGATTGCTGGATTCCACATGTTCACAACTGGTTAATGTTTAACTCATCATTAATTGGCTCAGGGACAGTGAGTGCAGCTTTATGCACAAGTTGAAAGTAAAACTTAATTTATTTTTTTTTTGGATAAATTTATTCGCGTAATTGGCTTAGAGCTCAGTGATCCAGGCATGTTTTTTATCCTTAAAACTGATCTGTCCTTCATTTGTTAGAAGAGAAGAGCTGATGTAGACATAAACAACTTACACTGCCTCACTGTATGTTAACTGGTTTTCTGCTCCTTTAGATTTACATCACATTGCAACACTGTGTCAGGGGGCTTCAACTATATACAAAAAGAGTTGTGATGTTTATTTTTTAACATGTAGTTACTCCATTTAGATCAATACATTTCTGTAAGTGTTGATACCAGCCCATCTGTGTAAAACTGAGGGCCATGTAATTTAAACTATGTCAAGTCGATGTTCTTTTTCTACAAACCTGAAGCCCCCACATACAGACCTCCTTAGAAATCAAGAATACTTAAATGTTTCCATGTACTAAACAATTTCTATTTATCATCTGCAGTCCAACATCAGTAGTATTTGTTATACAAATAAATACTTATTATATATAACAGAATTTTGACATTTCTCTCCCTGTAATTGTCCTCCTGCCACTAGAGATCTGGCTTGTTTTTTTGCCTTTGAATTCAGCGTGATAAAGTTCTTTATCAACTACGCTGTTTGTGGACTGAGTCTCGTCTCTGACATCAGTGGGGGGTAGAAATCCAGTTAGATTGTCTCCTCCAGGGTTTTCCCCAACAAAGGCACATTGTGTTTGGGTATAATGGGGGAACTGATTTGGCCGAGTGGAGTTTCCAACTTTAGCCACGGAGTGTTGTCTGTTTTGCAAGCGCCAACATGTTCTCAGGCTGGAGAGGAGGACAGGCAGAACAGCACATCTTTTGTTACTCTCACAACCTTGGCAGTTCACATTTTAGCATCTTTTGATATTTAAATGTGCAGCCTGATACTTAAAGCTACGGAGATGCAAAAAACTAAATCTAGCTGCTTTTTATATCCTCTATGCATTTCTTTTGTGTACTTCTCTTCATACTATCCTCTACCTGTAAGCGAACAGTTGTGCAATCCATGAGTCTGGGGGTGTTGGTAGGTTGTCGGGTCTTGGTTGTTGCTTTATTGAGAGTTTTTTAAGGCTAGTGCTCACATCAAGCAGGATATGTCAACTTGATTGTGAAATGGCATATTTTCATGATTATTTCGTCTCAAATATCGACGGATTCAATCTGTTTAACAACATCAATACATAAAAAATATTACATAACTCAATATGAATAACAATTTTGGTTAGGATGTCTCCATTTCAGTATAGTCTTATTTAACCCATAAAGGCCCAGTGCTATGTTTGTCAGTTCCCAAATGAATTTTTCTCTCTGTTTACCCCTTCTTAAATTATTTATCACCATTTATTATAACTATGCTCTGTATTTATTTATTTATTCTGATCATAAACTGTGTCCATCCACTGCCATTGATCTGACTCCATAAGTTTTACTAGTGAATCAATGTTGTAGAAGATGACGGTGTTTCCACGGTAACTACAAAGCCTCCGGACATCCAAATGGGTCATATCTGATGACGCTGAAAAGATGACAAATTGCATTTTATACTCATTATGTACATGTGATAATAACATGTGAAATGATACAATAATGTGTTTAATAATTTCACACATAAGTCGCTCCAGAGTATAAGCCGCACCCCCGGACAACCTATGAAAAAAACTGTAAATACGTTATGTAATATTCAATCTCTGCTTATGTAAGAAATGAATTTTTCTAAATTCTAGAAGTCACGTATTATTTGACAGTATGGCCATGAAATGGGCATTATATTCTGTTCCAATTCGACTTCAAAAGATCTTAAAATGTCTTAAATTGAACTTGTGGAAACCTGTACCAAGCACTAGAGCTTTAATCTATCGATGGACACACCCGTCTTTAGTACATCTCCCCATGTTCTGTTGATTAAACTCAGTAAAGTCATGTCATAAACACATGTAGTTTAATCATATTTTATAGTGACATGAATAAACATGTATGAACCCCAAGAAATGAAGTCATGCTCCCGCTATCATCGTTCTTAATGCATTCCATTAGATTATAATGCAATGCAGAGATATTGAATTCCAGTAAATCTACTCATAGTTTGACTCATCTATGGTAAAAGCATTATTATTGATGGCCCATCATGTAACAGCAGCCTCAGCTGACATCACTCCAGATAACCGTAAGCAGTTTATATGAATCTGTGTTCGGCTTTTAGCGTGTACTCCTCATCATGTCCCGTCATTCACTTACAGAACACGCTTCCTCAGACAGGAAACTGACCGGTCACTTCCTCTTGTCTCATTTTCTCTAATTGGCTCATAAAACTGGCTGTGGGTCAAAAAGAGGGAGGTATGCACACAAAAAAAAAGAAAAAAAAAATGTCGGCCCTTGTTTAATGAGTGAGATAATTTACTTTTCAGTTTGTACGGGATGATGTGGCTGAGCGATGAGGAGGGAAAGTGCCCTCTGAGTCACACCAGTCTTTGATCAGTCGACTGGTTGAAGTTTTACACTCGGATTCCTTTTGGCGCATACTAAACATCTGAGATCTGAGAGTGTTTAGTTGCGCTGCTGATCACAGCGCATGTCGTCTTGTTGACGCGTGAGCCTCCATTCACATGGTCTTTCATGCTCGCATCACAAATTTCATTAGTAGAGTTTCCCCAATCACTTTATTTTTTCCCCTCTTATTGAATTTGTCTCCTCTCCACATGGCTCTTCCTGATCAGCTGATTACAGTAACACGGTTTCATAAGCATCTGCACTTACACGCTTTGAAGAGGTGCACAGTAAGTGTCATAAGTTCTCCTTCCTCTTGACTGTACATATCATACAACTGCACATGTGTACCTGTCCTGTTGGTTCTACATGGGAACAGTACCTTAGTGTCCGTGCTGTATATTTGTGTGGTAAGGTGGGCAATCAGGTTTAGACTGCTGCCTGATCTCACTAATCTATCTATGTCACAAGTAATGTGATTTTTAGGTAACAGGGCTTCTCCACACGATGTGAGAGTGACAGTTGGTGGCAGTAACGCACCTTTAGATAGGTTGTTTTTTCACTTTGGAGCCTGAAAGCTTCCGTTTTTGAAAGAATATTTTCAGTCTTGGCGTTGTTTCTTGAGTGATTATTTACTTTATTCGAGTGAAGCTTTCATGTAAATAAACTAATACTAACACTGTGATCTGTATGTTACAATGAACATATGAAAATGAGGAACTGAGGCCAAATAATGGTAATAAATTCTTAAAAATTGCACTTTTTTCTTAATACATTTCTTTTTGTTCTTGGTTGTACATGATTTTCTCACGTTTTTTTAAAGGATACTTTGTAGATGTAAACATTTTAATGATACAATTTAACTTTTTTCACATTAAAACATAGAAATTACATATATAATTGTGGAACTGATATAATTTATATATTATTATGTTATTATTTCAATGATCCGGCACACTTCAAGTCGTACTGGGCTGGATTTGGCCCCTGAACCAACATGAGTTTGACCCCCCTGAGATAAATAGTAGAGTAGTAGAGGTACTTTATGGATCCCGAAGGAAATGAAGGTAAATATGACCCATTTAATACATGTAAACAAACTGAATGTCTCAGTCCTGAGACCTTCATCAGGTAAATTCTATAAAGTTGAACCTGTCGAATACACAAAAGTCTTCAGATTCCGGTTCGTCCCAGACAGTCGACAGTATTAGAGCAGCTCTGTGCCCAGCCTCTTTGGTTCTAAAATGAAATCCTTTTGTTATCTGTATTTTGAGGAGAGAAGGAGGAACAAAGCCGTCGTTGTCTTTGGCTAAATTCATCACTGCTAAAGTGGAGGTTGTCAGCACATTGATCATCTGTCTGCCCAGACTTAAATGACTCATGATTATAGTCATTGAACTGGTAGGAGCTGATGTTACTCTGTCTAATTTACACAAGTTTTGATACCAAGTCTCAGTGGATTCTCTTTTGGTGAAGAACAGCTGTGTTATGGTGAAAGCTTTAATATCAGGTTTTAGTTATTATCCAAATTTTGCTTGTACTTTATTTGATTTTGTGTTGGTAACCAAATATGAAGATGCCGATATGTGTTGAGTAAAGCTTAGATACACAAGTTGGTGAGGTTTTGTTTGTGTTTTTAAGAACATTCTCTGTCAGAAAATATCAGTACAAACTTGTTAGGGTTAGTATTAAAAATAATCAGAATGTTACGCCCAGTGTTTACTTCATCAAATGTGTTTTTCATCATTTATAGGTTATTATGATAAGTGTTTTATTGGTCTGACCTAAAATTATTTGAACATCTTTGATTATAATTAATTAGATTAATATCTTCAGTGTAATTTGTGTATTTCATTAATTCATCCCACGGGCCGGATTGGACCCTATGGCGGTCCGGTTTGGGCCCCCGGGCCTCATGTTTGAAACCCCTGCTTTAAATAAATGGAGGCCTGGACACTATTTGAGGGAATTCAGTAATATTATTACCGCTGTAGTGTGAAGAGAGTGGATTTTTAAAGGCTAATGAAATGATAGCATTAGCCTCGTCAGCCTGGATCATCTCAAGCTAAAACTGTTGACATTTAAAACTCATTAAGCATGTCTTTAATTAACATAAGGCAAAGAAAATAGGTTAATATTCATCTTCAAACAGCACAATACTAATGTTCTAGCTTTGAAAGGGTTCATAAATCAATATTTGGTAGAATAAGCCTGATTTTCAGTCCTAGGTGTCCACTCTAATAACATTTTTATGGTTGCTTTGTTGGACAATTTGTTATCTTTCATCATCCTCTTAATCTTATATTAAGCCTAAATGTTTTTTGTTCTTTAATCAGATGAGCACCATGCCTGGCCTTCCAACCCGACCCTGTTTTTACGACATTGACCTGGACCCGGTCACGGAGGAGATCACTGGGCTCTTCTGATGTTTCCATAAAGGTATGTTTGTGTACATACATGGATAAAATATTACTCTATTACACTGAGAAGGAACATTCCTTTGTACCGTGTCATTCATTTTATTACGGTACAGAATAATGACATCTTGTTTTTTTTGTTTTTTCAGCCTTTCTTCTCTGTCTTCAGGATCCCCATCTCCTCTGTAACACAAACACTAATATATCCTGGAAAAACCAAATACTTGAGCATAAGCTTGATGCTGCATTTGCACATGTGTGATAAGCCAAAAGAAAGTTCTTACATGTTTAATATTCTGTATGTTTGTATGCTTTTGACCTCTCTTTAAACCATTTTTGTGTGATTTTTATTGACTGTAATTCATGAAAAAATTTAAAACTCAAAGGTTTTATTACTATTTTTACACGTGGTGGGCACACTTTGTGTCTTTGCTGAGTATGTCGCTGTTGTACGCACAAATAACCATTCAGGAATTTCCTGAAGTGCAGTCCAACCAGACCCCAAAACTGCTGTTATACCTATAAACCTTTGATTTTGTTCAAGTGTGTTGGTTTGTGTGATAAAACTGCCAACTCCAGCCTTAGAAATAATGTCTTGTGTGATGGTACTTTGGACTTCGCTTCAGGATATTTTTATTTTTTTTATAATCTGATATCAGTGTTAACATTGTGTCATGACTTTTCATTTAATAGCGTTTTAATAATATTGACTCAATAAAGATTCTAATGTTCAGAGTCTAAACCCAGTTTTTAACTATAGCAAGCAACTAACGTTTTGCTCTGTTTACACTAAATGCTGTCAGAAACCGAATTTTAAAATAAACCTGCCTTTCTCTAAAACTGCGTGCTTGGATTCTTCCATCCAATATTCAACTCCTCCTCTTGTTTCTTGTGAAGATGCCTCAATATGGCTATTTTTGAGACTGCAAAAATAAAGTTTTCTCCCTCTAAACCTTTAAATTATTCATAATCTTCCTCTTTTTCAACCAAAGTACAGCTTTAGTCCCACACGGGGGGGGGGGTCCCTGCATTGGAAGCGTGCCTGAGAGCCCGCGATCGGGGCCCCCCAGCAGTACCCCGAGGTGCAGCATCTGTCATTATGAGGTGTTTGGCTTTGCAACATGGAGCCAACATGCGTGTGTACACATGTGTGCGCCTGTCATAGCTGGCATTCCACACCTGCTAAGTCTGTTATTCTGCGTTGGCCAGGCTGGATCTGGCACTTTAACTACAGTGAAGGCTGCAGGAATGCACTCATTTATACAGTAGTACTCCAACAGCATATTTACGGTGTGTGTGTGTGTGAGAGTTGAAACCTCTTGTTTTGAGCTGATGACAGATTTGAAGACACTGTACTGATGAGCCGGGGGTTCGTCATGTGTTTGTAATGTGCTGGAAAATCCCATCTCTGTCAAGTGGGAGTTGTTGATGCTGTGTTTTTGGCTGGTTCTGCTGAAGCCTCCAGTTGTTGTTGCTCCTTCTTCCACTTATTTAAGGTCTCATCTTTTAATACTCATACTTAATAGACTGGATAATTTCAGTACCAAGGACAGGTCCTGTTGAACGTCAATGTGAGTCCGACTTCAGGAAAACAACTGAAGGTGGACAGTTGACACCGGATGCACTTCTTCCTTTATTCTGATATTTCTCATCAGTTGGTAAACCTGGGATGTGAGTCACTTTGTTATTGTACTTAAGTAGGTTTTTTTTTTGTACTTAAAGGGATAGTTCAGGATTTTTGACATGAATCTCTATGGTATCCCCATCATCAGTGTCGTGCATCCACACTGA
>JAPSES010000098.1:6190865-6212401 GCA_029822895.1 Maxillicosta whitleyi | reverse complement strand
CAAGTAGGCGGCTACTATGCTAATGTACCATGCAAGGCCCTACCATGACAGACCGTACTGGGAGCAATTTAGGGTTCAGTGTCTTGCTCAAGGACACTTTGGCATGTGGAAGCCAGGATTTGAACCACCAACCCTTTGGCTGCTATCAACTGAGCCACATAAAGACCCAAACACCACAACTACAGACTAATAAATGTGAGTTTAGGTAAATATGACCCCTTTAATACGAGAAACTGAGAAATTCGTGTGTGTGTGTGTGTGTGTGTGTGTGTGTGTGTGTGTGTGTGTGTGGTCATTAGAATTTTATTAAACCAACAAACATGATGTTGAACTATAGGACTTGTTGTGTTGTTCTGCATTCAAAAAAGTCCACTTACAAATATAGAAATGTTCCTGCATGAGAATTATTGAAGTCTTACCTGCATTGGAACTCAACGGTGATAAGGAACTAGCATCAAAATGTTGTAAAATGAAAAAAGAAATTAAAAAATACTCTTAATTTTTTGTTTTTTTCCCCACCTCCACCAGTGTTTCTTCTTCTTTTTATTTTTTGTAATTTTTTTTTTTTTTACACTGAACCAAACTGAATAAGATCGTATTACACAAACACCAGACAGAAAACAAAACGCTTTCCCCTCTGTTTATCCTGCTGTTGTTTTGTTTAGTAGCTGTTACGTGACCTTCCTTTTTGCAGCAGGTCTAAGTCTGTCTTTAGGTCGTTGCGGCGCACCATGTTGACCAAGCCGACTCCAAAAAAATGCACAACTGGCAGTGAGAATTTAACATACTCTGTCTGGGAACTCGCAGAAGGAATTTCCAGCAGCTCAGGCGACACTACCTATCAGTTTTTGGGTCAGTTCAGTTTCAGTTCATTGAAATGATAAACTCATACTTGAATTCTTATGATACCAACACATACCTCACATTTAATCCTCTATATACAGGTGGCATTTGCGAAAAGAATCCTACTTTCTTTCTTTCTTAGATGCTGGAATCAAAGTTGACGTACGTATCGATGACCACCCAACATGAGGTGAAAAGTTGAAACATTCCACATACATTTCTGTATCTGAACTCAAAAATGTGATAAACTTCACAATACATGTCATATCCTAGAACAACATAAAACGGCATGTTAAGAACAAGCAGACTTTTTGTGTTTCTCCTTGTGTTCAGATCAAACAAAACGAGACTTAACTTAGTCATAAATGAGCTTTACAGGCTGTTTTGGTAACTTTGGACAGATTTATGACCACTTCCCTCTGCTCGGTCTATTTATGTTTATGGCAGCAAGAATATGAACAGATGCTTCAGACTTTAAATTATCTTTTCATGTGATTTTTTATGCTCCGTCTACGCTAAGATGGATGTTTTTTCTGAACGGATCTTCTCTGTCCGTATGACCTACGTCTTATGAGATACCGCCGATCACATGACATGACAAAAACGATGACTTATTAGGAAAAAAAAGACATAAAAACAACTGCAAACTGGTAACACTCAGACAAATCAACGTGTGGACATTCATCGGTCGTGATTTACTGTAGTCAATTACACCCGGATTTAATGTTTCAGGTGCAGCTTCGTTACACAAAACAGTAAAATGGCATCTGTTCCAATCGCTCTTTAGAAAGCTTTTTTAACCCTCAAAGATCTAAAAGAGATACTAG
Organism: Maxillicosta whitleyi; assembly: GCA_029822895.1. Taxonomy (NCBI): domain Eukaryota; kingdom Metazoa; phylum Chordata; class Actinopteri; order Perciformes; family Neosebastidae; genus Maxillicosta; species Maxillicosta whitleyi. The sequence continues at coordinate 6,210,731 of JAPSES010000098.1, read as the reverse complement.
CGTCGAAATCATCTACACAGCAAATATAGGAGTGTTAAATAGTCAGTGTTAAATAAAGAGTGTTGGTGTTGTATTAACACCACATTGATTTAAAACAACACTGTGTGTGGTGTTTTTGTTAAAATTATGTTGTAAAATCATGGTGTTGAAAGTGTTCATTTTACACCGCATTAGGTGTGGACACATATAGACACTTTTTGGTGTTAAATTAACACTGGCATATTTGCTGTGTACTGTTCTAAAATGTTTAATAGCTTTTGAATCCTACTGGATACTGAATTTAATTCAATAATAAGTCTATTTTCATCTCTTCATGGTCATCAGATGTGACCCATTCTGATGTTCAGAGGCTCCGTAGTTACCATGGCGACGTTCATTTACCTGTAAAACCGTAAACCTGTAAATTGTTTGACAATTCACAGTAGTTGCAGACACTTGTCTTTATGTTCAGTTATTGATATATTTTGCTAAAAACCTTTCTTCAGTTTAATTTATGAAATTATCCTCAACTTTATGCTGAGTTTTTATGAACATATAGTTGTGGGGAAAATTTATTTATTTATTTATATGACCAACCCTTCTTCAATTTCTTGTTCATTTTAATGCCTGGTACAACTAAAGGTACATTTGTTTGGACAAATATAATGATAACAACAAAACTAGCTCATAAAAGTTTAATTTCAGAACTGATATCTATCATTTAATATGTTTTCTTGATAATTCTGTGCGATAGAAATAAACCTGCCTTGCTTTAAAACCAAAATCACTTAGTTCTTACATCAATATTTATGTCATTATACTAACAAAAATGGTGCTTTTATTCATTCCATGTTTTCTTTTCTGTCTGTTTTAGTCACAGGTTTTGTTTTTGATGAATTTTGATGGTCTAATAATTTTTTTTCTGTGACTGTATAATAATCACAATAAAACTACCAAAAAGTAAACAAACGAATCAAAAGAAAAGCAACAGAACAACCAGAACAAAAAAGAAAATGTATCCTATTATACAAAAATACTACTTCAAGACCATTTTAGTGCTATTTATACATCTGTAAATACATTTTAAAAAAAAAAACCAAAACAATATTCCTATCATTACTGTCTGTTTTTTCCACACCCCAAAAATTAAATCGGATTTTCACTCATTGTTGTTCACTGATATTGACTGGCATTCCCAGAATTCCTTGCCCTCTTCCCCAAAATTCCACTGATGGACCAACACCTGACTCTTCTCCTTTCACCTGTTGGCCACCACTGTCCCCGAGTCACCTCATAAACCTCTTCGGAATCCTGTCAAAAATGTCACCGCTTCTTCTTCTATGAAATAATATGCAATAATATCCAATCCATCTCCATAATTAGCTCTCTACTCTTTCTCATAAGGTAAAAATATCCGATCCATCGATTCATAAAGTGTGAAACATAAAAGAAGGAGAAGAAGCGGTGACATTTTGACAGGGTTCAGAAGAATTTGATGAGGTGACGTGGGGACAGTGATGGTCAAAGGGTGAAGGGAGCAGAGTCAGGTGTTGGTTCATGAGTGGAATTTTGGGGAAGAGGGCAAGGAATGCTGGGAATTCCAGTCATGAGGTAGATTTGGAAGGGCGGGGTCACTGCAGGTCTGGAGGTCAACTGATAGTTCATGAACCAAATCTGACCAGGGAGCTTTAAAAAAAAGACCAAAATATATGTTTATGAGGACATGTGTGCTGCTCTGCCATGAAGACCTTGACATTTGTATTGTCTAGAAAAGAACCTGGCGCATTAAAGTGCACATTTAGGGATTAGATTGTGCACGTTTTATGATCTGCGTTGCAATATTTAAATGAGGAGGTTATAATCCTTCAGGAAATTGCATCCACTATTTTAAATGTTCTTTTCCTGTGCACTGACGTGGCAGTTTTCATGTGTATTTTTGCCATGTTTTGGTGTGTTTTTGTATTGTATTCTTCTCCAACTCTATTGTTAAAAAGGCCAGAATTGCACTTAAAGAACCACATTACATAAACCTTATGACATATGACATTTGCAGGGTGGAGGCTGAAGTAAAGGGTGCGGTGATGTTATTAATGTTTTGAGAGCTGTCATTAAATGTATCCATATAACAGTTCAATGTAGGGCAGGGGTGTCAAACATGCAGCCTGGGGGCCAAACGCAACCCGCCATAGGTTCCAATCTGGCCCGTGGGATGAATTTATGAAATGTAAAAATTACACTTAAGATAGTCACAAGCATTTTAATTCATGTTCCATGCACAGATCAGTAAAATATGATCCTAATAACCTTTAAATACTCACAATTCCAAATGTTTCTCTTTGTAAATGTAAATATTTTCATGTAATCTCAAATAAACTCACTCTCACTCAAATAAACTGTAATGACCCAAAAAAAAAAACATAAATAACCTGAATATGAACAATCTGAAACTGTAATTTTACTGGTATTCTGACTGTTATTAAATGTTTTATGTATTTGTAGACAAACTGTGATCTGTAAGTGAATATTGTTAAAATCGGACTTAATTTTCTTAAGAAATTTTAGGTTGTTCGTGTCATTCACATTGTTTTAAAAATGGTTTATAGATGCAAACATTTTCATCATGTAGGAAAGTTTGGAGTTGACATTATTTTTTTTAGATATTTGTATTAATATTGTAGTGGTCCCGCCCACTTCAGACTAAATTTAGCTGAATTTGGCCCCTGAACTGAAATGAGTTTGACGCCCCTGATGCAGAAGAAGCTAATGCATACAGAACCTGATCAGGACAACAGCCTGCAAAGAAACACACAAAATGGCAACAACAGGGTGTGTTTGTTTACTTGCAACTTGAGCTTAATTAGTAAAGGCTTTCTGCAGGTTTTAACAAGTCGAATAGTTAAGATTTTTTTTTAAGAGCATTATGAATTCAGGATCTAGTTTAACTTGATACTGGGTCAAAGGTACGAAGATAAGACACAACACTATTGACTGATGGGAGATATTTAGTACATTTTTTCACAGATTTACCTTTAAATGTGTTATCTTGCAACCAGGGACCTTTCTGAGAGGAGTTTGCATGTTCTCCCTGTGTTTGTGTGGGTTCTCTTTGGCTACTCTGGCTTCCTCCCAGTGTTCAAAAACATGCACAAACACTGATATCAAGGTTAACTAGTCAACCTAAAAAAGTTTGTCTCTATAGTCACTTTTACACAGAGATCCTAGATTAAAGATGAGATGGCGAGCCCACCTTTTTTTCCCAACATTGACTGATTTCCACAGGTAAAACAAAGGAGTAACAGAAGTGAGACAGGCTGGACTTTAACACAGTGGACCTCCATAGCGGTGTTGCTAACCTCTCCAGAGTCAGCTCGTTTTTCATCATTCTACAAGTGTTAGCATAAAGTTATCCGCCCGAAGTGGCAGCAGCAATTTCGAAAATGTTCTGATTCGCAAACAATATGTAGCGATGGTACATTGGTAGCGTTCTGAAGTCATGATTCTACCTTTATCGTAGCTGTTACTACCTCCAGAGGTGTTACAAACAAGCGGATAGAGACAGGAGGTCAGCCGTGCGCTGATTGGTTGACCAGGTTAGGGTTAGGGTGTTCTAGCATGGCGAGTCCATTGGGACAGTTTTATTCACTTTCGATGCCTTGACCGATGTCGTACTTCGTGCAGTGTTTAATCACATGGATCGATCAACCTGAAGGTGAGGGCAAATGATCCCACCGTTTTGTTTACACTGACGTCATTCCGGAATAAAAGAAAATATTCCCATAACAGAAGTGCTGTGTAAAACAGGTTTATATGTTCAGCTCTGGTGACTCGTCCAGGGTGTACCTCGCCTTTGCTTATAAGTAGCTGGGATAGGCTCAAGCACCTTTCGCAACCCTAGTGAGGATGAGGCAGGTTCAGAAGATGAATGAATGAATGAATGAATGAAAGGTGTTTTCTTGCATCAAATTCTTTATTTTCAACAGGCTTCAAATGGGGTTGGGCGAAGTATTTAGTTAATTAGAGGTTTTCCTTTCTGACAATTGTAAAAATAAATAAATAAATAATTATTTTTCAAGTAAAAATCTAAATGTCAGCTGTTAACTTATTGTAATATGTAAATTCTGAATATTTCTCCAGTCAGATGGAACAGATAGTTTTAGTTCGTAAACTGATTGAAATCACTAAACCTCATAAATGTGATGAAGTTTCCTTTGGCAAAACAAATATGTTCAGCTCCAAAAGGCAGCCAGACTACCACTCAGCTGTCATGATAATGGACAGGACAAGATTAAAAAAAACAAAAAAAAGAAAGAAGAATAAATCACCCACCTCTAGCATCAACCAAGCACTACATTTGCGGCTTTTGAAACGGATCTCATTACATTTCTATTTTTTTCATATCATTTATAAGGAAACATGATCTACTTCTATTAAATTTTCATATTTTTTTGGTTGACTCATACAAATGTTTCACAAAAATAAAATGCATGAACGCGTGAAGTTTAGATGTAACAGTTTGAATGACCCATAATTAGCATTTAAAGGTAATACTTCCCAAACACGTTCCTATCTTTGTTGTTGCGACTCCCGTGCTCTGCACTCATCTGCGACGCCTTCCTCCATAAACTGTTACAACAGCGAAGCTCTCCTCCTAATAACTGCCCCTCCCCTCCTCGAAGCCCACTCCCATTCTCTTTTTTCTCATTTTTTAGTGCATCCTTACAGTTTGTCCCAAGCAGAGTGTCTCCTCTGCGGTGTCATCTTTCAGGGCTTTCCTGGAGGACTTGGGGCTGCTGGGAATGGAGCCTGAGTTGTCCATTAGTTAGATTAGCAGCTCTGTGGGGAGGCTCTAGTTGCGTCTCTCCTGACCGGGACAGACAAAGCTCTGGTCCGTCTGCCATTGTACAGCTGTCACTCAGAGCTCGTCGCTGCCTGAGATCCACAGATAAGACACTGTGAGTCTGGCTGTGTACTGTCTACCTGTTAACAAACGTGACTGTAAAACTGTACTTTTTAATCCTACATGGTATCATCAGTGTTCTAATGGTGTTCAGTGTTTGTGTACGCCCTACTCGGCCTGATTACCATCTTCGACAAGAGAACCAAATCAGATAAATGTACAACAGATAATAGTGCAGCTCATCAACAACTTCTACAATATCTATTTATGGAAGTTTAAATGGGAGCAGCATACGTACATCCCATTTTAGGATGTAACAGTGTCTCACAGGATGAATCACTTACTGTAAAACTGGATTGTTTAGTTGAGCTTCCCATTAACAGTAACAGTAACAGTATTTGCCCAAGTCGATGTTCATACTTAGTAGGTTTTCAAGTTCAACTTGACTGGTTTGGCCTTAAAAATACTTAAAAAGTCACACATGGGTGGCATTGAGATGGCAGCCACCCTGTACCTTGACACGGCAACAATGCGCAAACTCTTTTCTTGACATTGTTATGATGGAGGATGGATGCATGGAGCCAGTAAAAAAATAAATAAATAAATAAATACATTCATGGGATACAGTATACTCTCTGGTCAAAGAAAAAGTGCAGCACAATCAGCCATAATGTAAATATGAATAGTTTGATTTATTTTGTCAAGTCATATCTTCAAATGTCTGTATTATAGTGGGTAGAGAGGGAGGGGGGAGGTGAGAAAGTGTGTGCGTGGGTGTTTATGCTGCTATTGTATGTTTCTAATGTATCTTGTAATGTACGTGTTTGTGGACAAAAGTTTCAGAGCTTTATGCCAAAAAAAAACCCCCAAAAACAAACAAAAAAACTGTTTACTGCAAAAGACATTCTATTAATTTTTAAAAATAAAAAACCTGATGTATCGTGATGTTTCCAATATAGGCAATTATTTGATTAAAAAAGCCAAAATTTATACTTTTCAGGTCTCAGGAGGTTAACTACACAGCTAGTAAATATTCCAGACTAAACTGTGCAAATGGACAGAAGTGTCAGTTTAGAACTTTATTTTATGAGTTTATAAAGTTACAGTTTATGTTAAAGATTGTAAAAGAAAAGTATAATTTTTTTGTCAAATGGCTGAATGGACTGCACCTCATCATATGTAATACAGAGTGGGATGAAAATCAAAATGTATAACGCAATGATGTGACAAATGTTAAAAAAGATTTCCCCAGATTTGCTCTTTTTGTCTTTTTATTTTCTTTCTTTATTCACTGTCGGTCTTTCTTATCTAACGCATTAAAAATAAACGCATCTCACAAAATTTCCCACTATTCCTTTAAAGTAGAGAAGCACTTATAGAGTGTGTGCACTTATAGATCAGTAGTATTTATAAAACTCTTAAGTGTTTCTCTCTGTTTTTCAGTCTCTGCAGAAAAATGGGCAAATCTCCAGCCTGACCAGTCTGAACGGACACTCCGAGGACAACACGCTGGCTGAAGGTGTGTGTATATGTTTGTCTTGTGTGTACTGTTTATTTACAGTGTGTGTGTTTGGGGGCTGTCGCTGTGGTCTGCCAGGCAGGTCGGTGCAGCAGTGTTTGTGTGTGTTTGCGTCTGGGATTTTCTGGTGTTTTTTCTCCTGTGGTGGAAGAAGGTAAGCTGGTTTGTGTGGGGTCGTTTTTTCAGCCTGTTTGTTTCAGTGTGTGCGCAGATTCTTGTCTGCAGATGTTTCGTGGCTTTTTTAGACCCACTTGATCCTAAAGTAATCCTTTTATCAACACGTGAGGGTGGACTTTTTCGGTCGGAGCCATTCCCACCCACACAGTCAGGTTTGTGCAAATGTCACCTTACGTATATTCCCTATTTTTAAGATTTTGGAGAAATATCACAATCAGTGTATTGTCTAGTGTATAGTCTTTTTATTATTTATTTTACTTTTTTCTCTAATTTGTTGAGTTTTAATTAGCTTTTAAAGCAGGTTTACATATTTTTTTTATTAGTTTTTTTTTTTTTTTATCTTCCTTGCCGTTGTATTCAAATAAATCCCAGACAGGACTCTGATGCTTTGCTCCAACTATAGTCCCCATGTAGCCAGGTGAGATAGATAAGATAAGGTACTTTATTTATCTCACAGTGGAGAAATTCACAGTTACAAGTTCTCAGAAAACACTCAGTAGGGGTGCAAAAAAGATTAAAAGGTGCATCATTAAGAAGTGAGAATATTAAAAAATAAGATATAATATAAAATCAAATCAAAATAAAACTTTCTTGGTAGAGTTCAAACAAGGAGTGATGGACTGCGAAGTGTCTAAACTTGTTTCATATTAATCCGACATTGACAAAGACAAAAACAAATGGAATTTTTCCCATAATTTCTTATATGTTTTAGTTAGTTTTGTAAGCACACAATACAGTTTTACTTTGTTATCTTTTTTCTTTTAATTTTTATTTATTTCATTTAACGACAATGTTTTTTTCAATTCTAGTTTTTGTTCTTTTGTTAGTTTTCGTTAATGATAATAACCGTGTAGGGGTGGCAAACATACGGCCTGTGAGTCAAATGCGGTCCATCAGAGGTTCCGATGTGGCCCCCAGGAAAAGTTTGTGAAGCACAAAAATTACATTGAAGATATTCAAAGTCAAGGGTGTTGAAATCATTTTAGTTCCAAACTCCAAATTAACATTTTTAGCGATATTATGCCTATTATGGAATGTTTTATGCTTTTATAAATCCCTTTTTTACACTAAAACTGAAAAAAAATTGGAGTTGTCATTATTTATAGGCTATTCTATTATGGTTTTACTGGTCTGACCCATGTGTCATACTGGGCTGTACCTGACCCCTAAACTGAAATGGGTTTGACACCCCTGCTCTATACCTTCGAGCACAGTATTAGAGGAACAGACAAGTCAGAATATTGTTAATATATTCCTAAAATATTTCTGTGTGTGTCACATGAGTATGAACTTTTATTTCCAATTGAATCCACCTTCATTCAACCTGCTCCATCCATCTCCGGCACCGCCCTCCTCTCTCCAGAGCTGTTTGTTTATTTTCTTTGTCATTTCTATCGTGTCTGCCTCAATCTGGGAGGGCTGCAAGGGTGTGTATACCCTCCCTAAATATTTAGCAGGCCGTGACCTGGACCCTGCACAAAGCAACCTACGCACTTCATAATATGTTGTGGCCCAGGGGAAGGAGTAACCCTATACTACTTAAAACACAGAGATATGTCACATACCACTCTGTCAAATAACCTATTTAATAAGCTATTTAATGAAGCGATTCTGTCCGTTTATAGAGTAACTCTATACCCTTTTCAGAGTAGAGATACTGAGTGTATGAGTTGATGTGGCATGTGAAGTACTGGGGAGTCATTTGGTTGGTGAAATAGTTGCTTTTGTGAACATGTAGTGTAAGATAATTATTACTATGTGGAAAGATTTATGATTCAAGAAAAGGGGAGCAATACATTTCTGTAACTTGCAAGTGTGAACACAGACTTCACTGCTGTCATAAACATAAAACTGTGGATATAAGATGATTTTTTTTCTTTTTTTACAGCAAACTAATTTGAAAGAATATTTGACAACTTCTCAATGGAAGTTGTTGAACTGCAGCAAAATGACACTTTGGTTTAATATAAGTATTTGGAAAATGTAGTTGACATTATATATTTTTTTTAAATTGCAAACTGCCAATATACTTGTGATGTGACTTTGAAACAAAACACAACATGAAAAGGTTACATTCCAGCAGAAAGTGCCATTTGAATTCTTTCAAATCAAGGGTGACTCAGGCTCTGTGATAACATGACCTAAGGTCAAAGGTTATGCACCATAAGCAAAGCCACAAGTAAGGGAAACGTGCACTTCCTGTCTCATAGTGGGTGTGGTCACAAAGGTTGAGAATGTCATGCGAATGGATGAATGTTGATTGAAGGCTGAATATAATAATAATAAAAATAATAATACACTGAAATACACTTTTTTTTTCTTTTACCAATCGTTAGTCAGTCATGTAATATTATGTTATTATTTACTATATTTTCCTTTCCTTTTTCATTTTCACCTCCTTTAACAGCTGTTCATACTAGGCTCTGAAATCATAATGATGATCATATCATTCTTTTGCACACTGATCATGCAGTAAACAACATCTATAACAGTGTCTGAAACACAAAATGATTCTCACTGTTCTCCTGTTATAGGAAAAAAAAACGTGTTCAAATCCAAACTTACCTTTTATTCAACTTCACACTGTAGAAGAGCCAAAAACTGGGTCATTAATCTACATTCCCAAGCGCAGAAATTAACATGTTATAATGACTATTTCATAAAAAAATAAATAAATAAATAAATAAAAAATCTTTGTTGGTCTTGTCTTATGGTCCACAAAGTCTTCATCTCAAAAAATACACAACAATTATACAGACAGTCCAGCATATGGTTTTAACTGTCACTGGTAGCATTTAATAAACTCATTCACTTCATTGTTCAGCAACATTATTAAGGTAAATAAAATATAAATCAGGTGACATGCATTACTAATGCAACATGCACTAAGTCATGTATCTTCATCTTCAATTGTATCTTCATTGGATGTTTTTTTTTTTTTTTTTTTTTATTTATTCACTATGAAAATGATCCCATACCAATTGTGTCATCCTCCTCTTTCATTATCATTAGAGATGTGGTGTGGATTCAGACAACATACGGTTGAGTTAGAATTAACTTTAAAGCTGTGTTATAGTTTTCATTTTAGCTTTAATGCAATGCACCGACCGCCCTTTAGACAAGATTTGTGTTTCCATATGTTATAAGATATTGCTTCAATGTCAAAATGTTCACAAAATTGGGTCCAATGTTTACTTCACTGGCTGCAGAATGAAAGAATCAGCCTCTATGTGTGTTCATGGTTAATTCTTCAAAAAGGTGCTCGTCCATTGAAACCCAGACTGATGCAGAAACATTAAAATGATGCTCTGGGTCTAAATGGTTCTGAACTATCTTTGGCATGTGAGCATATTGAGCAATTGTCAAGCGTATAACGTTCCAAAGCTGGTTCAAAAACCATAAAGAAATCATAAGGAAAAAATTATTTATGGCCTTACAATTATTTGAAAAATGCAAAAATATTATTAACTGTTTCATACAGTGACTTTGAGCAATACGTCCAAGGCCAAATTCTTCACAGTGCTTTGCATCAAAGTTTTATACAGGACTATAGAAGTTATTGCAAGATACCTTCAAGGCTGCATTGGGGAGTGACGGGAAGGGAGATGCAAAACAGAGAGATGATATGGAGGGGTACACATCCTGACGCTGCTTCACCTCTTGTGCATGCTGATAAAGTTAACGCTTTATGGGAGACAGGAAGACGAGAAGAACCCTCTGATAACAGCAAAAAATAACAAAAGGCAGGCTACAGGTTGAAAGACACATGACAAAATAAGCAAACACACACACATACAAACACTGAGGTCGCTGTCTATCAGGTAAACCATGGAGGATAACGTAACAACTGGTTCTTCAAAGAAAAAGAAGAGACAATGCAACTGTTTTTTTTTTGTTTTTTTTAATAAAACGTATCTAGGTTTTGACTATCTGCCCACTTTTGATACCTGAGTTGCAGACTGGAAACAGCCAAAATACAAGAGTCTAGACTTTTATGGACATTTTTACAGGGTTTGACTGAAAAACTGTATGAAAGTTGATACAATAGGTATGCATCTTGCAGTGAAAATATTTAACTCTATCATATATCCTGGAAAGTTTAATTAAATCCCTGAAACCCTTTGTTAAAATAGTATCAAAATAGCATTTTGGTGTGAAATTACTGCACCGTGTTCTTCAGGTTTTAACCTCATAGTGATTGCAAACTCTAAATCTACAGGTTTACTTAAGGTCACGGTGCCTGGCAAAGATAAGTGCAAGATAATTTAGTTTTAAGGCAGTTCCTGGCAAGGTCATCCAAGTAATAGAGAAATGCAGCATTGTATAAACAGGTACATTCAAGCTCTGTGTGACTCTATATCTGTATTCTTAGACAAATGTATGGATGGACCTATTTTCTTCCAGTGTTGAGGGATTTTAACGTAAGCTTTGAAAAAAGAAATTGACTCATGTGAATGTAGGACATAATTCAGGTCTCTCTCTTTTTTGTTTTTTACTTGTTCTGGTTCTGGAGGAACTGAGGAAGCTTAGAGAAAAGGCTGATGTCAGGTTATTACATAAAAAACTCGCTAAATATTACATGGAGTTAGACTTTTTAGGGAGCTCTCAAACATAACACTCTAAAAAGAACACACAGGCAGTGAAAGAGCCAAGAGGAAACGAAGATAAAGTGAGGTCACCAGTGGCTGTTTGGGTCTTTAACTGAGTGATATTTTGCATTTAAAAAAAAAAATAGAATTATGCTTTATCAAACATTTCCTTGCGGTCTACATAAACTGTAAATGTTCTGTTTGGGTCTGAATTCTTCATTAATTCAACTCCACGACTCCATCTTCAACCCTATTTCTGAGTAATGACACCAGAAAGGTCATTTTGAGCGCTGGCCCTTTAAATGCAAATGACCCCGCCCCCTTCCAGGTTGTTGACTGTGCTTTCTGTCCTTTTCAACCACCACTTGTGTTCATTAACAATTGAACATTTTAGGTAATCAGCTTGAAGTTTGGACATATTTTCAGTTTGACAAACACTTATATCATAGTCTTGATCTAATATGTGCAAATGTCGTGACGTAACTAGTTACAAATGTAATAAATTTAGCAGGAATTGAAATGAGTTGTAGAAATCCACTCGATTTTTTTTTGCCAAAATGAATATAAAGATACTTTTGCAGCACCTGGAGAGTTCAAATTCAAACTGTATGAACTATAAGGATCCAAATACACAAATAAATGAACCACAGACTAATACAGTAAATATGAGCCCTGTAAGGGTTAAGTTTAATCTTCCCTTCTCCACTTGAGTTTGGATGCAGCAGAGGATATGTTTTTGCCGAAACTATTGAGGTTTTGTACCGTATTGAAAGTGAGACCCACTACAGGAACAATGCAGTGCCTTCTGCACATACAAGCCTGTATGCCTGTGTGCTCGGTTGGCTACTGTCAGGGGTGTGGACCCATGGGTGCAGTGGGAGCCCAAAAAATGACATCATAGCTGATGTAATTCACTGGCTGAAATGTTGCTCCCAGATGGGCTCCAGGCTGCAGGAGAGGACGGGCGAAGTTTTCTAAGAAGACTGAGTAAAGTCAGAGAGAATGCTGAGTGGGTCAATATGTTGGATGTGTTTATTTGTACAGACGCAGGTTAAATTGTACAAGTTTATTCAGTTTATCCCACAAATCAGTCTCAAATCATCTAATTGAGCGCAGTATTGAAAGACTACACCTTAGGGCTGTGGCAATGTTATATCAGCATTTATTGAAGCAGTAATGGATATAATAGTCAGTGGTTTTCTGTGATAAATTTCCTTCTGTTGCAGGCGATCTGATGCCAGGTTCAGAATACATGATATGTGGCAGATTATTTTACCATCCTTTGGACATCGAGTGCAGCAAATCGATTGATATATCCCTCCTGGTCACCTCATCTCTGTTGCCTCACACTACTTTGAAGTCTAGTGCGTTATAATTAATACAGGTACCTTCTCTTCTGTCGTATCACCCAATAGGAGCGCAGAGCATCTTCCATCGTTGTAAGCATTGTGAAAGTGGTCATTATTCTAACTACATGTCTTTGAAAGGTTCTCAGCCCACACTGTCCTCTTCGTGCGACGAAAATCCCAATTCCATTGTCATTTTTTCCCCTCTTTCCTTTCATTCCCAACTCCAGACAACCAGTATCGCACCACTTCACACGCCATTGTTTGTTTATAGTCGTATTTCTGGAAGTCTGTCCCTAGCACCGCCTTAAAATACGCTCAGACGTGATTTGTCGGTGCAGTCTGTCATGTTCTTCTGCTACGACACAGAAGAATTTATGACTCCATAATTACCTATTGTGACACGACGACCATTGTAACAAAGACATTGTGTTGTGAGAAGCCGACGTAAGAGCAGATCAGATACTCTACAGGTGCTGTTGGTCCCGTGTGCGTCATTGTCAAAAATGATTCACCGGACTCCATGTGCTACGTTTATATTTTAATTTACTTTAGTTTGCAGGTGTAAACATTTACGAGGTGAGTGTAGCAGTCTGTGCATGTGTGTGTTTGTGTGGCCGTGGATTTATTCCAGGATGGACTTACGCAGGCTCGCCTCAGTGGGATAGACCTGTCCGGCTGCCAAAACGTTCATCATGCCTGTGGATGGGACCTCTCCCTTCACTTAAGCTGTGTGATCTGCGCCAATAAGCCCTCACACTGTACAGTCATTGTAACACAAACCAGCCGTTGGCTCGCTCCTTTTGGGGTTTTGCCTGTATCCCTTTTACATTCCATCCGACAATACTCATTACATTCAGGGTTTCCTATTAACATGCCCTGTGCATCTTTCTCTACTGTACTTAAAATGCTGGAAGCAGGGCTTTCTTTCTTTTGTTCTGGGCTGGAGTGTGCACACATTGATCCATTACTGAGGTGCAAGACATCAGAATAATTTCTATCCCCTCAGAGAGGAGCCGAGATCCCGGAGGGAAGTGTTCGGGAGGTAGAGTTTTAGCCTGAAGTGCTTGAAAGCTCCTCCGTCTCTAAAGATCCATCATTGTCCAGTCAGTAGTTGAGTTGCATTCATCTCCTCAGCATGTTTTATTCAGTCATTCATTAAGAAGTAGGTGCTTTAAGGATACTTTTTAGAGCAAGTGAGTATGAAGGAAGCATTTGTTAGTCATTTGCCAGTGGTTGCCTCAGTCTCCAAACAGATCACCTCCTCAAAGACAAGACTTCAGCTCACAGTGTTGTTAGTAACAGCATATAATAGCAACATGTGTAGTGTTTTTACAATTAACCCATAATAAGGTCTGGCAAACATCATCCTCATCACAAAGACAAATCCCTCATAGATGCATTGATGGCCAAAGAGTTAACAGAGTTATCCCTGTTTCTTGTCCAGCTCTGGACCTTTGTGACAATCAGACCATGAGCTGCTTTTGGCTTCACAGATGTTTTATGTGGTCCGACTCCAACTATCTCTTTGAATGATTCATTATATCCATATTACCGAAAGATGATTTGTGTTTTGTTGAATTACATACTGCCACCAATGTTGTACTAGGTTACAGATTACTAGTTAGCTTGTTAAGACTGTAATTAAAACATTTAAGTGCTGCAACTTAGTAAACAAGCATGACATTAAAAATAGTCTTTTTCAAGTCTGATTTCAGAGGGAGAATGTTGTTGCATTTCCAGCACAAGGCCACTGATCTTGGCACAATCAACTGCTGTTTTCATTAATTTGATTGAAAGATCAGAGGCGGAGTAAATAAAAACAATAAAACCAATCTAAAACAAAGTTCCCTGCCAGGAGCCTGTCCAAATGTCCAGACAATTCCTTGTAACTGAACCACATTGTCCAGAAATCTGCCAAAAGACGGGGGAAAAAAAGTGCAAACGAACACAATAAATGTTCGACTCTAATACTGAACATATTTCAGTATATTTTTATAAGGAGCTTTAATTTGTTTACGTTTTTTTTTTTTCTCAGTAAATGTAACAGATTCTAATGATATTTACATTGTAGTTTAATCAGATAATACGGTTTCGTGCTACTCCCTAGCGCTGACCGTAACTTATCAAATTGTTGATAAGTGGGTCAGTTCCAGAGATGTGACATATTATGGGACACAATGACCCAGAGACAAAGGCAAATGGTGTTTTTGTTCCAAAGTTTGACAGCGTATTTGCAAACGTGATAGGAAACAAATGGTGTGCGCTAAAAACGAGGCATCCAAAATGGACACAAATCAAGCAAGGGTGCCAAAGTCTTTTTAATTAATTTACACCCCACTATGATCTCAAGAAGACCGGACCAGTAAAATAATAAACTATACATAATGACATCACATTTTTCTCTTTGTTTTACAATTTAAAAAAAGTAAATTACATAATAAAGCTTATTTTTGCCAAAAAGAGTGCACTATACTCTGCTTATGTATGTAGCGTTTATATGTTTATAGTTTCTTTTTTTTTTCTTATTTTACTTTTCTTGCATTTTTTAAAAAATTATATATTGTATTATATATGACTATATCTGCCAGTAAAGAATTCCTTGTATGTGTTTACGTACAAGGATTCTGATTCTGAAAATGAAAAACTATCTTTTAAAGAAATCCGAATAATATTATACAACCATGAAACACCTGCAATGTCTTAAGAAAAATAAGTGAAGTTTTAACAATATTATGCCTCGGCTTATCGTTTACACATGTGCTTAGAGATCACTGTGTGCAGTCATGGAAAAAATTATTAGACCACTGTTCATTTTAATGCCTGGTCCAACTAAAGGTGCATTTGTTTGGACAAATATAATGATAACAATAAAAATAGTTTAATTTCAGTACTGATGTTTATCCATTTTCCATGTTTTCTTGATAATAAACAAAATCGCTTGATTACTTGGTTGCATAACCATTGTTTTTGATTACTTTGATGGTCTAATAATTTTTTTTTTTTGCCACTTCTACAAAGACATAAAACATTTAGTAACTTATTGGTAACTTCGCAGAGGACAGTTCAAGTTGTTCGTGGATGTTCTTGTTACTTCCTTTTTTTGTGAAAGGATAGTTTGTGAATGTAAGGATTGTTATGCAATTTTCCTTTTTTTTTTTTACACTGAAACAAGTGATGTGTTCATGATACAGACATTAACTGCAGACGTGATAAACACAGAGAAAAAAAAGGCAAAATACAAACATACAAACAAGACCTGCATTCTGGTGAAAGAAAGAAAATAAATAAACAAAACACGTCAATAACAATATAAACAACTAAAATGTATTTAAAGTTCCAGTCCATGTAACATATTCACACAGCGTAAAAAAGAGGTTCTTATATTTTATAAAATTTGTTGATAGTTAGATTTATTTAGTGTGCACCTAATTTTTTCTAACTTTACGTCCATTTGAAGAGAATGATAGAAGAGAATAGAAGTGTTGTCATTATTTATGTTATTATGATAGTATTTTATGTACAGGTCCAACCCACTTCAGATCCATTTGGTCTGTATAAATGGCTCCTGAATTAAAAATAATTTTAACCCCCTTAACTCTTCGTATCTTCAGTCTAATTTTTGCATTCCACAAATTCACCCCATGGCCTGGACCGGACCCTTTTGAGGGGAGGGGAGGGGCAGTTTTAGCCCACGGGGTTGTACGTTTGACATCCCTGCTTTAGATAATGGGTGCCAAATTATTCACAACAACTCAACAAAAACTGATGGTTGGACTCAAAGTGATCAGGACTAAAATGACAGTAATAGGGGTCAATCTATTGCTACCAGGGCTCTCAGGTCCCCCCAGGACCCACTCCTCTCTGCAGGCTTTTCTCTCATCTTTCCCGGCATCAGGGAACCTAATCTTCCTCCTCAGCCCCTAACCTCCCCCAGGCACAAGAAGGATTGAGAGAATGGACCAGGAATGTGAGTGACCCCCTCCTCCTCTTTGTCCTTAATAGCATTATGACCCCTGTTATAATGCAGCCAGTATCCAATAGCATAAAAACTCTGCCTTTTTACCCAGCAATTAATGATAAAATCTTATTTTTCTTAAAACAAACGCCAAGAATCTGTCAGCGAGGTGAGGTTTTTCACTTGTCTCCCGTGAAAGAATTAAGTGTAATCTTCTGTGGGCTGGTTATTTGAAACTTCAGTGATATTTAGTTACTGACATTTGTTTCTACAAAAGTCTCAAAACAAGTAAAATTGTTGTGTAAATAATCGGTGTTATCTCACTCCTCTGGCCATTTCCAGAAAAATTAGATTGAAACACTCACTTGAGATGAAATGGCTTGTTAAGATGAACAGTTTTTTTGATTGGGGATCAAGTACATGTTAGTGGATTTCTGCCAATTTCTAATGCTAAGCAGAACTGTGGAAAAGACTGAGGTAAGGAAAATAGATAAGCCGCCAGGAAGAGCATGAAGGATAACAGCAATTGTGAGGATTTCTTTAGGCAAGTTCTCATGAAATGCAGCTGGGTAGGGAGTGGAACCCGCTTTTTTGGCTCAGAGGCAAAATGAGTTTGGGTTTGGCACTTTTATCATCATCAATTTTGCTTTTTAGCCTAATTTTCTGTATCACATAGACGGCGTTTGAAAGCCCATAATCAGCCGAAACTCGCATTACTATGGGTTATACAAACATCGGTGATCATACACAGAAAAGGCAAAAATACACAGCAGCTTAATTATAATACAAATGTGTTTACAATGATACTTATGTGTTTACTTTCCATTGTTTTATCAGGATTTCTTAGAGCTTTACTTTTCATTTTTAGTGTCAGGTCTGTACTGGAAGACAACATGATGCATAACAACAACTGGAATGCCAAATTGCTAGGTTAAATATTTCAGGAATGCAGAGTATAGTGACGGATAACAGATGGCAAGTCATCTTAAAAGGACCCTTTTCATTTTTATGGTGCATGTTGAGGTTGAACGACACCTACACAAACACATATCTTTTAATTGTTGGAAGTTATGGGCAAGATCGTGTAGAAAAAGGGTGTCAAACTCATTTTAGTTCAGCGGCTACATGCATTTAGCATCAAATTGGACTGCGTCGGACCAGTAAAATAACAGCATTATAATCTATACATAATAACTACAACTTTTTTTTCTTGTTTTAGTGCAATTTTGATAATATTATTACAACTTATAAGTCACAGTGGTTAAACAGTTGTTAAAATCACACTTATTTTTCTTGATAAATTTCAGGTTGTTCAGGTTATTCATGTTTTTTGTGAAAGGATATTTTGTAAAAGTGAATATTTTCATCATGTAATTAAAAAAATATATTGTATTTTTTTTTTATTAAGACAAAAATATCAAACAGCATGAACATCTTGAACATGGCTGAGAAGAAATAGATGATAATATTAAAAAAAGGAAAAAAGAAAGAAAAAAGGCTAAATAAATACATGAAATGAAAATAAAATAAACATCAATAAGATCACACTTTTATTGTGCTGAAAATATGAAATAGAAAAAACAAATTAAATTACATAATAAATAAAACTTAAATAATGAGTTGAAATAAAACTGTACGATTATCATGTAATTATTTCCCAACTAAAATAAGGAAAAAATGTGGAGTTATCATCATTTATTTTTGCTATAATTTTCTGGTCAAATCCACTTGAGATTAAATGTGTCAGTATGTTGCACAGGTGTCAAACATGCGGCCCGAGGGCCAAATTTAGCCCGGAAAAGGGTTTGATCCGGACCATGGGATTACTTTGTGAAAAATTTACATTGAACTAATTAACAATAAATTATGTCAAAATCTTTTAATTCAGGTTCCAATCTGTTCTCAGGTGGGTCAGACCAGTAAAACTTTATCATAATATCCTATAAATAATAATGACGATTGCAAATTTTCTCTTTGTTTTGATGAAAAAAAAGTAAAATTCCATGAAAATGTTTAGATTAACAAACTAAACTTTTACAAAAAATGGGAATAACTTGAAATGTGTTTATAAAAGTCAGTGTAATTTTACCAACGTTCTGTTCTTAAATGTTCTGTGTATTCGTAGATCCACCCTAATCTGTATGTTAGAATGAACACGTGTGAATGGAAAAACATTTTTTTAAAAAGAAAGAATGAACACATGTAAATGATAAACTGAGGCAGAATTTTTTTTTAAATTTCATTTATTTTTCTTAACACATTCCAAGTTGTTCCTTTTATTCAGATTTTTAAGGAAACATAGACGTTAACATTATCATAATTTCATGAAACTTTTTTTTCACTGTTATTATTTTACTAGCCCCACCCCCTTAGATCATATTGGGCAGAATGTGGCCCCTGAACTAAAACGATTGATCGTTAATATCTTCAATGTAATTTTTCTCCCCAATAATTCACCCCGTGGGCCAGTTTTGGCCTGTTTGCTGTATGTAAAGTTTTTTGGAGATTATCCATCATTGTTTACTGCGACTGGGTGGTTAATGCCACTGACTTTGGTGCGGAGGATTGCCGGTTTGAGACCCAGGTGGTGGGCAAAGGTTCTTTACGCCATTGTTTCCCAACCTTTTTTGGCTTGAGTACCCCCGAGCCTTGTCACTGAGTACCCCTCACACATATGTGTCAATAATTCTCCAAAAAAAATAGAGCATAACACAGTGGTTATTAGATGAAAATCATTTTTATTTAATCTTCTTAAATTGAACATAAACTTGTCAGGCTCTCTCTCCTTCTTTTTCAGCATCAAATTAATTCAACATAAGATTAAAGAATATGTTTTCTTGGAATAAAAATAATTGATCACAGCAGACATTCTGTTGTCATATTACGAACATTACGAGTTTTTGGACTACAGTTTTTGTAAGACCTTCTTTAAAAAAAAATAAAAAAAATCTCCCCATGCGCTGCATACTGCTTTACGCTATACATCCCTACACCTGTAGCCACAAGGGGGCAGCCCAGATCAATACAGAGGGTCGTTTCAGGAAGGGCATCCGACGTAAAAACCTGCCAAATCAACATGTGAATATCACCCCTGAAGGGAAAAGCCAAAAGAAACATTCATCCAACATTGTTTACTGCAGTGATTTATAAAATACGGTGATGAAATACTCCGATTAAAGACGTCACATCTAGTTTTTATCATGCATACGAACGCGAAATTTCCGGACAGACTTTGCAGAGTACAGAACGAAGTGTAACTCTAGGAAATTGTTAAGCGGAACAGGAAACAGTGATGTCAAGAACTGACTGTATTTCCTGTCCGACATTCTTATCCTTCCCTTTGGCCCACACGCAAACAGAAGCAGGGGAGGGGGTTTCAAGAGGATGGGGGATTCTGAGGG
>JAPSES010000098.1:6178195-6190765 GCA_029822895.1 Maxillicosta whitleyi | reverse complement strand
CCCCCCCCCCCCCCCCCCGCCGCCCGCCCCCCCGGGACACATTCAGACCCGCTGAAGAAAGGAGAGGGCGGTGGGAGGAAGAGGGAGGCAGGGGTGGTCCTAACATGACATGTGTGTCAGTCTGTTGAAATGTGTGTGGAGCCTTCTTTTCTGCACATACCGACTGAGAAGCAGCACCAGAGAGGGAAAAAGACACCGCTTCTGCCTCAGACAAGAGTTTAAAGACTGAAACAACTGAAAGGAGCAAACTTTGTAGACTTTAACTGTGAGTGTAGTGAAGCCAAGGCAAACAGCACAAAGAAGCAACAACTATTCTTTTATGCAAATATTTTAATCACCTGATTTTTTTATATACTTTTTTGTACTTTTTTTTTTTTTTTTTTGGAGAAAGTTTTTTGGACTTTTACAAATGCTTGGAACAATTACTTTAACAGGTGAGCGCATTTTCTATTCAGTTCATCATCCCTGTGTATTGTGTTATATGTGGTCGTATTTGGTGATGTTTTTTTTTTTTTTTTATCAGTTATTTTGTTTTTTTTGCGGAAAACCCAAGCGGTGGTTTCTCCTTACATGAGTGAGTTTGGCTGAAAGCATTGTTGTCCTGAGGGTGTGGTTACTCTGTAGTGTGGTGTGTAGTTGCCCTGGCACGGATGAGTGATTTCACTCACAGATGGCTTTGCTGTGGTCACTGATAAATGGAATATCATAGTAAACGGCTCAAGTTTTTTTTTTTTTTTTTTAATTGTGCCTGAACTGTGACAAGGTCCCTTTTCTTCCCTGCACCAGTTTCAGCATTTCACCCCAATGTCTATTATTCCCTCTGTTCATTTATCAGTATTATAGATTACAAGTGACTTTTCAGAGTGTTTATGAGAGCAGGCTTTGTTTTGTTTTTTTCCTCCATAGCATCCTCTTTTTCTTCTTTACAATCAACCCTTACAAACACCCCTCACACTGACTCAGCCAAGGACTGAACACCATAAACATCCCATACATCCAATAATGCCACCAAACTACTCAAGGGGGAAAGAATTTCACATAGTGACAGCTGCTGTGTAGAAATATATAGCTGTATTTCCAGAAACGTCTTCAAAGCCTCCTTTTAGCTTGTGTCACTATCTGAGCCAGCTCCCAGCATCCTGTCATGTGAAGTATTTCATTAGATTAGAGTGGGATTCTAATTCCCAGTGGGTTATTCAGTTTAGCTCCAGATAATGGGGAGGGAGGGGAAAGGGGGCATATGGAATTAATTACATGCCAAGACCGATTCTTCTTCAGGCTTTATAAGTGGGAGTGATGGTTGGAATAAAGTAGGTCTGGAATGTTTTGCTTCATGTGTGACCTCAGGTTTGGATTTCCTCACATGAGCGCTATACAGACGCATTGACACCAGCAGATGTTTATTTTTTGTGTCATTTTGGCACAAGATTGAATAGTTTAGAGCATTTTTACACTGGGAAAGAATGGTAATGTGACAAGAGAGGGGCAAATGAGGCAAGAGTTGATGCTTTCAGGGTGTGACTGGTGATGTGTAGGAGCCCCCTGGAGCCGCCGAGACACTTTGACCACACCTTTATTGCAGAGAGAGGGTATTAGAACTGGCTGTTGTTATTGAGGGGGGGTTGTGTTTGTGTGTGGATGCAGGGCGTGGGTGTGTGTGTCTGTGGAGGGGGGGTTAGCGTCTTTTTTTGTGACTTCTTTTGTCTTCTGCCCCAGACTATAGCAATTATAACAAGGATTTGCATATATTTGGTCAATTTTATCAACTGTCTTCAACTTACAGACCCGCCCCACCCCCGTCAACACATATGCTCATAGTAGCAGTGCTAAAAGAAGCAACAGTAACACTATCTGATCTCAGTGGAGAGAGGAGTAGACATACAACAATTGTTTTTTGGCTGCGGTGATGATATTTAATATGAGGGCATTGCCTTACCACATGTTCTCGTACGCATGCATAAACAAAGCCCGCCTCCAGCAGAGAGAGGCATTTCACCTCTAAATGTGTGTGTGTCTGCATATTTGATATGTAACACCCTACCTAAATGAGTTAGGGCTCCAGCCTCAGGGGAAACCCTCCTCCTCCTCCTCCCCCCATCTCTTAACTGTCCCCTCCTCACCCCCTGTAGCCTCACTCCTCACACACATTCTTGCTGGTTACAGTCGTTATTCAAAACACCCGCCCTCCTCCACGCAGTTACCCTTTTACTCCCCCTCAACCAAATCAGTCTGGGGATGTTAATAGTTGTTTGCCTGTTAAAAAAAAAAGGTAAGGCCGGAAAACAAAGATCAAAAAGACAGGAGAGATGCCAGTAGTCTGTTAAATCAACATGGTTCCTGTTTTATTATCCATGTACATACACATGGCCTCGTCTGGATTACCAACAGTCTGACCCCGCCCTCGCACATGTTTTCTCTGAGACCTTAACTAAGCTTCGACAAACTGGTTTAATTGTATGCATTGGCAGAGGTACCTGAATGTATCACCTATGTGGGAGGGAGTCCACTCTCCGTTGTTGCGTCACATTCTTTTACTTTTAATTCACACTACCCCATCTTTATTCACAGTTTTTTAGGTTCTGCAAACTCCAAATTGCAAACTTCGTCCAAACTGCAGTGTTTCTTGATAATAGAAAAGTCGACCACCCCCCTTCCTTTATATTCTGAGGCCAGAGAGGGTTAGAAGCCCATTGTGTTTGCATGAGTGTGTGCCTTGGGAAAGGGGGGGTGGGTCCCCATCCATCCTGCTGTGGTGGAATTTGGGTCAAGGGGATTGGGACGTATTTTAAGGAGGGGTAGAGGCCTGTATTGTTTAGCTTGAATCTCACACAGTCACAGTTGAGACGTAGTTTGAGTAAAAAACAAATAAACATTCCCAAATTCCCCTGGTATTTAAATTCAGATTATGTTTAGCACATCCTAAAATAATTTTCCCAGACATGGAGTTGAACAGCATAGCTCACATTCCTCTTGGGTTAAACCTATGTGTTGTGGGTGTGCCTTTGCAAAAAAAAAAAAAAGTAGATGACATGATTTGAATTTATATTATTATACAAATTAAGTGTAAAATGCTGCAGTGTTTGCTACAGGACTGATTGTAATTGATTCATTGGTTAACAACAATTTTCTACTTTTAAAGGTTTGAACATGTAGGAATGTGGTGCTTCTGAGTGAAACTTTTTTTTGTCTATAATTAAGTAAAAGTATGTGGATAGACTCTGGGCACACTGCTTTACATTTTTGTGTGGGACAAGTAGACAGTTGTCTTTTATAGATACTGACCGAAAAACAACCTGAGAACAAAACAAGATGAGCTACTGGAACCAGTTTCAGCCTTTTGTTACAATTTTTCATTAGGAATAAGACTTAAAATGCTGTTTTATTGTTAATGTTATGGAGGTGTAGGCAAAGTGAAGAGTTTAGTTCCCACAGTGTGTGAGGCTTAAGAAGTGCCTGTGTGTCTTTGTCTTTTTCACTGTGTGTAATCAGGTAAGCTGATAGCCAGACATTAAAAGTGCTGGGAGTTTGTTTTTAGAGTCCAGGGGTATCAGATGTGAGGTTTTCCAGACTGCTGTGAGATTTGAAGAGAAAAGCAAAAGGAAAAGAAGAAGAAAATGTTCACTCCCCCTCCCCACGCCTTCCTCCATCAGAACACAGATAGACATGGCAGCCATTGTATGTGTTGTGCTAATACGTCATTTGTCTTAAACTGTAAAACTACCAGGCAAATACTCACAATAAGTGACTTGACTTAACCAAACAAAAGGCCGCAGAGCTTTGCAGTGTCATTACACTGATGTGTTGTGTGTCTTTGAACTTGCATTGTGTTGGGGGATTTTAATTCACTAATAGGAAAAAGCATGATTCTCATTGTGCAATATTTTCAATGAAGTTCCCTTTGGGGTTGCTGTTTTATTTATGTAGATCCAAATTA
Source organism: Maxillicosta whitleyi (assembly GCA_029822895.1). NCBI lineage: Eukaryota > Metazoa > Chordata > Actinopteri > Perciformes > Neosebastidae > Maxillicosta > Maxillicosta whitleyi. The sequence continues at coordinate 6,186,831 of JAPSES010000098.1, read as the reverse complement.
GAACCTGATTGCAATTAAGCAGTGATTCGCATGATCAAGTCTGCTCAGGGGGTCATTATCTCATCAAATCGTTTTTCTACAAGTCCAGTGATGAAGTTCAGATAGTAATAATATCAAAGCATTTGTGGTGAAATTTGGCTGATTTGTGTCATGAGGACTGGTCTTATCATTATCTGGCTGAATGTTCACTCCTTTTTTTTTAAGAGCGTCATGGGTGTAATTGTTCTTTCTGAAGCAGGAGTTTTATAAAGTAAAATGGCGTTAACTGTGACCATTTTTTCTGTCTTGTCATTTCAGTTGGTCAACCAGATGGTGTGTCTGTGGCTCAGAAAGAAGAGTCTCCTGAAACCATGGACGCCATTCAGGATGAAGTGGCTCCTCAAGTGAATGGAGAGAAAGTGGAGAAAGAGTCTGCTGATGCCAATGATATCTCTGCTGTTGAAGAGAAGGCAGTGGAGGAGAAATCTGCTGACCCCAGTGAAGTGGGCTTCAAGAAGATCTTCCGTTTTGTGGGCTTTAAGTTCACATTGAAGAAGGACAAAAGTGAGGAGAAAGACCCTGTCAAGCTACTGACAGTCAAAGATAAAGATGGAGAAGAGGTTGCTGAGGAATCTGCAAAGGAAGAGGAAGCTGCCACTGTTGAGGAGAAGAGCACAGCTGAAGAAAAGGAGACTGATACAGAGGCATCCACCACTGAGGCTCAGGTGACTAAAGAAGAAGACAAGACTGAAACCACTGAAGTCCCTACTGAAGGTGCTGAAGGTGCTGAAGGTGAAGCTATCGAGGAAGCAGCCAAAGAGGAAAAGGCTGAGAAAGAAGGTGAGACCAGTGCACCTCAGGAGCCCATCTCAACCTTCAGGAAGCTCTTCACAGGTGGACTCTTTTCTAATCTGAGAAAGAAAGCCAGCATCAAGAAGACAAAAGAGGAGGAGGAGGCAGCTAAGACAGAGGAGGCTGCAGTTGAGGAAAAGGAGGAGAATTCTGAGGTGCAGGAAGATGCCAAAGGAGAGGCATCTGAGGCCCCTGAAGAGGACAAGTCAGAACCTAAGGTTGAAGCAACTTCTGCCACTGAAGAAGAAAAGCCAAAGGAGGAAGCAGAAGCTGTACCCGAGGAGAAGAAGGAGGAACCATCTCCTTCAGAGGAAGCAAAATCTGAGCCTGAAGTAACTGCTGAAGCCCCTGCTTCAACAGCAGACACTACTGATGAGGCCAAACCAGAAGAGGAAAAGGACAAAGCTCCACTGGAGGCATCCTCTGAGGCTGAGGTGCTTTCATCGCAGGAGAAGGCAAAACCCCAAGGAAGTCCTCTTAAAAAGCTTTTCACCGGAGCAGGCCTGAAGAAGCTGTCAACTAAAAAACAAAAGACCAAGAAAGATGTTGAGACCAAAGCTGCAGAGTCTGGGGAGCAGGTGGCTGAGCAGCTTCAGTCCTCCACTGATTCAGCAGAGGCTCCCAAAGATGAAAGTGGGCCATCTTCTCCAGAGGATTCAGGAGAGCATGTTATTGCTGTAGAGGTGACCCAAAATGAATCAAGCCAGGAAACTGAAGGTGAAGTGGCTTCTGATGGGGAGAAGAAAAAAGAGGGTATCATTGCTTGGTCCTCCTTCAAGAAACTGGTAACACCCAAGAAGCGTGTCAAAAGGTCCTCTGAAAGTGATGATGAAGCCACAGGTGAGAAACCAGCCAAGTCAGCCACCTTGTCATCCTCTGAGAGTGCTGCACTGACAGATAAGAGTGTGGAGGAAGAAACTAAGGAGGAGAAGCCCACAGAGGAAGAGCCAAAAACCGAAACCACTGAGAAACTAGTCAGTAGCACTGAGGAGCCCAAAAAGAAAATGGACACCTCTGTCTCCTGGGAGGCTCTAATGTGTATGGGTGGACCCAAAAAGAGGACCCGCAAAACCTCAGATTCTGATGATGATGACGAGACCAAGATCGAGGAAGATGTACCAGCTGCAGCTGCTGAGGACGAACAGGATGGCAAAACTGAGGCTGCCATTGTCGCTTCCCAAAATAGTGAAACTGAAGGTGAAGTTGTTTCCTCTCCTGAACCTTTGAGCAGCCCTCCATCTGCCTGGGATACACTGAAACGCATGGTTATGCCAAAAACTAAGGCTAAAAGTGAGGAAAAGGCAGAGGAAAGTACAGAGCAAGTCCAGTCAGACAGTGAAGCCCCGAAAGAGGAGATGTCCTTTTCTCTGAGAAAGTTCTTCCCTGGCCGCAAGAAGAAGAAGCCTGAGAAACAATCATCAACTGAACAGGGCTCAGGTGAGGAGGACTCTGATACCCCAGCTGTGGTTCCCCTCTCAGAGTTTGATAAGCCAGCTGATGATGAAACAGAGAAACCTGCAGCAGAACCAGCTGCAGTCCAGATTAAAGTAACTGCTGAAGATAGGTCTCCTTCATGGATCTCAGCCAATGTTGAAGATGTCACTGATCAACATGATCAGTTGAGTGATATTCCAGAGGAAGCAGAAAATGCTGCCACACCAAAGTCTGTTGACACTGACATTGCAGATGATGATGATGTGGCTGTGCCCCCTAAGTCTTTTGGCAGGACAGGCAGGAGACTGTCTACAGCAGAAGTGAAGCCTGTTGCTGTAACTCCATCCACAGAGACCACCCCTGTTCCTAAAGGACCAGAGTCAGAGAGTGCCACAGAAGTTCTGGAAGGTGTGAAGGCCCAAATCAGTGAACTCCCTGCCAAGACTTCAGTTGCTGTTGAAACACTGCAAACAGAACAAGCTGTTGCAACAACAGAGCCTGAACCACCAACTGAGACTGCAGAATGCAAGACAACCTCTATCCTGGAGATGCATGCCCGCGATGAGGCCATGGCTATTTGCACCGGCCTGGGGACCAAGGAGATTGCCAAAGTCGCCCTGGAGAAACCTGGAGTGCCCATTGTTGAGACTATGACTGTGATTCATGATGCTTTAAACACAGAGGTGTTAACGGAAACCATGACAGATAAAATAGAGGAAGCTGTTGTTACTGAAGATGCTGTGCTTGAGGCCCAAGTGCACCAAATAGACACTACTCAGCTTGAGCCTGCTGTTGAAAAAACACCTAACTCAGTGGCAGACATTCAAGCAGCCAGTGAGACCTATGAGCCTGAGATTGAGAAGATTGGTATCATCAACACTGTCTTGCAGGGATCTGAGATCTCCCAGCCACCCACCACTATTCCAAACTCACCTAAAGCTGTCATATTTAATCCTATTACCCCAACATGTGAAGTAGATGTGTGCACCCAGAGCATCGAAATCCTTGAGCCAACTGTGGAAACTAAGGAAGTGAAAACAGACGTGGAGCAGCTCATTGCAACTGAAGAGATCACCCCAGTAACAGAGATCGTCCAGGCTGTGACTAAAGAGGTAACTTCTGTTGTATGTGAGGAGGCAGAGTCCATCACAGAAGAGACCGAGCCAGAGATTCCTGTAGTTTCACAAGCTGAAGAGATTCCTGTTATCACAGAAGCAGTAGTCCTTGTTGCCCCACTCAATGTGGAGACTCAGCAAGTGGAAGCCTCAAACACAGCGGCCATTGAAAATGATTCAGTGTCTGGACCAGTCACAGATGAGGTGGTAAAGGAGACGGACGTTGAGGTCTGCGCGGCGGTGGAGATGAGTGTGGATATCAAGGATGAAGTGGTGCAGCCTGACAACGTTGTGGCTCAGAGCATGACCATCGCTCAGAATATCATTCAGGATGCTGTGGAAAAGGTTTCAGAAGACATAACTGAACCTGAAAAGCCTGCAATCCCGTCAGATGACATCTCAACTCCAGTCCAGGCAGTAGCAACAACAGAAAAAGAGATTGAGGTTGACGCTGAGATCCCTGTTGTCACTGAAACTCCCATTACACTCATCTGTGAAAAACCATCACCAAAGTTACTTCATGTTGCCATGGAGGTCTCAGATTCGATTTCTATTGAGGTGACTAAGAATATTGATGCATCTGTAGAGAAAAAGGAGGAGAAGAAACCAGAGGAAGAGTTGAAGCAAGCTATGGAGGTTAAAGTAAGTGACGAAAGTGCTGTTGTGGAAGAAGTGGAAGAGATAAAAGAAGAGAGTCAAACAGAAATCGAGGAGGTTATACCAGAACAAGATGCCAGTGAGCTTGTTGAGGAAGTAAAACTTGAAGCAGAAAAAGAAATTTCAGAGGCACCTGCAGAGGAGAAGAAAGACATGGTGTTCAACATGCCAGTCCAGGTGGTCCTGCACACAGCGCAGGTGGTCGAGGATCCCTCAGTGGAAGAAGAAGCCGCAGTAGAATTCGATAGCAACGGCCCCGTAGACTCAGAACCAGCAGCTAAAGACTCAAAAGCTCAGAGCCCTGCAAGCCAACAGCAAGTGTCGGAACGTCTTTCTACAGTGACAGAAGAACCTTCAACTTCTGCAGAGGATGACGGAGACGCAGCAGCCAGCCAACCGGAGACAGAGACGGAGAAAACATCGGGAAAGTGCGCGGAGGTGATGGCTCAGGTGATCGAGGTGATTGAGGAGGCTGTGAAGGAAATCGAGCCTGTTTCCACAGAGATCACAGCAGCATCATGAGCAGGTAAGACAAACCAAGTGCCATTCATAGATGTTAAAGTTTTCACTAGGGTTGCTAAAAAAATTTTTTTTGTTGTATTTTAGTGTTGTGAGGAACAAAGAAAGACGGTTATTTTCAAAATTCCTTTGTTGGCATATCAAACAATCTTCTCATAGTGTTTTTTTTTTTTTTTTTTTTAAAACATCAATGGGTCCTACTTTTATTAGGGATTAGGGGAGGGGATTTGCCCACTGACCAGATGAAAAAGCTTTTGTTCAGACTATGAGTAACCAGGGGACCTTTGATATCAAAGCAGGAATGCCGCCGTTGACCCCTTCTTTGTAGGCTGGGGTCTTAAAGGGAAGCGGTGTGTGAGGGGCAGATGAACTTGTGCTGAAAGACTGGTTATGATTCCTCCACTCCCTCCTCCTGTTTTCCTTCTATCACAGGCTCAGTATGGAGTCAAGAAACCATGTCGGAGTACACATTTGTTAGATTAAATTACAAAGCTTCAAAGAGCTTAAGCTGGGGCTTTTCGGTTGTTTTGACTGAATTATATCTTTGGTATATACAGGCAACTTTATATTAACAGGCACTTTTTACGTGCAGAGCTTCAGAGTCATTGTGCGGTGTTATGTGATGTAATCATTCACTTCAATATTTATTAAGCAGTCCTGCAGCTCTGCAGCAAAGGACATTTCTGAAAGGAAGCTTAGTGAATTGCAGCAGCTGCTTTCTTACATTAAGTGCAGTGTTGATGAAGTATGATATGAAACAAATGCATTTAATATATATGGCATATGAATGTCTTTGCATTTGAGTGTATTCACATACACACAACAGTTTAATGTCACTGTTAAATTTCTAAACTTATCTTAAACCATGTGTCACCATAGTATAAAAAGGGATAAATGAAGCAAAATATATGGTGATTAAAAGAGGAAGAGGAAGCAAAAAAACAAAAAAAAAAAACAAAAAAAACTGCAGGAGTAGCGTAGCATAAGGAATTTAAAAAAATAGGAGAAAACATAACGGAAATGTCAAATAAATTCTACCTGTAACCCTATAGTATTTACACAAAGGATAAAAGACAAATAGATATTAGTATGAATATATAATCTCTATGCAATCATATATAAACAGAAGTGCATTAAAATATATTTTAAAACCAAAACCTTGACTAAAACTAATGTTAGATCCTTGACATTATTCATTTCAATAATAATAATAACAATGTAAGATATACAGAGACAAAGCAGTTGAATGATGGAATGTGAGCACTAAAATTATTATTATTTTTTTTAATTTGTTGCTAATATTTATCTTTATCTTTCCTTTATTCCAGCTGAAGATACATGACTTCTGCCTGGGCGACACACTGTCTAGACCAGGAAGTGAGTGACGAGGGAGAGCGAGCGAGAGAGAGAGAGCTAAAGAGAGAGCAAGAGAGAGAGAGACAGAGGGGGCTGCGGCTCGGCAATAACATGATGAGACCCGCCCACAGAGACTGAGCGACTGAGCAAAAACAGCTCCGCCATTCCCTCCATCTCCCCTTCCACCTGTAAACCCCACCTTGCAGCCGTTTTCACAGCAAAGTGACGTCCCACCGCACGTCCTCACTCACTCACTCACTCACTCATTCACTCACTCACCCTCACACACTCATCTATTTCCTGTGCCTCAGAAACATCTCATCTGGCCTAAAAATCAGTGTGACGTACTGTATGTTCAGTGTCTCAGTGACTTTCCATTGCCCTTGCTGCATAAGGCAACCCAATTGAGTGTGTATGTGCATATGTGTGTGTGTGTGTGTGTGTGTATGTGTATAGCAACAAGAGTGAGCTGATGTCAGAAGGTGAAGAGATAGAGGATTATTATCTTGTATATTGTATTTATATCTTGAGTATTCTTCCATTCAACCTTTATTTTTTCAATTTTTTTGCCCTTTTTTTTGTGGTCATTGTATGAACATTGTTTCCTTTTTAAGAAAAATTCTCACACTATCTGTGATACATGAGGTCGTCTTTTAAGCAACGTGGCAGCAGTCGATAAAATTCAACAAAAGAAAATTCCTGGACTTTAGAAAAATGTGAAGCTGCTGCTTAAAAGCGCCGCATGTATCACAGTTTTTATTTGTCATTTTCAGAGGTTATTTCAAGTTCTGTTGCGAGTATACATGAACCACGGTACAGGTTTGATTCCACTGTCGGGATGCCACGACGCAGACTGCAGAAATCAAAATGGGAGGGCAGAGCGTGTGATGATATGTAACGTTAAAAAAAAAAAAAAAAAGCACCGTGTGTTTGATTTTTGACACGTTCTCTTGTCACAGTGCGATGCATCCCACCAGAATATTCTAAGCTTCATGTAGATAAGAAAACCAATCACTGCCTGATTTACTGTGAAAAAAAACAACAACATTGTTACACGTTGATTCTTGTAAAGATACAATAAAGTACTATTATAACACTCTATTTGATTAACAAATGCCAATTTTTGACACTGTCAGCATCATTTTGGGGTAGATTTGTGTGAAACAACATACAGTATCATATGCACAGTGTTTATTATCATGTTTTTATTGTTTCATTTTGACATTGTTGCATTGGTGTGTCAGTTTTATCGAGGTTTAACATTTCTTCCTGTATCTCTTAATGTGTCTACACCCTCTGTTGCCTACGGAAAAATAGTACATGTGTGTTATTTTGACTTCACCGATGTGTTTTAAAGGAGGACACTGTGTTCATTTTGGTGTGATGCTAGAGCCTGCACTATGTTCTTCACCCTGCATGATAGCTCAGGTTCATTACATTGGCACCAGGGAGGACGTAGACTCACTGGTTGTTTATTTTCAAGAGGCACAGACACTGCATGGTACCAGAAATAAAATCACTTCTAACTTTAAAAAGGCAAATCGAATTAAGATAAATCAGGGAGTCACGGTTTTTCCATTGCTCACAGGATAAGGCATCAGTTGCATCCAATTAAATCCCTAAAACTTTCTTCTCGCAGACACTTTTATTCACATGTCAAACCACAAGTCATAAGGTCAGGGCTTATTATGGACGTATATTGGAAAACTGGGAGATGTGTTTTTGAGCAGAGGGGTTTTCAAACATTCCCAGTGTCTAATTTTACCACCAAAGCAAACATGTGATCATGTTATTTGTTCAGTTCAGTTCCTACCAAAATTTTGCACTGTTTGAACCATTTGGACGTTACAAGAATCTGCTGAGTGCTGCTTTAATCCAGAGACGTTCGATCATTGGCTGATTGTCGCAGCTTCTAAAAGCCCGTATTTCATTAAGCTTTATGACCAAACAAGACACAGATCAGGAACTACGGACCCCCTGATCAGGTTATCACCCCCCTTTACTTTACAGTGAGGGTGTGTCAGCCATACTTGCTTTATGTAAAATAAATTATTAAACGACATAGACAAAAGACTTGCTATTGTTGCATAATGTAAAGCAGTCAGTAAATCAGTCCTCCCTGTTATTTTGTAACACACTTAACTGTGAACCTGTTAACATTTGTACAGATTGTATACCTATGTACTTAAAATAATATTGTTGTAATATTAACAAATAACCTGCCTTCATTTAGCTTAATATTCATGTAGCATGGTCTTAATGGTCTTTTATATTTTCCAAGCTGTTAATAGTAAGAATACAGAAACTTGTCTATATTTCATCCAATAAAGTTAGAGTAAATCAGTGTGTGTCTGTGTGTAATTTTGTCTGTTTTTAAGACATTATGGGTCAGTGACATAAGACCCTATCATTATTTCAGTGTCATTTCAGCTACATTTTTCCAACACCCTTACTTATTAGTATTTTTTTTCCCTGTTCTGTAAGTGTCAGAATATCCTGTGGTGCAGCCATCTGCTCCTAGGAACTGTTTTCAAACACTGAAATGACTCTAGATCTATTCAGATTCACACATGCATAACTTATTATTCATGTGTAATTGGTATTTCTTATATAAATTCATCAGTTTATTGGGAATTTGAGAAAAATCACAAACATCACACACAAGTCACTGATGTTTCATTTTTAAATATATGAACTGATTTATATAAAATTACCAATATCCCC
>JAPSES010000098.1:6154411-6172793 GCA_029822895.1 Maxillicosta whitleyi | reverse complement strand
TGTTTGCACATTTGCAAAAGTGTTTTTATGAAACGTAAATTTGTTTTCAAGATGCAAATGTGTTCTACATGTAATTTCGTTTTCAAACTTGTTAATGTGTTTTGTGAAATGTAAAAGTGGTTTGCACTTCCCGGCCACGGTAGTCTTGGGTCCTCACACTGTAAATAAAAAAGTCCCTTGAGATTGGTTTTGCAGTGTTGTTATTTTGGGATAGTAATACTGGTTTAACTCTATGATGAGAAAAGATTTTTCTGTCAAGGTTCAATAAATTAATTTGAATACTATTTAAGACCCATTTCAAAATCCAAACACTATTCGATGACAGCAAAAGTGGACTGCTTTTTTCTGACTCAGACAAATATTGTTTAGACTTTTTTTCCTCTAATGCACAGTGATATCCCTTCAGTGCATGTCTACTGTACCTGTCCTGGTGAATAAAGAGCATTCTGAAGTAGTTTGAGAATGCAGCGAGGACAGCTTTGTGGGCTTTGAAGAAGACATCTCCTATAGCCACAGTGCAGTCACACAGGAAGCCAAACTCCCTCTGAGCATTAAGCTGCTGCAGCAGGATAAGACCATGGTTGGCCAACTCCATTCTTCAACCTGCACAAAGACACACAAATAAACACACACACAGACACAAAATGCAATCAGTTCCTGTTTGGACGAAAACCAGAGTTTATTGTGAACACAAAGAGTCAGTCTGACGAGGGGGATCTAATGACCTTGTAAAGGTTAACTTCACACAATAGCGAAGAATCACTTTGTTACAGTAAGAGCAATTTGTGTTCAGCTAATGTAATAACAAGGTCATGCGACATGACAATGTACATGTGTTTTATAATATCTTAAAAATATAAAAAGTTCGAGATAAAAGGAGAAAATAATCACATATTAACATATGTACAGCAATAGGCCTTTCAATGCGGTCATTTTATACAAACTATTCAATCACTGAGTTTACAGAAAATGTGCTGCATCATATTATGTTTACTTTTGGATTTATTACATTTATGTGACATTTCAGTCATATCACACAGCTGACAGCAAAATAAAAAACAAGTTTTTCTGGTTCATTTCTCATGTTGTGCAATAGGTTAAAAAAGTCAGTGAATTCATATTTATTTCATGTTTGTTACAAATATGAGAAGGTTTAGACTCCTGAACAAGCAGCATTTATAATCTTAAGATCTGTTTTATACAGATAAAGAGGGCTCCTTTCACACCAAATATTGAGGTTTTTAGTGCTTGAAACACGCCTCTATAAATTTTTACTCTGGTTTTCAAAGATTATTACACAAGTCGCCATGATTGCAGCTACACAGGGCTCTTGGCTTTAGTGACCCTGAAATCAAAATTAGAGGATGCTAGGGCTTTTTTATCTACACTTTCCTATCCCCTGAACAGTGAGGAAACACGACTCTGTAAGACAAGCCTCTGTGTCCTCTGTCTCCACGAACATTTCAGAGGTCTGCGCTCTGCTGTCCACTGAGATGGGTGTTACTGACCCTAAAGTTCAATAGAGGCTTCAGGCCATCACATGATCAGGGTTATGGGTGTCGACACACATTCCTAAGGCAGAACTAGTTCTACCCCCTTCTAGTGGAGAATGGAAACAGCCAGAGTGAACCTACTCCCCAACACTTTCTCCACACTATATAATCTATCAAGACAGACTGTGACAAATATGTTATCAAATAAGTTAGGTCTGATATGTATAATGCTGCTATTGCAAATCACCTGCTGGATGCATGAACACAAGCACATCACTCCACGCACATGCATTTCATCACAGAGGTTAGAGTGCAGAGATGCTGAAACTATAGCGCTTTAGGAAAAGGGTGGGTTTTCCATGTCTTATCAAAGGCAAAAGGAATAACATGCTCTACAGACGTAAAACACCAACAAACAATGCTCTTTTCACACAGAATCCCAAAAACCTTCAAAATTAGTGCAAATTAAACTGGTTATTGTTTGCATTTGTAGTTGGAAAAATCAAGTCCAATTCAGGCTTTTATGATAGGAAGTTTAGTGTTTTTAAACAGGAATTAAATTAATATCAGCAATAGCCCTGAGTATATTCTTATTTGCACTAATATCCTATTATTATTTGTAGACCACAATTAAATGTTTGCTTCTTCTTGTACACAAGCTTTCCTTGATACATCAAAGCATTATTTGGTGTAGATAATTCAGCTGACTTTGTTTAGCTTAGAGCAGAGGTGTCAAACATATGGCCTGTGGGATGAATTTGTGAAATGCAAAAATTACACTGAGGATATAAATAATCAAGGGTGTCAAAATCATTTTAGTTCAGGGGCCACATACAGACCAATTTGATTTCAAGTGGGTCACACAAGTAAAACACCATCATAATAACATGTACAAAATTTTCTCTTTGGTGTACTACAAAAAAATAAAAGTACATGGAAATGTTTACATTACAAACTACCCTTTCACAAAAATCTGAATAAAATAAGCACCCATAAATAACCTGATATGTTTTAAGAGAAGTAAGCAATTTTAAACATATTATACCTGTTATTAAATGTTTAGAGTCTGTGGATCCACTGTGATTTGTAAGTTGGAAGGCACACGTGTAAATAATAGGCTGAGGCATAATGAACTTATTTTTCTTAGGAAATTTCAAGTTGTTTTCAGTTGTCCATATTACTCAGTTTTTTAAAGTAATGTTTTGTAGACGTAAACATTTTTCATTGTGTAATTTTAAAATAATATTTTACTGAACTTTGGCAACCCTGGTTTGGAGATATTCAAGAAAACATTAGCACAGTGTGTCTTCAGATCACCCACGCAACTCCGACATGGTTATTGATTGGTTTTGAAGAGGAAAATAATAGTAAAAGACACCATAACTAACTGTCCACAATGAGGAAACTAAGAATGCACATGATCCACAGAGTGAACAATCAATACTAAGTTGTTTGTAACAAATAAAAAGCACCGCCCCTGAAATGTAGACACGTGGAACAGTCACTTCCGTACTACAAATTTGATGTTCTCGTGACGAACACAAAGCTGCACGCGTGGAGAACATGTAGACGCGTTTAAAGAGAAACAAGCGAAACGGGATGAGAGGCGATGGGGTTAAAAAAGAATGTGTGTTTTATTGTAGAAAGACGCAAAAAAAAAAAAAAAAAAAAATGAGACCGGACGGAGCGTTGCTTCTCGGTTGCTATTGCTAACGCGAGAAAACGGACATGCTCGAGAGCGGGCGCGAGCACCCAACACACACACACATAAAGAGCGCGAGACACGCAGGGGGATGGGGCTGGTCACGAACGCGTTTCTTTTAACTTCCCAGTCACAAATACAGTTAACAAGCGCGGACACAAACAATCGAATAATATTACACTACAAGTCAACGAACCGCCCAGTACATAGCTAACCACAGCCGTACCTGGTCTCCGCGTAAATCCGTGTAGTTTTGCCGTGTCGCCGTTGTTTGTTACCGGGGACTCGTCCGTCCTCACTGGGTTCGCAGCAGCTTGTACTGTTCCTTTGCAAACGCAGCATTCGTTGGCGGCGGAGAGGGTCGTCCGTCGGTGCTTTCCGGTTAGGGGTTTTACGTTACAATCACATGACTGTGGGTAAAACCAGCCAAAAAAAAGCCGTTGTAAAATCCGTTGAGCAAGCTGGGGGCGGTTGAGTTAACGTTAATTTCCCTCAGCAGAGTGTAACCGCTGTTGGGTTGCCAGTTTTTTTTGTTTTTTTTTTTGACAGCCGGTGAGTTGGAAACATACACGACTATCGGTCTACTAGTTAAACATTACGTCTCTACCGTTAGCCGGACGTTAAACGGAAAATCTGCATGTGGCTGTGCACATTTCCCTTTCCCTCCCTCCCCAGAACAATAACGAAATAACGCGTAAGGTTTTCCACAAGTTAAAAAAAAAATCCACCATGTCAACGACTAATTCTCATTCTTAAACGAATGTGTGCCTTAAGCTAACATATAAACACTTTATAACAAAGTGCAGACAAAACGGATTTAGCTTAATATACCTAGTTTAACGACTTCATTTATCCCACAATGGATTCAGCTGCACTTAATGTGAAACTATCCAATTCTAAAATGCAAATTACTCACATCTATGTAATATAGCAATAATAACCACAGCGTTTTCACATCAAGCGTGTATTTAAGGCACAAACTGGTAAGTATTAGGCCATGTTACAAAATACAATTTGCCCACTAATATCCTTCTGACACCCAGGGAAAGAAACGTTTTCGCTTATTTATTTTATTTTTTTTACTCATTGCACGTGTAATAGGCATGGTTGTTTTGATGGGAAACAACATAATATAACAGTTTATTTAGATACAATTCTTATTTTTATAGAATTTCCTTTGCAGTGGACAGTATTTTATGTTTTTTAAGTAAAGTCAAACTTTTGTCCCCTACCGGGAATAAAAATGCATTGTTGGGTTTCAAGAGGATAATGTATGCAATAGTGATCACAGCATTTCCACATCAAGCGTATTTATTTGTGCCATGTAATTTGATAAACAGTTGGAAAATATAGGCTATTATAGAATAGTACATTAAAAAAAAAGGCATTTAATGAATGAGGCACCAATGTAGAGTAATCTTTTAATTAAATTACTCAAACTAAAGTTTAGCAGAACATCTGACAACATTTTCCTGATATGAGAAGGAAACTTATTCATACATCAGTGAGAGTCGTTTACCGTAAAACCTGAATTATAAAAAGAATGGACATCCAAATACTGACTGTTGAGACAAATGAGGGAAAATCTAAAATGCACTGTTACTACTGATATTATGACAGAAATCTTACCAAAAAAAGGACATCACTGAGCAAAGTCCACCCACTAGATTATGTTAATCAATAAAAATAGTGCATTATATAGGGTTATTCACAATTCTACAGGATTTTCTTCTGTGACTGAATGTAATGATACTGTTTATCAAGCCAATCAAATGAACAGAAAACGCAATTTGGGTTATGTCCTTGGGTTTATAGTAACCAGGGTTACCATATGTTTGTTTAGTTGTACCGTTTCTGATCTTAAAAACTTTCCCCTCAAAAAAGGTTCAGAAGTTATATATCAAAATGCACTACAAGAGGGAACAAGCAGAGGTCTTGGAAATGCATTTCAACCAAACCACACTTCCTGTCCAGAGGCACAGGAAGTGTAGGAGAACCCCCTCACACTTGCACTTTGGAGACCAACCCTTATGTTGTCATTGGTGAGTTGGTGCATGGTGTACCAGTGTAAACACCCATTTTCCCCCAGACATATCATTACAGTGTGTTGCATTTAATCCTCAGGACAGAGTCCATAGCAGTACTGGACTGAAAAATACTTGCTGGGAATGCAGAGAATGGGTGGGGAGGCTGAAAAAGGAGACAGGATTTAGGGGGGTGGGGACCATAATGTGTATGAAACAGGGTCTTAAAGTCTCTGTTCTGTCAACAAACAACACTGACCCTGTCCCCAACTTTACTGAAATTATTTGTATGGTAAAACATGATGGCTTTGGGGGGACAGTATAGGTTTCTCAATCTTACAAAATTCACCATTAATACAGGATTTGATATAATAGCAGCTGAAGGGCCCAGGGCTTTGAAAGAAACAAATAACACTATTGCCTCTTCCACATTATCATGCATCATTTAAATCTATTAGTTTCATTTTGGACCTTTTTCTTGAAGCAAAACATGATAACACAATCTTCCCTCTTATAGCTGCCTCATACAAATTTCCTCTATTTCTTCTATCAGTGGACTGGACTTTCACATGACTGTCCCGACTTCCACAAAATTTAGATTTTTTCTGCTCTAATGCATTACAACCAACTGCACAGTATTCAGTGCATGAAATTGCTTTAAAAGTTCATTTTGCGTCGGATTGTTCCCAGATTGTAATGCTTCCAAAAATTAATTTCATACAAACACATCCGGTAGCCCTGGTAAAACTGCGCCATTCCGCTGTTGTTCGGACTTACACACCTGTTTAAACAGGCCCTTTAACGTTAACTGCCGCCCTCCCCCAGTTCATGGCCTGTTTTGAAACCGGAGTGGTGAGTCACTGCTCTGTCGGTTTAGAAAAACAGCCTGGCTGAAGCTTGGAGGGGGGAAGGGAGGCCGGCGGTGGATGAACACCGGAGGTGGACGCAGCTGGACTCCCACTCCCAGGGACCTCACATCCTGACAACGGTCCGCCGTGTTCCCATAGTGACCGGGGCCCGGGGGTGTTATAAGGCAGGAAAAAAAGCGCAGCAGCAGAATTGATATGCGCCCAGTAATCGTGAGCGCAGCCAATCAATTGGTCATGTTCTTCAAAGGAGAGATCAAAAGTATCCATCCGTCCCTTTCCCCAAAACTCTGCAGTTGACGCCTTATTTTTGCCATAGAAAATCCTTGTGCGTTTTATCTTTAAAGGTCACAGTCTGTAAAGATCTCACATTTCCTGCATAAACTTTGATCTTGAGCATACACCATTACTTTATAAAGTTGCAGTACACAATAATGGGCATTTGACCGGCAATTATAAATTCCTCCTAAACTATAGTAAACAAATCTATGGTCAGACTTGTTTCAATTCCTAAATGACTGACCGCGACAGATATGCTTATGTGGGTCTTTACTCTCGCGGGTTCAAGTATGTGTAATTTGTGAATAATTAGAGGCTTCTATTTGCGCCGCGCCAAATATTATTTCCATATCCAAAACATTAGCCCGCCCCCTCTTCTGTTTCGCGCCAAAAGCCTCGGGGGTTCGAAACAAATCCGCCCTTTCCTGCTGAGCCAATCAATGTCTCCATGACAACCGTTGCCCTGAACAACGGTAGATGCCTGAGGATGCTGTTGCCCCAGCAGCTCAACGACATGCGCAGTGCGGCAATTCATATGACTACATACACGCTCAATGTCACCACCACCAAACACATATTATGAAGTGATTAAAATAGAAAAACACACACGGAAAAGGTTGTGGGACACGGTGTGGATCCCTCACGTAAAACCGAGTCAATTGAGGACCAAGCCACACAACTTGTAAAAATTGCTGTTTGCATTTGTGCCGTTAGATGGTAGTATCGCATTCTGAAACAAATCCAATAAAGTATTGGAACCAGGAAGTAAACACTTAAACGCTAAATATTTCTTGACGGAAGTATGAGAAATCAAGTGTAATATTGTGTACGTGTTCTCCCCTTTTATTTAAGTCATTTTAGGTTTAATATTGCTTTCAATGCCTGCCGCTAAACTTTGTTCGTGTACTTAAAATTGTGTTGATAAAGTTTGTTCAACATTCATCCTCTGCTAGAAAAATGGCGGCTGATCATACTGTTCACGGAGTTCCTTCACTGTCTGCCAAAGTGGTTGGGTATGTTGACAGCTACTTTAACTATGCGGGTTATATCTTAAAATTAGCAGGTAAACAGGTTAACTAACTGCCTTTTTACTAAAACGCTCTTGACCGAAAGACTGACGTAGTAACTTGACAGCAGCGTTAGCTCTTTGCTAACGTGCAATTGACAGTTAAAAATAATTATCTGTTAGGGTTAAAATACAGTTATGTAACGTCTGTTTAATCAAACAGTTGGGTGTTTTATGACAGCGCCGTTGTGCTTGTATGCGACGTGTGTTGCCGAACGTAACTTGGTAATTACCATGGTAGCTTCCACCTGGTTAGCTTCCACCTTACATCATTAGCTTGAGTGCATACACCTGCTACAATGCTAAGAACTGAAAAGATAATCCTTGGATTTTGTCTTTCTCCTACAGGTCATTTGCTTATTTGACTATAAAAGACAGGTTACCGACCATCCTGACTAAAGTTATAGACACGATACATCGCAATAAAAACAAGTTTTTCGAAGAATTCGGAGAGGTAAGGATTTAAAGACTCAGTTAAATCCTTTTTTCAGCAACAGTCGGTCAAACATAATTTTTTTTCAACATGACGTCTTTGTCGCCTGTGTTAAACAGGAAGGCATTCAGGCAGAGAAAGCAGCCATATCTCTGCTATCTAAGCTGAGGAATGAGCTGCAAACGGACAAACCAGTGTTACCCCTAACTGATGATCTGGAAGATGTAGACTCCTGGAACCAGTATTTGCAGAGGCAACAGAGACTGGAAGGAGACCAGGACCTCGTGAGCTGGTTCAAGTCTCCATGGCTTTATGTGGAGTGCTACATGTACCGCAAGATACAGGAGGCCCTTAGACTCAAGTGAGATGGCACACAACATTTAGATTAGTTCCCCACTTTAATACTCTGGAGTACTTTATCATTTGGTCTGAACAACATCTCTCAATAACACTGTACTTCTGTATCAGTAATCACGTGTTTCCCCCTCTGTTGCAGTCCTCCCATCAGTGACTTTGATGTCTTTAATGAGGGAAAGACTCAGAGTTTTTTTGAGTCTCAGCAGGCTGTGATGGTTTTGTGCACATACTTGGAGGGCATGAAAAATAACATAAAGGAGCTTTCCAAAAGCCAGCTGTCTGAACATTTCAACAAGCTGCTACAGGCAAGTACTTTGTGAATAATGTTATGATGATTATTAGTCTTTAAATGAAAGCCATTGAGAGTAATGAACCTGTGTAATATTTGTGCGATAGTAATATGCCCTCTTTTTTTTCCCCCTCAGTTTTTATCTTTTTGTGTTCCACCCCACTAACACAAAAATGCATTTGCATTTTTTTCCCATCCATAGTTGCATTCATTTTTTTATTGCAGCAGAATAGAACCGCTGCATCAAGTCTTCATCACATCCTAAATTCGAGTCTGGACTTATGGAGGCTAAACAATGTGTGAAAATGGATGTCTCGTTGTCCCTGAAGCATTCTGTCCCAAACCTGATGATCCTGATCAGTCCTGGCATTGTCCATTCTGTTGGACGTTAAAGACATAAGAGGACACTTACTGCAGTTAGACTGAAATAGCCTGTTCCAGCTCAAACATCATGAACCACTGTAGTACTGACCCATGTAAGGATCTGAACTATTCATGCAGTTAAATCCACTGAATGTCTCCCGGAATCAAAACCAAACCAAATTTTTTGGCTGGGCAGTGTTTATGTTGGTGGTTTTGCTTCCTTCTCTTTCAGTACTATGGCATACTTTTAGCTGGGAAAGTACAGAAAAATCCACAGCTTGGCCAAGAAAGTCCCCACCTGGATTTAATGAAGCAAATAGTTTTGATCCTTCCATTTGATGTTTACAGCAGGAGATCAATATGTTTTAGTGGCAACAAAGACTTTTAACTTATGTAGTGAGCAGTGTCTCAGTTCTTAAATGATCATCTTGTATAGAACATAAAGATTGTACTGTACTTCAATGGAAAAAGTCCAGTTTGACCCTGTCCTGGAGTGGTGGTTCTTAAGGAGAAGAGAACAGGCAGACGAACTGATTATCCATCATACTTACTGCCTACATTACAATCTGTATTTGCTGCAGTTAATCAGTTTTAGGTTCAGCAATGTTATGTGATCAGAAAAGACAGGAATGATGTGACTTTACAAAAGCTTACTGAAACAATGTCACAGTGAATATGTGCCAATAATAGTATTGGTGTGGGGTTTTTTTTTCTCCTTTTGGCCGGCTGTGCACATTGTTCTCCTGTTGCTCAATGAAGTTCACATTTTTTTGTAGAAATGCCTATTTATAGTAATTTAAATAGATTAGTTAAAGCATGTTCAGAAGTCTATGTCTAAATAGAAGTTTCGTCTCGTATGTGGGTGTCACATGATCATTTAGTTTCAAACAACTATGCTTTAAACTAGTGGAGATGATGTACAGTTTTAGATAGAAGTACTATCCATTTAAAGCATATACAGGATGAGGCTTTCATCTATTTGGTTTGTAAAGATGCCCTGTTTTGGTTTCACTCCCAGTACTGCCATATATTCTTAAATCATTGTTCCTGCTGTTTGGTTGACTTGACCTTAAAGAAAAATATGTTTCGAGTTGATTATGAAAATATTCTTAGACTTTGAGTTTATTTTGTCACTTTTTATAGGTGGCTCTCTGGGGGAACAAATGTGATTTGTCCATCTCTGCTGGCCAAGACAACTCACAGAAGGTCAGTCCCATCGATTCCCTTGCGAGCCTAAAGCCCTTCATCCTGGTGGATCACTCATCCATGGTTTGGTCGACTCTTATTTCCTCTCAAAATTCAGGAAGAACTGGGTCAGTCAGAGTTGACATTGTTCTAGACAACGCAGGCTTTGAATTAGTGACTGACTTGGTTCTGGCAGATTTCTTGGTTTCCTCCGGCCTTGCTCATGAGATCCACTTTCACGGTAAATCATTTCCGTGGTTTGTCTCCGATGTCACAGCTAAAGATTTTCAGTGGACCATCCGGCAGATGATGGCAGCCAATCACATGTGGATGTCCAGAAGTGGTGTCCAGTGGCAGAACTATGTGAAGGAAGGTGTGTGGTCCTATCATGACCATCCGTTCTGGACTCTGCCCCATGAGTTCTGTGACATGGCAACTGATGCTCCAGACCTGTATGCAACCCTGCAGGAAGCAGATCTTGTGCTGTTCAAAGGCGACCTCAACTACAGGAAGCTAACTGGGGATAGAGACTGGAAGTACACAGTGGGCTTCCATACTGCACTGAGAGGCTTTAGGCCAGCACCACTCTGCAGCCTGAGGACTCTAAAAGCCAATGTCCAGGTGGGTCTGCAGCCAGGCCAAGGCGAGAATCTCAGCTCTCAAGAAGTGGATTGGATGACCAGTGGCAAGTACGCCATCATTCAGTTCAACAGCTCACTCGCAGAACAGTAAGGCGGACCTCTGGATTTCACCAGGAAGGCATCTGTCAGAATGTTACACTGAACTGTAACACACGCAGGAATCTCTTTAAGAATTGTTTAAGCCATAAGACCATTTATTTATGAGGTTCTTAAATGTTGTCTATGTTCCTAGCACATCATTATGTTTGATAACGAAAAATGCCATAACAGAGGGAAGTATTTTTCATCTATGTATTTAACATCTTTATGTACTACTTAAAATTTTAGCACTTTGACGCAGAAATATTTTCCTGTGATTGAACCGCAGCAAGATAACATCCGCAGTTTACAAATGTATCCATGGAGAAGACATAACAGTTTTGATTGCAAATAGTTTATTTGTGGTCGATGCGCTATTGAGTCGTCATGTTTACATGTATATAGAGATTCAGTTGAAATTTAGCAGGAATTTACATCTTTACATCTGAATCCTACAGCAGCAACGCATTTGCATGAGGAAAACGCTGAATGTTGCAGTGAGGCAGTCATTTTACATTGACAGAAGGCAGATGATTATATGCGCAAGAATCATTCCCAGTCAGTCTATCAGATAGCACAGTGTAACAATAACAGTCACAATGTGTGCATGTTTAGTTTAATGAAGAAAACAGACTGCTGTATATCTTTATAGGTAAAAATGGATGTCTCTGCACGCTGTTGTCATCAATCACCACTGTCAATACATCAAAAATAATATAAACTGGATTGTTCCCAATGCTTTTGAGGAAAATGCTAACACTTGGAATCATGGGTTTAATCAAAATAAAGGACTGCAATGATGATGCATTTTTCACACTGTCATATTTTACAAATGGGAAAGGCAGGCTGTGTGGGTAATGACTTGATTTATTTATTTATTTTCATAAGATATTTTCATGATTGTTTTTTCATTCAATGTTGAACTGGCTACCATTCTGATGTTTATAAATCTAGTTAATTTTTGTTCAGGATGAGTGCTTACAAGGCCTAGTTAATTCATCTGACCAATAAAACTACCAAATGTTTTCCAATGAAGTTTATACAGAATGACGAAGTTATGTTGTATATTTTTAATCTTGGGTGTAGTAATGTGTTCTTGCTGA
This sequence comes from Maxillicosta whitleyi, assembly GCA_029822895.1. Lineage (NCBI taxonomy): Eukaryota > Metazoa > Chordata > Actinopteri > Perciformes > Neosebastidae > Maxillicosta > Maxillicosta whitleyi. The sequence goes on along the minus strand of JAPSES010000098.1, from coordinate 6,160,914 downwards.
CATCACTAAATGTACATTTTATTTGAACTATTTTGATAGCATTTGTTACATGTTGACCTTGTGCATCCACTAGGTCAGGTTGGACCGAGAAACCCAGCCAAAAAACAGCTGGAAATCCTGCAACATTCAGATTATTATTCCTGATGCCCTGGGAAAACCAACTGGCATCATTTAGGTAGCTGACAGCCTTTGTGAAAGTGGTCTGTTGAGAAAATGTTACTGTGTGAAGCAGCTATCTTTAAGCCTTTTTAGGTAATTTAGCTGTTTTATTAGCTTCCCTTTTTCCTGTTTCGTAAGTATTGTTACATTTATTCTTTAAAAATGCAAGAAAATGCATATCATCATGGGTGCTAGTTGTTTTCCACTTGACCTGACATGTCCTGAAAATTAGGCTGTTTACTCAAAGATGTTGGATAGGGATGGGAAAGTGATCTTTCTGCCAAATAATCCACTTTTTTTTCCCTCAGTGGTGAAGCAGATGCATAGTTGCAGGTAGATGTATGCAAGTATAAAATGTCACATTCTAGATTTGATTTAAATCTAATGTAGTCTTAAAGACAGTGTCAGCAGTAGCTACAGTCTATTTTACATTTGCAGTGGACCATTGAAAATAATCTGTACATGTTTTTGTGCTTTTACTTATTACTTTTTTGCAGGGACTTGATGGACACCTGAGTTAAGGTACTACATTTGTGCTGTAAACATGAACATTGATTTTTATCGACTCTTTATTTGTATAAAAACTACCCCTTTTGCTTAGTTAGTGTTCTGTTTACCTGATAAAGTAATGATTGATGAGCTGGTAAACATGGCACACATCTTTTGAAATGTTTTCACCAAGAATTAATAAATTTTCTTAATCTTCTGTCTTCTATTTAAGATTTAATTTTATTTAATCATTTATTTAAAAAAAAAAATCCAAATAAAATAATGGTATTGTACTGTCCAATTGCTATCGGTGCCCATTTTGGGAGGTTGTGTAATTGTTGCCTGTTGAAATGACCTCCTAGCTCTGTTTGCTGTGTTATGGTGACCTGGCACTCAAACACAGCACAGTTATTGATCCGACTACGTCTTTAATTTGTTTATCCTTATTTTGAACCTTACTGCTGTTCCCATTGTGTCCATTGAGGTTTATGTCTGAGAGTCAGAGACAGATGAGAGAGACGAACACCGAGAGGGAGAGAGAGGGAGACAACTCAGGCAGACCCTGTATCACACGTCAGATATGAGCAGGATTCATGTGTAAGAGGTGAGTTCTGAATCATGGCAGGATTAGTTTTTTATTAGGGCTCCTTATTTTAAACTATTGCCCTGATGTTTGTCATTTCCATTGTGATTTGATTTACTGCCGAGTCTCAGGTGTATTCAGTAATGTGGGCGCAAATAGATTTGTCATACGTCATTATTTAACTGTTGAGCATCTCCTAAATGTTCAGAGACTTGTTTTTCCACGTTTTGTTCCTTAACATTTCGAGGAGGTACTGGAAGGATAGCCCAATTTTGGTGTCATTTCAGTTTCAGTTAAACTCACTGTAGAGGAATAACTTCATTGATTTCAATCTATCAATAATGACTGAAAGTTGGACGTTGATGGTTCATTTAAATAGAATAATTTATATGGTGAGAGAGCAGAGTCTGGTTAAAAAGTTTCCATCAATGATCACTTAATTGTAATCAGAAATAAAATGGCAACGGTTTATGCTTTTTTCCCCCTCCCATCTTTTTCAGGATTGATATGATTTCTTGGCAAAACCGAAAAACCAAGGCTTCTAAAAACTGAGATTAATAGGGATTTAAGGAACTATAAAATTACACATCTTAACAATTATTCCTACATTTTGTAAAGTATTCCAATTCATGGTGTAAAACTAGGTCTTGACCCAAAAAATGAGGGAGGTCTAATGAGAACTAGCGTTCCTTTCCTTAGATGCCTTTTTTTTCAGGTATCAGCTGTAAGCGTAAGGCAACATGGAAAGAAAATATTTGAACATTTATGTTATTGGTATGAAATCTGTGTGGGAATTCAGGGTTTTCCTGAGATTTCTTGACATTTTCTGTGTGCAGGTCATGTGTTGCGAAATTTGATTTAATGTACACTTTTTTTTTTTTTTTTTTTTTAAATTCAACTGCTGCCCTAATGTTTTTGATGCACTTATGTGCACTGGTAGAGGTGTTCAGGTTCCTCCCAAAATATATTTTAAATTTTCAACAAAAACTGTCATGTAATTTATCTTTATCTTAAAAATGAGACATGATGTTTAGTATGGGTCAACTTCATCCATTAGATCTGGGAGGAAAAAAGCTTTTCACATTGATTTTACATTAGTTTGATGTAGGTTTGGTTGCTACTCCTGTTTTTTTTATAATAGTTGTAAAAACCCTGCAAATCACCTTTTTCCTTTTCATTTTCCTCTCCAGCTCCTTCATATTAACGGATATGTGTTTCTAGGAGTAAGAGGAAAAGGCTCTGATGGCAAAAACCCTGTTGGAGGTTGGGAGGAGTCTTTTTGGATGTGTCTGTTTTTTACTGGGTGGGTGGAAGCTCAAGGCAGATTGAGCTGAAGAACTGGAGGAAAAGTGGACCCTTCAAGTTGTCTAACAGGCTAAAGTAAAGCAGGGAGGGTGAGAAAAGAGAGAGCGGCACTCGTCTCCACTCCCCCTCCCAGAAAATGGGAGAGCAAGTCTAAATCATGTTGCTTATCAGTGCTGTTGTGCTGTGATGTTGCTCAGACAGAGCCCGGAACAGAGCAGGCAGCCTTGCGGATCAGTACTCAGACCCAGGATCAGCTCAGAACTGGAGAGCCTCTCCCCTCAACGTCTGTCGTCTCCACCACGTGCCCCCCTAATTGACATGTACCCCGAAGAAACCCGGGGGTCTGGAGGGGTAGCCACTGTGGACTTCCTGGAAGGTACATACGACTATGCCGCCCCCACCCCTGCCCCGACTCCTCTCTACAGCCACTCCAGCAGTGGCTACTACTCTGCACCTCTGGACGCACACGGACCCCCCTCTGATGGAAGTCTTCAGTCCTTGGGCAGTGGGCCCACCAGTCCACTTATCTTTGTGCCCTCCAGCCCTCGCCTCAGCCCCTTTATGCACCCACCCAACCACCACTATCTGGAAACCACCTCGACTCCCATCTACAGGTAAGGAAATGCAGGTTTTTTTTGTTTTTTTTTTTTCCTCCAGAGGTGAATCTAAAACACCCAGGAAGCCTTTAAAACTCACATCACTGCATTGATTACTATCATATTCTTCTCAATAAATAAATAAATTTAAATATATATACTTTTTGTTTTAAGAGTGTCTTCTGATTCAAGTTGTGTTTTGCCATCTCCATGTTGTATAAGTTTTTGTTTGTGCTGTAGTTTTTTTTTTTTTTAGTATTTAACTGATATGAGTGCATTCAAAACATCAATAAGGCTGAGGGTAATTTTTTTAACTTGGTCTCTTTGCTGACTGTTTAAACAATATGATTCATTAAGAAAGTAAACTTCTTTATTTTATCTTGTATATAATAATTCATGTCTGTATTTGCAGATATCTCAGTATCTTATTGAAGGGCAGTAGGACAAAATGATACTTTGTAAATCTTTATCTTAAAAATAATGGCATTGGCACTTTGTACAGTCCTCAAAATGTAGTCAACAAAACATAATTATATAACTGCATTGTTTTGTAATCTCAGCTTTATACAAAACATTACCATTATCTCCATAGAAAGGATCAGGCTTTGCCCTGGTTTCTAATTCCAGAGATTAAGGACTTTGTCAAGGACCTTGAAAAAGGAACAATACGTAAGAATAACAGAGGTGCGTGTACAGTGCACGTGTCTTAGCCACTGTTAATCAGAATCAGTCTATTATTTTTTTTTTTAAACAATGAAAGTCATTTATGGGAGAAGCAGAGACAATATATATCGAACCCCTACAATCTGTTCTGTCTTGTAGGTCTGGGGCACCGTCCAGTCAGCAGCTGTCTTCCAGAGATGACCAGTGTGGCTCTACTGATGAGTCCTTCAGCGTGGGCGAATCTGGATCTCGGGCCGGATCTGGGGGGTTTGAGATGGCCAAGGATACACGATTCTGTGCCGTGTGCAGTGACTATGCCTCTGGGTACCACTATGGGGTGTGGTCCTGTGAGGGCTGCAAGGCCTTTTTTAAGAGGAGCATCCAGGGTGGGTACAGCTCATGTCTGTAGGGATGATATTAGAATGATACGGGGAGTTGAATTATTTTATTGCACTGTTTAATGCTACTTTATTTGTATTTTTTTCCTCCTTTACCTATAGTTTAATTGTGGGAGGGTTTTTTAATTGACATTGCATTTTATCATGTCAAGTTGTCAAAGAATTGTTGGGATTTTTATATTATGATTCTCTCTATCACCTGCCCCATCTTCTACCTCTTTATGCAAATAATACAGTGCATTGATATCAGTTTGCCATTTAAAAATATACTGATGATTTTTTTCTTGAACCACATCTTTTTTTTTTAACATTGGGTATTTTACATCAACTTTTTACTATCTTTGTATAGACTGAAGTATTTAAAGACTTTTGCTCTCAGGTAACTAAAGAGCATAGGCCATAATAATGTAGCACATCTCTGAAGAACCTCAAGAAAGAATGATTAGTTTGCTTTAAGTGCAGTGATTGTGTCCATTTAAATATCATCACATATTAATTGTAAACTGTTTGGATGAAGTTAATTTTGAGGTTAAACTAAAAACCATTATTGGTTGTTATTTTAAATGAAGGGAGCATAAATTCCCCAGGTCTGTTGTGTGAACAAGAAAACACAATCTAATATTTTCCATCTTTGTGTCCAGTCTTTCATACAACTCTTATTCTGTGTGCAGATCAAAACTCCATTTGCTGTGTCTGGCTTAGTCATGTTTGGGATATGTTGCTTTGGCATATTGATCTAAATTCTTCCAATGATAGACTGGTCATAAAGAAACCAATAATCTCCATGGCAATGACAAAGCCAAGACGCCACATTTTAATTTGCTCCATCTCGGATCCATTTAAAATGGGAATAGAGTGTTCCTGGCCACTAAATAACCTAAATCTGAACTGAACACATGAGTGGGGGGCTTGAAGTAATAGATTTTCGTTCATTTCAGGTCACAATGACTATATGTGCCCAGCAACCAATCAGTGCACTATTGACAGGAATCGCAGGAAGAGCTGCCAGGCGTGTCGTCTTAGGAAATGTTATGAAGTGGGCATGATGAAAGGAGGTAGGTAAAAGCTGTACTGGATTCAGCAGAGGTTATCACCTGGATTTGATTTAACTTCTTATTTTTTACAACTTTGTACAACTACGCTTCTCTTCTTTCTGTTATATGTCTTAATGTGCTGTTTTGGCCTCTAAGCCTAATGTTTAGCTGTCATCTATCTATCACATCTTGTTATAGAGAGTTTGGCACAAATATGAGTAAACTGGTGGATGCAGATAAGCTTCAGACTAACTTTAATATGACCTTGAAGTGGTTTCCTCTTAAGGAGTACAGCTACTGATTAGCACACACCCACAATTTTGTTTTCATACTTCTTGAATCACATACTTGAATCATGTGCTGTTGGTTTTTGTGGCGAGAATAGCATAAAAATAGCCAATGGATAAAGAATCCGTGGCTGTTTTTTAATGTGTATTTGCACGTTTTGCAATTCTATATCGCCTCTTCAAGGCGTTCGCAAAGAACGCGGTCGTGTTTTACGGCGTGATAAGCGGCGGACGGACAGAGACAAAACCTCTAAAGACTTTCATCACAAAACATCACCACATCTGGACGGGAGGAAACACTGCAGCGGCGGTGGTGGAGGAAAGTCTTCTGTGACCACGATGCCTCCTGACCAGGTATGAATAGGAATAAGTCTTTATCTTGTCACTGAGAAAATCAGATTGTTCATTTGAATAGTCTGTTGACGGTTCTCCTTTTTCCAGGTTCTCCTCCTCCTCCAAGGAGCAGAGCCACCCATACTATGCTCCCGTCAGAAGCTGAGCCGGCCCTACACGGAGGTCACCATGATGACACTGCTCACCAGCATGGCCGACAAGGAGCTGGTCCACATGATCGCCTGGGCCAAAAAGCTTCCAGGTAAGACAAAGGTAGTCACAGCATGAACTAGAAGTCCCCTCTTATTAAAACCAACTAAGTATGATATGTTTTTCTCTGCTGTCACATGGTAGTAATGGTATCGGTTCTAGTTTTTTTTTATTTCTTTTGCCATTTCCATAGTCTTCCACCAAATTTTAGGAAAATCGGTGCAGTAATTTTAAGTAATCCTGCTGTAATAGAAGAAAGGAAACAATCAAGTGATCACATAACCTTGTTGTGGAGAGGTGATACATATTTACAATCCTAATCCTCAGCAATACAAAGCTTTTTATTGTAATTTCTGCAAAGTGGGTTTTAAACACTTGACTTGTTCCAGATGCTCTCTCCAAGAAAATACGGCTTCAATGATTTCATCCCACTGTTGTGCTGGTTT
>JAPSES010000098.1:6126286-6154234 GCA_029822895.1 Maxillicosta whitleyi | reverse complement strand
TTTATTTATTTATTTTTTGAAGGTGGAAAAGGATCAAACCAGATATTACGTATCTATACTATATTCACAATATCACTGATCAGAGGGAATGAAAACATGGAAATTTCACTCTGTTGGTGTTTGTCTTCTGGTCTGATGACTGTTTTACAGCAATTTGTAACTAGAACTAGGAACTTCCAACTTGTTGATGTCATGAGCCTTTAACATCCAACACATTACAGAAAAGTAGTTGAATTCAATTAAAAAAAACTTTATTTGCCCCCAGTGAGCACATACGAGCAGCATGATTACATGAAAGTTTTATACAACTAAAGAAATGTACGAAAATAAAGGTTTAAAAAAATTATATAATATGCAATAATAATAAAAACACCTATGTACAATAAATAACATGTAATGTGTGGGTAAACTACAGAAAAGATGTGACAATTTAAATATGTCGTGTATTTTTTAGGCAATTTTTATTTGCAATTTTTACATGCATTCAGCTCTACTTTATTACTGCATCCCCCACACAAAATGTATCTTAATGTACTTTAAATTTACAATGGAAAATATGACATTTGGTTGAATTTCAGTTATGATTTCTCAGTTTTTTGTTTTTTTTTTGCTTAATACTGTAATTTTTATTTCTTAATGTTTCAATTTTCCCAGGTGTGACTAATATAGAAAACCTCACATCAAGATGAAAACACAATTACTTTTTGGCCTATTAAGTCCTCTCACAATAAAAATTGTTATTAAATGATGGATGAGCCAAAGTGTTTGACTCCAAAAAGTGTTTATCAGGAAATAAAACGTGACGAAGACATGCTTTGTATAAAACTCATCAAGTTGTTATGTGCTTTTTATTCCCCATATTTTTCTATTAAAGATTATATTATATATTCACTCCAGTATATATTTGAATCACTCGGATGTACAGATGTTCTTTGTCTCTGTGTGTTGTTCTCCATTATACTGCAGAGGTAACAGCAGAGTGGTGTGAGACCTTTAACTCACTTAGCCACACACACAAACACAGAGCCATTACAGTGACAGTAATTACAGTCATCACCTTTGAGAGGATTGTTTGGCAAATCTGCTGGCACCCCATAGAGCCTAAATGCAGTATAACACATCACCCTTTTGCATGCACACACATACGCACACACTAGTTGCACCTTCTGAGTGAGTAAATCCTGATTTTGAGGTATTACAACCTTGTGCGTCACTAAAAGCCCAAAAGTACACAGTTTTAATTGCAAGGGGTCCCAAACAGGGACAATGGGAGGGAATTGGTTGTAATTACATATGAATTTAGACAGCTGAGTGCCAGTGATAAGGCTTCTTGCTAGAGCAGAGAGATTGCAGATGGTTTCATTAAAGTAGCCGTACCCTGCCAGAAAACAAGAACAGGCATATTTTTATTTTTATGAGTGGGAAAGCATTAAACTCTGAATGTCAATGTACAACACCACCACACCACCCACCCCTTTATCCAATTATCAATGATAAAACAAGGCTTACTGGTAGATGTTTTGCTCCGTTTATGATTTTAGTGAATAATTACTATAATCAGCCTAAAAAGGCACTGACACACAAATGTCAGTGAATAATTTCCAGAGCTGATACTTTTGAGTTCAGACGCATTGAAACACTTGTTTGTTTAAGAGATAATGTCGCGTTAGAAGAGCTGCGCGGGTGTTTCATCATACTCGCTGATATGCACTTGATTTATTTAATGTTTTTTATAAATAAATATTTAGGGAAAAATGTGTAGGGTTCAAGAAACTTGTGTGGAAGCCTATAAAAAAATAACCAGAGGAAATTACGACAATACAATACTTTGCATAAAAGATAAAATGCAATAATACATGTAGTCAAAACAAGTTGGTAGAGATAAAAAATAATCTCATGAAGGAAGCATAATAAGTGCGTAAAAAATAAGTTTCAAATCAAAGTGTAAATGTTAAGGACGGATGCAATACATTAGAACTGACACCACAGGACACTTCCTCCAAACATAACTTTTAACATAACTTAGTGTATTTTTAATACTGGACAGTTTTGACCTTTACATCACAGATAGCAGCTGGTAAAAGGACCCACGTCAGCATAAACGGACACTGACCGAGCATATTTGGTATTAGGTAACGGTCATAAGCAGTCGATTGAAGCAGAATCGTAGTCCGTTCTCTGTAGACAGATGCAGGCTTTTCCCCCTGTGTCTCAGCATCCATTCAGCTGCTGTAGGGGTCAAGAAAATCCATATTCAATCCGTATAGTCCTCAGTGGCTGACCTCAGAATAGACAGTAGATTTAAGCCTTTTTCAAGAATGCCAAATATAATCTCTTTAATATTATTTTACCAGATTTAAGTGATCGACATAATTAAAATATACGTTGGATATAGACATTTGCCTTTACATTTCCATATACTACATCTATTCTTTACTTGGTGGTGTGTTTTCCCAGGGTTCCTGCAGCTCTCCCTCCATGACCAGGTGCAGCTGCTGGAGAGCTCATGGCTGGAGATTCTGATGATCGGGCTCATCTGGAGGTCCATCCACTGCCCCGGGAAACTCATCTTTGCACAGGACTTGATCCTGGACAGGTGCTAGCCAATGCTCCTTACGCTTTTTTTTTTTTTTTTGATCTTTTCCTCCTCATTTGTCTACACCTCACACAAGAGTGATACATCAGCATTGTAGATTTTCCATTTCACACCTCAACAGCCATTGTGCCATCCCAACATGTCAGTCCAAGAGTGAAAGACTAATTACATGTTCCCCATGGAGAGGAGCCTCTCTACCCTGAAATACCCCCTCATCATTACAGCGCTGAGCATCTAACCAGGACACAGATTTAATGAAAGCCTTAATGTAAGGAATGATGGAAGGAGGAAGAAGAGAGCGACAGAGGGGAAAAGATGAAGGTGAAAGAGGCAAAGGAGCGAGAGCTAAATGATGAGCAGAGAGGATGAGAAAATAAAGATGCAGGCAGAGTGGAGATGTGGCTGTTTTCGGCTTTACAGGCACAGTCTGTTCTCTCCGTTTCACCCAGTGTTCAAGTAAACAAGCTCCCCAAACCATAGCATGCACCGGAGGAAAAAGCAAGGGATGGAGTAAGACAGAGGGATGGGACAGACAGATGCAGGCGGACAGAGCTTTTATCCTCTGATGTGCTTGATAGACCCATTTGATTCCGAAGTGTATTACAGAGTATTATCTGTAAAACCTGCTCTGTCCTCACCAATTGGACATGATGACTTAAATGCTGCGGGTCAGGTTTGACAAATTCCCTTGGCTCAGAGCTGTCCAAGTTTATCGTCTCTCTAACCACCAGATATTATCCAGCTTTCTATCACTTTTCAACTGTCTGAAAGATGGAGTATTGCAGTGATTTGGTCCATTAGTTTGTCTGCCTTTTTTCTTGGTACATTCATAGTCACACATTAGTCGAGTGTCTTTTCCTCTTACACTCATTCAGTCTGACTTTTATTTCATCACTCATTTCTGTGGCCTATAGTTTTGTACAAGAGCAGGAAGGCAAAATATCAGTATGAAATCTTACAGTCTTTTTTTTTTTTTTTTCATTGTGTAGAAGTGAGGGTGACTGTGTGGAGGGAATGGCTGAGATCTTTGACATGCTGCTGGCCACCGCCTCCCGCTTCCGCATGCTCAAACTCAGACCTGAGGAGTTCGTCTGTCTCAAAGCGATCATCTTACTCAACTCTGGTGAGGCAACACGTAAAGTCTCACAATACCCGCTGATCTGCCATGTTCAGGGAACTGAAAACAAAGCGATGCCTGAAAATACTGACACTCCAATAAAAACACACATATTACTCCATCCACATGCAAACAAAAGTTAGTTTCTGAGAGGAAATATTGACGTACAGCGGTGTAGATGTGAACCCTGCTCAGACACATTAGCTGAACACAGTGTTCTGGAAAAACCTGTACTGTCAATATGCCCGATAACTGTTCCCATGACAACATGAGACAGCAGACAAGGGCTGTGTTTGTCCCGGAGATTGAGGTATTCTATACGGGGAAGTGCCTAGACTAAAATACCAGTGAGATGAGACTGACACAGCTGCTGGGTCCACATGAACTTTTGATTGCTGCGGGCATATCTGCGACTGCAATTAATATCTTTGCTCTCATTTTTCCATGATGTTCGATTTTATTTAAAAATAAAAAAATACAGTGTAGTTTGAACCTGAATTTGACTCCAGTTGAGTGACATTGAGTTACATTTACGGTCATACACATTCTGGTTCTCCTGCGTATACATAAACTTCTCACTAATAAATCTGACTGATTTTCTTCTTCCAGGTGCCTTCTCTTTCTGCACCGGTACTATGGAGCCTCTACATGATAGCGCAGCAGTACAGAACATGCTGGACACCATCACTGACGCCCTCATCCATCACATCAGCCAATCAGGATGCTCGGTGCAGCAGCAGTCGAGGCGTCAGGCGCAGCTGCTCCTTCTGCTCTCCCACATCAGGCACATGAGGTAAAACATGTACAAGAGGTCTTTTTTATTATTATTATTATTATTTATTTTTTACCAAATTAAAAGTCTATAGTTTTAGAAATGTTGCCTTGCCTTAAACATGATTTAATTGCACACAGAGCGGTCAAAGGGTTAGTTTTCCTTTTAGAGACATAAACCAGTTTAAGCTTGATGATCTATAACAGGGAGGCAGATCCTTTGTTTCATGTCCGTTTCTAAATTATTTTTTACGTGTATATTGAACAGATGTAACAGAATAAACCACAGAACAAATTTCATGCTTCTGTGGAGGTTAAAGGAGATGTTTATTTATTAGGATCAACTGTTGGCTTTTCTCTTGTAAAAGTTGTTGTGACAAATCCACAATATGAGTAATTTTATATAAACAGTTTGTGTTTTTCTTTCTACTATGGACAAGTTGGTCTGGGAGGCTTAACAGTTAAAAGAAAGTTTGTAATCATAAATTGCTTGTAGGTGTGAACATGATACTGATAGGTTACTTGTCTCTATGTCCACGATCCATTCTACTACCACTACTACTATAACGAAAAACAATAATAATCCCCTTTTCTTTTTAGAGCTGCTATATAAATACAGTTTACAACATGCTTTGACAGCAATATATATATATATATATATACTTCATTATAATATGTTTTAAAAGAAAACAAGAATCAACAGCCTCAGTACACTAACCTGATTAAATTAGTGCAATAAAAGACAAAAGGAGAGAGACTCCATTGCATAATAAAAACAGTATGAAGTGGTTACACAACTATAGAAATAAAAGGAGGAAGGAGCTAAAAACAGAGGGAAGTTATAAAAAGTAAAACCAAAGTAATTCAAATGAGTGATATAATGATAATATTAGTATTAATGCTCTGTTCTGTACTGCCTTCATTGCTGCTATAGCACTGCTGACTATAGATGCTAAATTGTTCTTGTGTATGTAGTGATAATTAAATCTGAATCTTAAGTTTAGGAGCTAACATTTTTAACTTTATTATGGACAAAGATGAAAATAAAATGTAGAACTATTAAAATAAATGTACAAAAACACCTCTAAGTAGGATTTATCTCCAGTAAAACAAACAACCTTAAGATCCCTTAGTGCCTACATTTATTTACACTTATTTTAAAAAATTAATTTGTGTTGTTGCTGCCAAGCAGATGCTAAATTAACTCAACTATTAACTGTTGATTTGAATATAGCACATATTCAGGTATATTGGGTATTAGAATTTTCTATTTAATATTTTTTACACTTTATATTCTTTTTGTTTTGTATTTCTTTTGCTGCTGCCTTCATTGTTTTTAATCTGTAAAGCACTTTGTGAGGTTTTCTCTGTGATAAATGCTATATAAATAAATGTTAGTTACTTACATGCAGTAACTATTACACAATTTGGTGAAATGAGGCGTAATTGACAGTAATTACAAAGAAATTTTCCAGTTTCAGGTTTGTAGAGTGTCTTCTTGATTCTACTATTGCTCAGTTCCTCCGGTCAACAAACAAAGCAAAAATTCTGTAAAAATCAGTAGAATGTAATGAAATTCACAACGCTGTTATAGAAACAAGCTGTTGAAACTGATCCATGAACATCAGGGATCAGAGGTAACTAGGAAGGACGTGTACCTTTAGAGTTTGGAACATTATCTCATTACAAAAACGTGAAAAACAAGACTGACACAGCTTTGTGTTTATGTTCCCTCTAGTAACAAAGGCATGGAGCACCTCTACAGCATGAAGTGCAAGAACAAAGTGCCTCTGTACGATTTGCTCCTGGAGATGCTGGACGCCCACCGCCTCCACCGACCCGTCAGACCCATGGAGACCTGGTCTCAAGCCGACAGAGACCCTCCCTCCACCACCACAACCACCAGCAGCAGCAGCGGTGGCGGGTCCACTTCAGCCGGTTCCCCTTCTGGGCCCAGAGGCAGCAGCGTGGGCCCCAGCAGAGCCCCTCCAGGCCCAGGGGTGCTGCAGTACGGAGGGTCCCGCTCTTCTGACTGCACCCACGTTCTATGAGATGGAGCATCAGCCACCACCTGAAGGTCAAATACATACCATAATTTATTTTTATGGATGGTGTGTTTAGTTTAGAAGGGCTCGAATGACAAGACGTGTACTAGAATCCATTTTATGAGCTGATTATTTATAAATTAAGTGATTTTCTAGTTGTAGGTGTTGGTAGTTAGAGGTTATTCCAGCAGCAGCAGGTCTTCTTTTGCACTGTTCTAATTCACTGCAGTCTGAGCTTCAATGCAGGTATTCTTCATTCTGCTTTTCATTATATCTGTGATTACGGCTTTTATGGCTCTACAGCGCAGCGTTTCCAAAAGGTGTTAAGTCATATCGTCCGCTACTGTGATTGAAAATGATGAGCAGCTAACTTTTCTTTTTATTGCCTTGACCAAAGTGCACTTCTGGGTTTAAGGGGCATTATTTTCACTATGTTTAAGGGATAATTGTACTCTAATCTACAGTAAACCCTATGAGAAAACCTGATAAATACATGTGTAATCATTGCAGTTTTCGTAAGGAAAAACGTATCTGTTTAAAAAAGGTAAAATATTCAACAAATGACAAAGTAATGAGAGAAACCAAGCTTCATTGTTGGTTAACATGTTGCGCTTTTCTACCATAGGTTTGTTTTCTATGCTTCATGCACCAAATTTTTTTTGGAATTAGTTTTTACTTCAGCATGTGTGTGTTTTTGAGCAAAGGACTGACAGTATTTGAGGCACTGAGCTAATACAAATGATTGAGGTGTAGCTGCAAACATGTAAAAGCTTCAACCAGTAAAATATTCATCCTTTAATGATGTGATCATGTGTTAATTCTGACTGGATTTACACACCCTGAAAATCCCATACGTCAAAAAATAATTACAAGGTGTGATTGTTGACAAATAAAATGAATTGGATGAAATGGACACAAAAATCATTTGTAACGATTAGCCTCAAAATGTCAAATACTGAAAATTGTCCGACTTTCTAAAGATGAGGATAATGTCTTTAAGCCGCTGTTTCATCCAACTAACAAATGTATTAAACTTTAAAACTAATCATCCATCATATTAAGATCTAAGCTCTGTCATATTTCATGGAGCAGCTTTACAAATGTATTGGATTTGTAGGAAATCTCACTTTAAGTTTAGAAATTAGATAAACACAGGGATACATAACCTTTTCGAAAACTTCACTTCAGGTTCCTAAAATTACATCTGGCCACTTCACTCGAGTGTAAATCCAGTCAAGCCTGACCAGACTGTCATTTGTTTACTGTGCATAAAAATAAAATCATTAACTGGCAAAATGTTCTTTATCAACGTTTTTGACAGTTAAACTTGAGGTCAAAGAGTCGTTGGAAAACAGGGTAAATATTTCAGGTTTTATTTTTTTGCAAAGTCGGCATTAGCAAACTGTACATACATAAATAACCATTTTCATATTTCATTTTTTTTGTTTTGTTTTTTACAGATTCTGGTTTAACAACGCAGTGATTCTAATGTGTCATCACAGCGGAATAATTGTTACCATTATTACAAAGCACACTATTTGAATATCACAGCCGTCAAACTTAAACACTACCAGTGATTGTTTGGCTTCTTAAAAGCGAAGTGACTTTTAAGTGCATGCTCAAACAGATAAAAAAATAACTGCCCTGCCCTGTATTTAAAGGGCATTTCAACATTAATATACAAATTACTTATTCTGAGCAAGAGATCTCATATGTGTTTTTCCCACATATTTGCCCCCAGATGATTAAATACTGAAGTTAAAAACAGGAATACAAGCCTTGGCTTTTGGGGAAAGAAGTCGGCCATCTTGGCTGGACGGCTTCAGTGCAGTACCTTCAACGGTGCTCTCAGTGCTTTAGCTTCAGATTTCAGCATCAAACAAAGACTTCATTTCCAACTTTTTAGCAGAGATGTGTGGAGCAAAAAACTATTAAGCTACCTCAAATCCTTCAGAGAGTACTTGAGTTTTTATTTCTGTGCTGTTTCAGTTGTCGTGTCTTGAGTCACAACGATTGAAATGTGTCGTTTTGGAACAAAACTCTTCACATCTAAGACTGAATGATTGCTACTCTATCTGCAGCTCTACTCTACAATTTACAGGTACAATACCCCACTCTGAAGGTGGCGCTTTAGCTTCATTACTAACAATCTATGAACTGATTGAACACTAAATAAATAATAGCAGCACTGGATATCATGGACAAAAAGCACAGTGGACTTTGGCTCCCAACGTACAGTATATAAATAGTGCTTTGCTTTTCATTGATTTCACTGGTTTCTTCAGAAACCTTAAAAAATAATATACACATTTAAGTTAAAACAGAATTCAAACAACGTGAAATATTTGGGCAGGGGTGCTCCAGGTGTAGGTCCATTCATTCTGGAGTGTGTGTGTATGTGTGAGTGTGGGGGGGGGGGTTAAAGGATAGAGGTGATTTCAGGACAGTGTGTGTGCAATGTTAGTGAGTCTTCATATCACCTCTGATTCACTTCATAATGCATGCAGCTTCCAAAAAATAGGGACAGTCTGTAGCTTTAGGGCACAGGGTGAAGGAAACATTCACAGGAGTCAGTGGAGTCCTTGGCGAAGCGACAGGTGGGTGTTCATGTGATGCTCATATGGGCGGAGGTCCGTTGGTGTAGCGCAGCATCGGATGGAAGGAGCGGGCAAAGTTGTTGGCGTGGTGGCAGCTGTAGTCCTGCTCCGTCATCGGCACCAGACAGGCCAGACCGATGAGGAGCAAGAGGAGCAGCTGGACGGGGAGGGCAGCCCGGAGGACCCGAAGCAGGAAAGACTGGCCTTTTGACGAGGAGGAGGAAGAGACAGAATCTGGGAGGTCAGAATGGGAGGAAACGCAGCCAGCGGCGCCTGGTGATCTGCCCCGGCTGCAGGAAGAGACGAACTAGTGTTAAACAACAAACAATTTCTAGTATTTGCAAATTGTGCTAAAATAGAAGAAGTGCAAGTTCCTCCTAAGACTCTTACAGGGTGTCGACACTTTAATGTTTCGTGAGATCAATTTGACCCAAAGTTAAGTCTGAGCTTTTCTTTTCTTTTCCTTGTTTAGGTAGTGCAGGTAAATACAAACGTAAGTAGTATACATGGGATTCTATGCACAGATTGCATTACTTTAATCAAATTTTTTTCTGAAAAGGTAAGTACAAATAGGGTTTAAAGGTTTCATGTAGAACAAGTTAATCTGCACCGACAAAAATGGAAATTAAATAATACTAATTTCAAACTGATATCCAAGACAAACTGGACACTTCTTCTACTTTAGTTTGAAAACGTGTCTTTTTGCAAATACTGTTCCTGGTCACAAAAAGGTGCTAATGCTCAACAGGAAGAAAAGCAAAACACAAGAGTGTAGGAGAAACACCCAGATCCAGCAAGCAGTTTAACACACTACAATAGTGAGAACACACACGTACAAGACCTGCAAACACACAGGACATGAGCACATACGACAGAGTGTTAACCACTGGCACACACAGACAGCCGGCTCTTCCCTCACACTGGGAAACGCTCTGGCTTCAAAGCCGAGTGTATAAGAGTTCAATGTCACGTCTCATTCCAAACAGAAGCAGGAGAATTGCCAAACGCCTCTCCAGAGATTTCCACTGTTGGAGCCAAAACTGATGAGGAGGAACAGTGTGTTCTTATTCCGACTCATCTCCACCGGAGCTGGAGGAGGGTCAGACCCGCTGACTCCCATCCAGAACCGACACTTTGCACAGTTTCATTTTGATCTGCAGCTGCTGTGGCAACACACGAACGTGCATTTTTAGAACGGAATAAAATTTTCTGCAGCCCATGTCTTTGGGGGTAAACAGTCCCTGCTTCTCGAAAAAATAAAAAGCTATCACAAACTTGTTATTTCTACTGTTGACATGATTAGGCTGAAATATTCTGGTGTTTAATGACAAATCACAAAGTCAAATCAGAAATGACAGATATGAGTTAAGAGGTCTGGAAGGAAAGGAGGAAAGAAAGTGGGAGTTAAACTGTAAATGCATCATATCCTGCTTAAAAAACTAAGAATGAAACAGGAAGGAAACATGAGAAAGAAAAACAAGCTAAAGGAAAAAGGGGTTACTGGGATTCTCATAGTGCCATCTAGTGGCCGAGACGAAAACTACAAAATAAAAGACAAGAAGCCAGAGGCAGGATGAAGAGGCAGGACATCAGAATGGAGCAAAGAGGAGCAGCGGCGATGATGCAAAGAGAAGCAGGGAAATAATACATTTGAAGAAGAAGGGGAGTGGCCTGGTGTAGGCGATTCCCCACTGGTTTAAGAGCTGGTAACATGGTCTCTAGAGTGAGGGAGGATCATGGAACACGGGGTTACAGCAGCCACTACTAAAATCAGATTCTACTGATTTAGAAGATCTACATCCCAAATACAGAGTTAATGTGATTGTCACTGATTGATTTTCCCATTATAATTTATTTGTAAAAAATCAAAAAAAAATTGAGGTTCTAGTGCGGCATAGCTTTGGTTCCATCATCATCCCATGAATCTAGAGTCCAAGAGAGAGGTACCTGTGGCGCAGTCTGCTCTCAGGGTGTCCTGGGTGGGCCTGACTACTTTTGCCTCGGGGCTGTGCCACGTAATGAGCAGGGAGGGGTAAAAGAAAGAAAAGAATGTTTCAGTCAAGGGCAAATAAAGCTTCAGATGAGAGTAAAAACAACATAAAAAAGAGCCATAACATCGCTACAGAAAGATCATCATCAACCAAAGAGCAGCCACATAACCGATGACGGTGATTGACTTTCAGAACCAAGAAATCTGGCTTCTCAAGGTGAGAATAATGAAAGGTTTAAGTAAATCTGCCAGGTTTAAATGTCCTTTTTATGCGTGATGTCAATTACAGCAGTGTGCTATCAGTGAAACGAAAAGCCAGGTTTTCTTGTGTATTTTTGGCAGATTGATATGGTTTTGGCAGCAAAAAACATCTCAAATAATAGAAGGGGCAGCAACAAATTTTTGTATACAAGTTAGCAGTGGAATTAAAAAAAGGGAAAACAGTTTATTAACCATAAAAAAATAAGGCGTCGGTGGAGAAGGGGTATCTATGAGGTATCTATGTGGGAAAAGAAAGGAGGAGGCTCTGTGCTGTGGGTCAGGTCATGTTATTTTGCCGTCTTATTTTGAGCCACAGCCCAATGGAAATAAAGAGGAAGGACATTACCAGTCGTCTGCGGTGGCCGGTCACCTCGGAAACGGGATCAGCGGACTCGCACACCTCCAGTTTACCAACAGGCAGCGGTAGGAAATCCTGAAAATACATCAAAAACAGTCATATATATCAGTCAGTGGGACCACACCAGCACTTTTACATTTTGCTTCTAATACTTATGTTCTTTTTATTTTAGCAGTACTGTTCTACACCGTGTACTACAGTATTTGCATTTTGTTGAACTCATACTTTTATTTAATTCCTAATTTTCCCCTGCAAAATGAGTCCATGCATTTCAGTCTTTATGTATGATTCCTTTTATTTCATGTTGGTTGTTAGTGAAAATGTAGGTTTTATACCCTGCAACCACTGTTATACACATTCTTAAATTTGACTTTACACATAAAATGAACAATGCCATGCAATTCTAACTTGTGTACCACAACTAGGTATGGTCACAAGTGTATTCAGACATATATAGATACCAATGCAAACTTCATGGAACTAACAACAAAGGCTTACACTGTCAGGAGTCAACAGCAAGGGTAGAACCCCCCAAATCCCCCCCAATCTTCTACTTTATATAAATCCATCCACAATATTTGTTAGACAATTGATAAGAACTCAGTTTGAGCTACATCGACCTGATAGTAGCAGAATAATGGTCAGAGAACCAATTTTTTTCCATAAAACGCCACCTAGTGAATGAAAATGACACCATATCTGGACGGTAGCAAGAAGATGGACATTTGTACAATGGTCAATATGAACATATTTTATCTCAGTTGGTTTATTATTGCTTGATTTATGGCCAAAAAATGATTTTCAGTTTCATTTGAATGATTGATGATATTCATAGAGAAGCTGAAATCGATAGGTAGAAGAAATCCAAATCTGTTCTGGTTATCACCCTCATACGAAGGATTTCCAGTGGTCGAGGGAAAACCATTACATCCTCAAAACTTTAGGGATTATAATGACAATAATGAAATGACTGTATTTTATAGATATACATAACCATAGTGCACCAGTGGGATTAAATGGATTCAGAATAATAGTAATAGTAAGTATAGTCCAGATACGTCTACTAATGGAGAACAGATTCAACAGTTCATCAGACCTGTTGTGTGTCCATGGCCTCCAGTCTCCTCTCCAGTCCCTCCAGGTCTGAGCTGACCTCTCTGAGGAGCAGCCGAAGCCGGTTCCAGATCACGTGGACCTTCTCCTGGGCCTCCAGACACTCGCTGCCCTGGACCTGGACCTGGATCTGCTCCGGGGCCTGGGACTGGAGCAGCAGAGTGGGAGGTTTGGTGTTGACCAACAGCTGGCTCGACAGCTCCTGAAGGGACGACACCTTGTGCTGCGAGTCCAGCAGCTCCCGCTTGATTTGCTGCAGGACAGAAAAAACATCCATGTTTTTTTAGGTGGTGTTGTGACGTTTTGTCCACATCCAGGTGTGTTAATCTGACTTCTCTTTGCATTTATGTGTTTATGCCGTTTACACGATCACTTCAATAATCTGATGACTCGGATCATGATCAGAGTCTTAGTGTTTTATGGTCATGTAAACCTTTGAAAATACTTGAATTTCAATGTATTTTCAAGGTGTTGAATTTTAGTTTAAGTGCTCGCATTTATGATCCTATGATGTGATTTATTTATTTATTTCTAATATTAACTCTGCCGGGTTAGACAGCAAGTCAAAGCTACTTACAAAGGGGTGGTACATTGTGAAAAATAAAACTTCATGTCAAAAAAGAAAATTAGCAGGTGCTCTCATGTCAACTTCAGGTACATTTTTATGTTAAACTTTGTCTTAGTGTGAATGTGTCTTTGTGTTTGTGTCTTTGTCTCCTTTAATTTGTAAAGTTTTCGCTTTTATGAAACAGAATTTTTAGATTTTTACAGCATACAATTACTTCTTTGGGATAAAAATTGAAAAAAAAAAAAAAAATCATGAGCATATGTATTTGTGTAGATAAGTGAAAAATGTAAATATGAGCCATAAAAGTGCTTGAGTCTGACCTCAGAACATGTGTAGGAACTCTGAATATTATAGATATATGACAATATAAAAACACACCAAACATAATCCGACTGTACCGTCAGTGTTTTGTGATGAACTCGTAATGTTTCACGGTCCACTTTAGGAGGGATGGGAACCACCTCGTTCCTTCTGCGGTCGATGTTCTCCAGCCACAGCAGCAGACCGTGACTCATCTCATGGAACTCCTGAACAAAAGATGTCCATGTGTTATATAATTTTGTTTTGACCAGTCAGTGTTATTGTTATTCTAATTATATATTCTGAGCAGTTTAATTTCTTTTTTTCAGTTCTGTTACAATCCCAAATGTAGAAACGTAAACATGAATAATTCCCTTTTATTACCTGGCACTGCATCAGCGCCCTCTGCAGTTCCTCCCTCCAGTCCTCCAGAGAAGAACCCAGTCGATCCCAGCGGGAGTTCATCTCTTTAAGGCCGTCTCTCAACTCCCAGGCTTCCTCGGAGTCGGGTTCCGATTGGAGGAAATCTGCGCTCCTCAGGTTGATGGACAGGACCTCGGACTTGTGGCCGTCCATGGCTTTCTGCAGCTCCTGTGACAATAAACAGAGAAGGCAGAGGTAAATAGGTCAGACTGAGGTGTTACTAGACTGACATGATCCCAGTTCAGGTTTCCACACCTCCTCAGACTGCAGTCGGACATTTGGATATAGGTTAGCGAAGCCCCTGTGGGATTCAGAGTGATCTATTTATAGAGCAGAGATATGCCGCCTTATGTTTGTGAAAGGCCCCTGAGCTCTGGGTGTGTGTTTGTGTTTGTGTGAGGACTGGCGTAAGGACAAGCTTATTAGTACAAGGACAAAATGAAAGGTCAGTAGAGATAAATTATAACAGACAAAACAACACAAACAGGAAGCGCGACAAAATATATACGAATGGAGATGCTATCAGATCGAATTAATCAAAAATGTTATGATTCAAGGCTGTGCTCAGACAACGGGCACAATCAGATGATGTGAGTCAGATATGTCTGCGCAACTCAAAATCGCATTGGTATTTCATCTCCTGCATTCTAACGTGGGCTTTTTTTTTTTTAAGTTTTTTTTTTTTTTTTTAACACGGTGCAGATTTGGTTCAGTTAGTTTTACTTTCATACAGCAAAGGTTTCTCAGACGGAACTGAAAACTCAAACAGTTTTAGGAGATTGATCACATTAAATTGCGTTTTATGTCACACCAGTTCTTAAGGCATGTGTTGTGCTGTACGTACGCATTCTCCATCTTTTCTGTGTTTTTTAACACCATTTGATTGCGTGTTAATTTATGCCAAAATCTCCAGTTCACATAACCCCAGCCCTCAGTGCAGGTTATTTGAGGTGGCGTGAACATATTTCTGGAAAGCTTATAATATGTACAGATAACACAGCAATTAAAAGTGGTGTGTATATTTATGTGATTTCATGATTTCACGTTGATTTTTAGACTCAACATGTGGTTCCAGGTACAACAAACCCCGCCCCTCACATGAATTGTAGCTTATTCTGGCATCGGTCCAGCTGATGTCAGCAATGATGATATCAATTGCCTCTACGTATGTTCCAAGTTTGAAGTAAATCGAAAGAAAATTGATGTTTTTATAGGCACGTAAAATTTTGCCCATTATAAGTAAATGGGAGAAGCAAAGAGATTTAAAAAATTCATAAGAAATTTGAACTCTGACCTACTTTTCACAAAATGTAATCACTTCTATTCTGGCTCACTGGCAGTCTATAAATCCAATTTGGTATCAATTCAACCAATAGTTTGACTGCTACAGACATGTGAAATGTCACTCATTATAAGTAAATCGGAGAAAGAAAAAAAAAAAGATTGAAAAAGTTTTCAGTTCGACCTATTCCTAGCATTCTACAAACCAAATTTGGTATGAATTCAACCAGTAGTTTTGCTGCAAGAGCGTTAACGAACAAACCAAACCAGAAACAATACCCTTTTTTTTGTGGGGGGGGGTATGTAAGTGTGACAGTATCCTCAGACTCAGTCGTACTGGAAATCATGTGAATGTGAATGCATTGATGTGAGTCATAAGCAATGAATATAAATAGGGTGGACACCTGTCAGTGGATGATTACAATAAAATGCCTCTTTCTTCTCATTATAACCTCATTATCATCTGCTTTTATGTTCATGGACTTCCATTGCACACTAATCTGTAAACATCGTGGCCTAAATGTTTACTTCTGTACATGCTACTGTGTGTGTGTGTGTCACATGTGATGAAAAATCTAATATAAAGAGTCAAACTAATAATAAACATTCACAATCTGAGCCATGACTCAGAGTGAACGCAGCCTGAACATCTCCATCCATATATTTTTAATGTGATGCAGTGACAAACCCATCACATTTACGCACTAGTAACACATTTTACACAAACCTTGAGCCTCTTGATTCGTTGCTGGATGGTGTGTATGTCGGTGCTCAGGTGCAGCCCTCGGAGCTGGCTCAGTTCGGCCTCAGACTGACCCAACCAGGCCCTGGTGGTCTGCAGATCTGAGATCAGCTGCTGCCACTGCTGCAGGTTCTGCTTGTGCCTGTGTTTGTCACTGAGAGACTGAGCCTGGATCAGCTCCCAGCGCTCGATCACACCTGCAGGTAAACCACACATTTAGCCCAGCTCGGTGTGTGTTTGCAGAGGAAACGTGGCAGTTGTGCGTTTGTATGTCGCTGACCTGAACCCTGAGTGTCTGGGCCGCCGGGGTTGGTGAGTCCAGGCATTTCATCCTCGTCCTCGGTCAGTTCTCCCTCTGCCCTTTTAACTTTGTCTATGCTGTCGCGACACTCCGACATAAGACGCATCTGGAAAGACGAGACGATTCAGATGAATGTCCAGAGTCTGGGGCTGACCACAGAGAAAGCCCCGCCCCCCTGGTTTTAAGTCTGGTGTTAGACACCACGAGCTGGAGCTGGCCCTCAGACCTCAGTGTGTGCGCCGGGTTGTATTTTATTGTATTTGGATGAGGTCCATGATACACTGTGGGGCCACTCCATTCAAATCTTAAAATCAATTCTAAAATTAACAGGAAGTCAGAGCAAAGATGCAATAATTGGAGTTTAGTTTTGTATTTTGTTACTTTGTCGTGTACGTTTTAATGAGCATTTCACCTCATTAAATAGACGATATACACATACATACATTCGCTGAAAAAATTACGAGACCACCCCTTGTTTTCTTCAATTTCTTGTTCATTTTAACGTCTGGTACAACTAAAGGTACATTTGTTTGGACAAGTATAATGACAACAAAAAAATATCTCATAATAGTTTAATTTCAGAGCTGATATTTATCTATTTTCCATGTTTTCTTCTTAAAAACCCAAATCAGTTCAGTTCTTCCATCAATATCTATGTCAAAAACAGTGCTTTTATTCATCCCATGTTTTCTTTTCTGTCTGTTTTAGTCACATGACACACACAGGAGTTAGTATTGGACTGAATAACCATTGTTTTTGATGATTTTTGATGGTTTAATAATTTTTTTTATGACTATGTACTTGTGCTGTAACAACATGATACAATCCAGACTGTTGCTTGTGGTGCATATTTATACACTGTGATATTTCTACCTTTAGTTTCTGTATATTTTGATAATTTTTACCTGCAAAGACATGAAAAAAAACCTAACTTGTGGTGGTGACTTTAAAACTCAGTAGATTTAATTAACATTTCAGTCTAAAACAAAGCTTTATTCTCTTCTGGACTTCAAACCGAGTATTTATTTCATAATATTTAATATAATATAATGCAGCTGTAGATCAGCAGACTCACGTAGCCTGTGTAAACGGAGTCCATGTCTGGGCTGGAGCGGTTGGCGTTGGCCTCCCTCTGCTGGAGGTGGTACCGACCTGCATCCAGAGCCTGGTCCAGCTGCCTCAGACTGGCCTCCAGTTGACCCGGATCACCTGCAACAGTGCCACAATAGATTAAAAAACAACAATATCCAAAAAAAAATGATGGATGACTAATTTCTTTGTTGACATGCTTGCTAGTGGTGAATGAAGTAGTCAAACCATGCTTTGATCTGAAATGAAAGGTGATGGGACGTCGTGACAAAAGACAGAAACTGGTTTTAAAACAATGATATTAGCTGTGAAATTAATGATGAAAAAAAAAAAAGAATCAAACACAAATACAAATTCGATGAACGTGTGACAGTTGGATGAGTTGGACTTCATGCAATGGTGTCATATTTGCATGTTGCACTGTCTTCAATGATGGGACATGCAATTTAGTGATGATTCTAACATGGTACAGAACTGTTAAAAGAGTGAGTTTTTAGTTCTAAAACTCATCACATGCTTTCCTGCCTTATCCTGACTGTTTCGTACCAGAGGAGGATTTCAAAGTGTTCTCAGTCAGTTTTATATAGGCTTCTGGACTCTCTGGAATAACTACATCTGGAAAGAGAGAAATAAAACATACACTACTTATAATGTGGGCATGATTCAAAGTGATACTGATCCTCAACTATGATTCGTGTCTTTTAGGATGTGGATGTTGAACCTACTGCTCTTTCTTAATAGTT
The DNA here is from genome assembly GCA_029822895.1 of Maxillicosta whitleyi. Lineage (NCBI taxonomy): Eukaryota > Metazoa > Chordata > Actinopteri > Perciformes > Neosebastidae > Maxillicosta > Maxillicosta whitleyi. The sequence continues at coordinate 6,135,939 of JAPSES010000098.1, read as the reverse complement.
CATTATGGTCTTGTTTTCATAAAATGTTTGTGTAGTGATTTTTACTCCTGTTTTTGGTTTGGTTGTTTGTTGACACTGTAGTAGCAAAACTATTAGTTGAATTCATACCAAATTTGGCTTATAGTTTGCTAGATGTAATAACATTTTGGATAAAAGTACATCAAAGTTGAAATCTTTTAGGAGAATTTTACATCATCCCCCCCCCCCCTAATATTTCAGATGTCTGGAACAACATCAATTTTGTTTCCATGTATTATTTTTCAAACTTCACACCTATATAGAGGCAATTTATAATCTGACATCAGGGGCGGGGCTTATTGTGCCTGTGCACCACTTGTTTTTCTTGCATTTCTTATTTTACGTGAAGTACCGTACTGTGTAAAATCCACCTATAGATTTGTATATTCATTTTTCAGTCTTTTCAATTGATTTAAACCAAAAAATACAAGGAAAATGTATATGCCATTTTTGTGTGTTTTTGACACTGTACAAACTAAAGACAGCATTTAGTGAGACCTGTGTTCCCGTATTAACAAGTAAGACAAACATTCAGAAACGTCTCACATGTGTTGAATAAAACCTGGCATAAAAACAACAGAAAATTCTTACTGTTCTAAACAAGTGTTAAACATTTTATACATAAAAGGACATGACACTAAATACTTGACACTTTTTTTTTCCATTCATGTTTGTTTTTAATGCTGTACATATAATATTTTCTGAGAATGTGATCATTGCGACTTTGTTAAAAATGCCATTTTAACACTAATAGATGAAACATTTCTAAAACTAATTCAACTTTAATGGCATATGGAGTATAATTAAATTCAGGATGTGTTGGTATTCACCTTTCTGCCTTTGAAATGAGTAGAAAAAGCGCAGCGAGCCTAAGTAATTCTGTTCAACACCTCTGAAACATAAATGTAAACCTGTCCAAAGTTTCAGGAAACATACCATAGCCTTCCATCTCAACTATAGAAGACTAGGAAATCTAGGCAAAAAAACCCTTAAACATCTAAAAGAACACGTATTAATGTGTTCAAAAATATCTAACAGACCATAAAGGAATATATGAAAGCTTGTTCTAATGTATGGAAGCATCAGAACCTCCTCTAAGGAACACATATAAATACATAAAACCCTTTAGAAAAATAAAGTAAAGAATATAACAAAACTCTATCCTCTATGGGTTCATGCGAGTCAAAGTTTTCACAAGGTTAAAACTGAGAATATATGTTTTTGTCTTTATCTGCTTTGAGATTTTTGTATTTTTAGTAGCAAATTTAATGCAGTTTGCATTTTTTTTTCCATAGTTAAAAGTTAATCATACATTATCATTATACATTTTAACCAACGTATAGAACCTCTGTAACCCATTTAACCCATTACACAATGAAAAATGCACCGTCTTTTTCTGACTATTGCTGCAGAATTAAATCCCTGCTGACATTAGTTCATTTCCAGTGACAGACCAACCTGACAGCACCGCAGACGCCGTCCTCAGATACTCATCCTCCTCGTCCTGTTCTCGACCCCTGTCCCCCCGTCTCTGTCCTCCGGGACTCTCCAGGCCTCGGCTCAGGTCGTAGTCGTGGTCCCACTCTAAGGGAATGGAGTCCACGCTGGCCGGCGTGTCACGGCCGGAGCGGTCGGCCCTGGTGAGCGCCGTTGTGCCCGAGGCCGGACGGCTGGACGTCCGAGGCAGAGAGGAGTCGCCCCAGTGCAGCTCAGAGAGCTCCGCCCCCTCCTCCAGGTCCAGCTCCCGGTCCGAACCGTCCAACTCATCATCAGCCAACTGCAGGAAAACAAAGACACAAAGAAAGTGATCAAATATGTAAAGGTCACAGAAAAACATAATAATAAAAATAAAGCCCTTTTTTTTATCAACTTGTATAATGCAATTTATTTTCATCTTGGTGTATATTATTTAACCATTAAAGACAAAACTATTTTCTCTATATTTAATGTTTCCTAAGTGATTAATCACCATTTATTATAATATTATCCTGTGACTTTTACATGTTTTTGTGAAAATCATGTATTTTCCTATATTTAATTCACTAATCATATTGGTGTTCATTAAAACTCTGAATAAATAAATACAAGTAAACTGAAGAATAAGTGACTTTCTCTGTAAAATATATCATTAACTGAATACAAAAAAACAAGTTTGTCCACATGTTAAGACTATGTGGGTTTTACGGTTTAATCTTCTGTGTAAATTCTGAATTCTTCAGTAAAAATCAGCTATTTTCCTATATTTAATTTAGGGATCATACATTTTTTCATAAGATCTCAGAGTAATTTTAAATGTTATTCTATCAAATCAGAGGAAATTGAAGAAAAAAAGGACAATTTTCAGCCAAATATATCATTAACTTTTTATGTTTTATTGGTGAATCAATGTTCACTCCGGAGCCTCTGAACGTCCAAATGGGTCATATCTGATGACAAACTGCATTTTATCAGTATCATTTAAGTCTATTAATAGGATTAGAGGATTAACACATTGAATGTTTTACAGCAGCAGATGCTCTTGGTCACGTCTTTGAGGCTTAATATATTCGTGGCCCTTCTGTATCCATACATTTTATAATTTCTGTTTTAAAGAGGCGCTACATAAATAAAATGGGAGTGTTGTATTCGCTGTGTTATGATCATGCTGATATAAATGAGCGTATATTCGATTCACAACCAGCTGTCGGTGTCAAACTATGCTGGCCGTGTTTTCACCATGTCACATGTGTTGAAGGACAGCTGTGAGGTGAATGCTGTCGTGCACTTTGCGTGAACCGAGTCAACCGTTAACAGAAACAAAATCATGTCTCAGCTCGGTCCTGATGTGAGACCAACTGCCTAATCGTTCTCCAGAGGTCATTTAAGGAAGGAGCTTTTCTTCAAGAAGCTGTACCTTGCAAAATAAAGAACAATAAATACATTTTTTTTTTCTGGGGTTACCCGTCACCTCCGCTGCATGATCATTATTTCTGACACTTTTGCTGCTGAGCCTCAGTATCTACAGGCGACACGTGTCTGATGTGAAGACGCGTCCGAACGTCAACTCACGGGCAGACGTGTGAGCTTCTTGTAGTATCTGTCGACTCGTCCGAACACCTCCTGGCAGTATCTCTGCAGCTCCTCCAGCTCCTCTTCGATCACGGCCGCATCCAGAGGTTCGCTCTTTTCAATTAGAGCTTCACCTTGTCTGAACACCATCTCAATCTTCGCTGTGTTCAGGTAGATCTCCTGCTGGAACGCCTGAAGGGAAACGCATCAAAGATCTCAGGCTCAGTGCAGAAAAAGAACCCTGAATACGAAGGCAGACGGTTTTTTCACACCTAGGAGCCAAACCATGAACTGAAAACATCAAACACTGCATTTATTACTCCACTACGAAGGAACAGATGCGCATGAAATGTCTTTATTCATGCATTAAAAAATAAATAAAAATGTTTTATACAGTGGACACCCCATGCATTTGTGATACATTACATTAAAAATGTTTTTTTTTTATTGAACTCTGTCAAGTATTGTTCCCTTCTGCAAACCCACATGCTCTGTTCCTTCGAGGTAAAAACTGGAATTTTTTTTCCTGCAAAAATAATGAGACACATCCAGTGCATGACATGTTTACACTGTCATGAGTTTAGTTTGGTTATTTCTTCTACCTAATGACAAACAAACAAACAAAAAAAAATCCCTGATACAACCACACACGGAAGATTTTTCTGAAATTATTTCATAATAATATTGGAGATTTTATATCATTTAAGTTGTCTGAAAAACATTTTTCCTCTACTGTACATAGGAAAGCAGACAATTTAGAAGGCTCATGACATAATTAATTTTTATTTAAATTTTTGAATATTATGGAAAAAATTATTAGACCACCCTTGTTTTCTTTAATTTCTTGTTCATTTTAATGCCTGGTCCAACTAAAGGTATATTTGTTTGGACAAATATAATAATAACAAAAATAGCTCATAACTGTTTAATTTCAGAGCTGATATTTATCCACTTTCCATGTTTTCTTGATAATAACAAAAATCCCTTCAGTTATTAAATCAATATCTATGTCATTGTACTTTTAGGCATTCCATGTTTTCTTTTCTGTCTGTTTTTGTCACATGATACACACAGGAGATAGGACTTAATTGCATAACCATTGTTTCTGATGACTTTTGATGATCTAATAATTTTTTCAGTGACTCTATTTATATATAGTTGTATATACATATACTGTTATTTATCTGAAAATCCACCAAAGTATTAGAACAAAAGGTACAGAATTTGCCTCTGAGATGGAGTCTAGTATAACGTATCCAGGTAAAGGTATTTGGTTCCATTCCACCGGTGTTCAGTCTTACCCTGAGTTGTTTAATCTTGGCCTGTACGTCGCACTCAGAGAAGTGCTCTATGTTGGTGAGTTGAAGGTCCATCTCCGTCAGCCACACCAGGATGCTGTCTCGAGCTGTCTCAAACTCCTCCCTCTGACTAATGAAGTGCTGTTGAAGAAACAAACGCACATTTACTTTCATACTTAATACAGATATCGTTCATTTTACGAGCAGGTACATTTCAGCCACCTGACCCCGCATTACCTTAAGTCTACGGAGGATGGCGGCTACCCTCCTCTGCAGGTTATCCCATCGCCTGTTCCCATCATGCACCATTTCTTTGAGGTGGCAGGAGGAGTCGGTGCGGTTTTCCCGGGCCAGGCGACGGTACTGTTTGTTGATGAGTTCCAGCTGAGTCAGACACTCCTGCACCTGACGCTGGAAGGCCTGCAACGAAAAACAAAACACATGCATATGAATTATAAGGCTGTATGGGCACATCAACAAAACAGTGATGAAAGTTGTTCTGATGCTTTACATCAGGGGTCTCAAACATGCGGGCCGGGGGCCAAATGTGGCTCGCCACAGGCTCTAACGCGGCCGTGGGATGAATTTGCAAAGTGTAAAAAATCCAGTCAAGGCTGTTGAACTCCTTTTAGTTCCACATGAAGAATAATATGATCTACAGTAAGATAATAACAATAATAATAAAAATGACTATATTTTCTTCTTGGTTTGATGTGAAAAAAAAGTATATTACATTATGTCCATAAATATTGACAAGTTCATATTTTTGTCCATGTTTTATTGCAAAACAGCATTAAATTATGAAAATATTTACATTTACAAAATATCCTGTAACAACAAAATGTGAATAACCTCAAATGTCTAAAGAAAGTTAAGCACAATTTGAACTCTTTTCTGCCTGTTATTAAGTGTGTTTGTAGATCCGATCCATAATGAACGTGTGTAAATAATGAGTCACATTATTGTCACTTATTTTTCATGAGAAATGTCTTTTTTTTCCCAGGTTATTCATATCTTTTTTGTTTGGGTAGATTATAAAAGTGCATATTTTCATAATTTAATGGGTTTGTCTTCATTAAAACAAAGACAGATTTTGAGTTGTCATTATGCTGAATGTGGGCTCCGAAATAAAATGAGTTTGAGACTCCTGCTTTACATGGATGCAAAAAGAAACTGAAAAGATGGCTCTTGGAATTTGTAAACAACAAAATACAAAGGACTTCATGTGTCTAAAATATTTACTGTAAGTCATTAACATGGCATCAGTAACATATCATATACACAGACCATGACTTGTGTATCAGTTAGTGTCATTGTAGAGCATTTTGGTGTTAAATCCTTGTCTACGTTTCTGATTTTTTTTCCCTATTTTTCTTATAGCTGCAGCAGATGACAATTTCTGAAAAGTTAATAAACCAAAAAATTAATATGCTGACAAATTGTGTGTTGGACAAGAGTCAGTTTACAGCTTTCGGGGACAAAACCAGGGCAGACGGTCCAAACCAGACTCAGTGAGCAGGAATGTGCACGTGCCCAGTGACAGACTGCAGCAGCTGAACGGACCAGCGCAGACGAGTTTGAGTAACATGACACTCATCCCGTTTTCTCTGTTTTCTCTACTCTACTGTTACTATGTCTGTCTACAAATGTGTTAAACTCACATGGTGAAACTTTAATACCCAACAGGAAATGCACTGAAAACACTAGAAAACATGCATACATCTATGTTCATTTTTACTTTACAACCAGTTTTGCTACAAACACATGCATATACACAGTAACAGCTGCAGTTTTTTTACTCTTTTACTCTGATTCACACACCTCAAACTTCTTGAGCTCCTCTTTAGCGACAGTATAGAGCACTCCAGAGGAGTTGGGCAGAGCTGCTGTTCTTTCTGAAGTCTTCAGCCAGTCCTCAAACCTGGAGTAATCATCCAGAAACTTCTGCCATAACCTCCACGTCTCCTCAATCCTGATCAGAAAAAGTTGCAGCATGAAGACAGTAATGTTATAACTTGATATTTTAACTTGTCATTAAAGCAAAAACAGTTTGCACATGAACACAATGAAGAAGAAATGATCCATGAGGCACTGACTTAAGTCTCCTCTCCATAGACATGGCGCAGATGTTCCTCCATCGTCTGTCCAGGCCTCTGGTCGCCTGTTGGATGGAATCGCACTCCGTCTCCGTGGAGCAGGCGTCACAGTCATGGAGCAGGACTTCACAGAGGTTTAGCACAGATGCAACACCGGTGCTGTGTTTCTCAATGTCCCTCTGCAGCTCCTAAAACCATGAATGATAACTTAGTTTGTGCGCCATCTAAGGTAAATGTTCTAGATATAACATTCTACATTACACCTCCAGTTTAACTTAAGAGAAGACATTTTTTTCTTCTTGCAACACTATTTCAGACGTCGCTTGAGGTGCATATTATATATAAAGAAGGCTTCTGCTGCTACACTAAAAAAAACCAAAAAAAAACAATACCTTCCAAAAAGACTAGAATGTACAAATGAAATGTGAATATGTATTTTTACTCTTTACTTGAGTATTTCCACTTAATACAACTTAGGCATCAAGGAAACTCTTCAAAAACCCTCTTAGAAAATGGCAGCAAACTAAAAACAGGGCTGTTTTCCTGAGCTGATGAACAGCAGAGTTTTTAGAAATCTGTGGTTCTTACAGGATAGTGATGATAAATGCCTCTGAACTCACAGAATATGATACATTTCTACCCAACTATCAACAGTTTATCAGATCACTTAAATTAATTTAACTTTACACACGTTCAACAGTAAAATGCATGTTACTGCAGCAATAAATTAACAAAAAAACCCATTTAATGTAATAGAAAATCACTGATTTACTACAAGTAAAGGATGTTCACAGTGTTTTACTTCTGTAAAAGCTGGGAATATAGTGTGGGGTGATAAAGTAAATGCACGTGCCCTTAACTCTGGTGCTTTGAAGAGAAAGGAGGTCTATGGGGTCGTAGAATCCAGTCCTGATTTAGAGCGGTATCTTGGCAGCAACAGAGATACTGATACTGACTGTACTGACTGTAGGCAAGTTTAAAGCACACACTCAGATGTGTGTGTGTGTGTGTGTGTGAGTCATGTTATGGTTCCCTCATGTGCTTTGGTGTCACTCATTTTCCACCAACTCAGTTTGAGTCACATTATGTTGAGTTATGTTTGTTTACCCTTATTTACATGTTTTCCATAAAATACAATGTGTTAAAGTCAAACTTTGTGCTGCTGCAAAATAGAGTATATTTATCACACACAAGGCAGGCTTTTGTTGTGTGGTTTGTTCCTGCGACTGGAGTTTTGTGGTGTTTTTTTTTCCACTGTAGGACTCAGTTCCACTCACCTGCTGCTGGTTGAGTTTCCTCTGAATTTCCTGGTCGTCACAGGTGTCGTAGACGATGGGTCTGGACAGCTCTGTCTCGATGTGAGCCAGCCAAGAACGCAGGCTGCTCATGTTTTTATCCAACTGCTGCACTGCCACCAGGGTTTCCCTCAACTTCTTCACCCTGAAACAGGAGCACAGGGGTCAGAGTCGGATTATGGGACGACCATTCACTAAGCTGAAGCCGCAAAAATTAAACAGAACAGTAAAATGTAATGGTTCACAGCACAAAACGAATACCGCATGTGACAACTGTGAGTAAAGTATTGTAGTCGAAATTAAAAGTATGTATGACTCGGCAGCACAAAACCAAAACTGTGGTTGATCAATATGTTAGCTATAAGCAGTTTCTTAGATCAAAGAGGCCAGACTTGCTCTGTTACAAGACTATAAAACCTTATTTGAACCCTTCACACCAACTGGGAAGCAACAACAGCACTTTGGCATTTCTAAACTCTTAGTATTGCAGTCCACAAAGTCATGTTACACTTCGCACACATCCATCTGTTTACAATATGAGCAGACGCCTAAAGACTCAAAGCCTCACCCTAAAAAAAAAAACAAGTTCATTAAGAAGGCGGTGGCTGTAAACACACATTCAGCACATGCGTTCTAAGCTACAAACTAATGCTTTAGTGAGACTTGTCTTGTGCACACACTCAGGTCAACAGACCAATGAATGAACAAGTGTTGTCATCTTGCAGCACTGTGGTGCTGAAGCCACCGTTCACTGAATTAACAACACACTGAGTCTCCAAATTCATAGACTTGCTGTAAATTTTCTTACAGTACAACATGATGCAAGTCAGAATACTTTGTATACATGCACAGCTGACCTGGATGAAACACTGAGCACAAAAAAAAGGTATCAATTCATGTTCTCTCTGCATCAGTTCAGGTTAATTAGTTACCAGAAAACATTAACTGTCCTTCTATTGTCTTCTTCATGATGATCTCCACCCTGAGCACTGAAACTATTTCAAACAACAATGTCAAAAATATTTTTAGACACAAGTTCTGCCACATTTCATCTGAACCGTGAAGCTGAAATAGCAATCATAGAGAAAAAGACATATGTCGATTGCAAAAACAACCGAATCAGAAAAGCTTGTAGATGAATTCACTTGGATGTTTATCATATGGAGTCTGTACAGAAAAAGTCCTGCCTGTTGATATCGCAATCGCAGTCCGGCAGATCCTCGCGTGGGCATCCTGCCATGTTATCCAAACCTAAATCCAAAACCATGGGGGTGCTAAATTCCCAAAGACAACGATAATGTCAGGAAGTGTTATGTTGTAGATCCAAACACCCTTCTCTTTCGTCTGTGAGCTCCACATGGGACTTTCTCTAAAGTCTGTCTGTGCAAAAGGGGGAGGGCAAGCAGGTAGCCGTGGGGTGGTACAACTGTGACTTATCAACTGTTGCTCTCCAAGGTTAAAAAAAGAGAAGCCCAAACAGGCATGTGTGTATGTGTGTGTGTTAGAGGGTTGACGTGCCTGAGAGTGACAAGTACTGCTGTTTCTAAATGGAGACTTACAGTCAGAGGCAGAAGCCACAGAGCCGCCTTGTGTTGGAATAAAAAAAAAATTTAAAAACGTATGCAAAACGTAAAAGTTCCCAACTTCATGCATGTGTGAAAACTTCCACAGACAGGAATAGTTTCCAAAAAAAAGCATATTTAGAAAAAATAAATAAAATCTAATTTCTTAGGAAAATGAAAACTCCAAAAACTGCTCCTCAACTGGACAAAAGTGCTCTAAAAACACCAAATAATAATGCAGTCTGCTCAATATGACGACTAAAGTGCCTCCTTGTTCATTTGGTTTTGAGATGGATTTAAGATACAAAGAGAGCAGCTGTTAGTATGAGGTCAACT